>JAWZYV010004175.1:0-600000 GCA_038373885.1 Cheiracanthium punctorium
TCGATTAAGTTATAAAATTATGCAGACAAACTTTTTTAGCTAAGTTCATTTTATAAAAAATTAGTACATTGTGAATTCTCAGGTAACGCAGTTTTACCTATCACACTTAAGTTTATGATTTTAATCAAAACATTTTATTTCTATGTAGTAGATTAATGTTTCCATAGTACATGCTTCGATAAAATTTGTTAAATTTGTAACTTTTTACCTTGTAGTGTATAAAAAAGATAAGTATAACATGAGAATCTTAAAACATGTCTAACTTTACCACTTTTTGCTTCAGTAAAATTTCATAGATTTTTATTTTGCAAGTAATCAACACACACACATAAAGAAAACACAGAAAAGTTTTCGTATTTAAACTTATTTATTTACAAAAATATATTTTAAATTACACAAACTATTTACACAATTAAGAAAATAATAACTTTTCAATGAGTATTCTATAACTAAGCATGCACAAGTCAGTAAAATCTTACTGTTGTAGAAGCAAGCATGTCTTTTCTACATAATCACAATGGTTTTAATATATTTTTTACAATCGCAATACTAGTTATACACCAATAACGTCACATAATTACACATGTTTTGTCATCCTTGGAATTAGCAAAATATGAAAACGGTTGAAAAAATGTATTAAATAGCTCATTTTGAAGATACTTCATATAGTCTTCAATGAAAATGTTTGAAAAAAATTCTCCGTCATAATGACAAGTGCATTTTTTCTCGCATATCTCTCTTGCAATATACGGCATGTCAACCGTAAACCATGCTTTACTACTTATAAGACCCTCTCGCTCATCAATATGTGATCTATTCGAACAGGCATGTATCCTATGCGAAGAATGATCTTGAACCCGGCCTATGTTTTTAAAAATTTCCTGATGTACTATATCCATTAATTGTTGTTTAGCTTCATCGTAATTACAATGGGGTTCGCGGTTACATTTTCGCGGCTTTAATTTTAAAATTAAATGAGGTAGGGTCGTCGTATATAGCGTTTTTAAAATGCATTCCAATATTTCATTTCTCATTTTACAAAGTTTTAATACTTGATCATTTAAAAGTGTTAAGGAAATTGGATTTAACGTAAATGAATCTCCGGTTTTGTAAATTTGTTGTAAGATGCATTTTCCATCATCATTAAATACAGATAATTGGTTATTACAAATAAAAGAGCTATTGCTATGCCCTATATTAAAATCTAATAGTTTTACAATAAATTCGATCCATGTGGAAGGGTTCATCACGACTCCCTGACCGGTTGGTATATAGTCTAATTGGGCATTCTGTATAAATTGTCTAATATAAATCTTCAAGTCAGTTCTTTCATCGTGAAGTGAAACGTAGATAAGTCTTTCCAAGTGCCATGTACTATTTACAGAAGCATATAAGCTATGGTAAAGATCGCCCGTCCAATCGTCCAACTTTGCCCTTTTCGGGGAAGGCTCATAAATGTACATTTTGGCAAATGTTAGGTTAATGTGCGGGTCTGTCACATAAGGTTCAGAAGGAATACCATGCGTTAAAAGTTTGTTGGTTGGGGGATATATCTTACACATTGAACCATGTTCTAATTTAATGGTAGTGGTTTCACAGTTCGCTGGTTTAAAATCCAAAGTTCGTTGAGATCCAAAACTTAGAATGCATACACCCGATGATAGGTCCAGATTAAAATCTTCGTAGTTGCCATCTTCAATTTTAGGTTGTTCTTCAGAGCCAAAGTTCACTTGTACCATATTAAATTCATAATTTGTCACTTTCTGTAGATCTTCACGTATTTTTTGCAAAATGGGTATCCAAGAGTAAACAGAGACTGTTGCTCCAGGTAAACTGTAATCGATTCCTTCATCAGCAAAAGTAATTACTTTACGGGTCGAGGAAATTTTCTTTTCACTACTTTGCAGGGGTAACTGAAACAATTCTTGCTGTAGCACATCAACACCACTTTCAGTACAAAACTCGGGGGAAATTTCCTTTTCAATACTTTGCAGAGGCTTTACATCTAAAGGCAATTGTATTATTTCTTGCAGCAACACATCAGCATCACTTTGAGTATAAAACTCGGGAGTGTATTCAATGTTAAAGTTATTTTCGATCGATTCAAGCAAAGACATTTTTGAAACTCGGCGAAAAATCAATTAAAACACACGTCTTAAGTATAGGCGCATACAGTGTAAAGGGAGTCTCGCAACAAACACTTCCCTACTTTATCTAACTAAAATATCTTCCTATTGGTTCTTTTTAAAAAATAAAATAAAATAATAAATAAATAAAAATCACGTGATTACCCAAGCGCCCTCTACCTTCCTCAAACCTGTAGATATTGCATCATCTAACTTGTCTTAGCCTGTTACAGAGAGTTGCCACTCAATGTAAATAGCACATCCTGCCAACGAACCTAGCGGATATTGCATCAACATAGATTTGCACACGTCACTATCACGTGTCTTCTGCGCATGTCACTTCCTTATCTCTTATCTGATCTGTTTTACCTGATAAGAGAAAATCAGTTGCCGTTAAATTTGTAGAGTTTGTAGGTTGGGCGTAGGTAAGTTCTCCTGCAACGGATACCTAAGAATTCTTTAGCCGAGCTGAGCGATGTTTTGTCCGCATGCAACAAGAGTGCTGTCCGGTATTTTTCAGGTATTATAATTGCTTATATTTTTTCTGATATATGTTGTGATTAGCTATCTTTTAGAGTAATCAGTTTAGTTTATTAACAGGTTTTCATTAATAATTTCAGTTTATGACTTTATTAAAAAAATTTTAGTTTATTATTGTAAAAATTGTTTTAGTTTATGAATTTATTAAATAAAAATTTTAGTTTATTATTGTAAAAAATTGTTTTAAACAATTAGTTTATGCATTTATTAAAAGGATGTCTATGTAAGTCTATAAAAAAAATTTTGATATGTTTAATTTATTAACAAGTTTTAATTAATAATTTTAGTTTATGACTTTATTAAATAAAAATTTTAGTTTATTATTCTAAAAATTGTTTTAAACAATAATTTTAATACCTATTTTATACGTGAATACTCATTCATCTGCAATGCCTATAATTTATTACTGTTATTTATCAAAACTTAACAAAAATAATTTGCTTTAGTACAATGATCTTTGCTAATTGTTTCACAGAAATTAATTTAATGATTCATTAGTTTCCTAAACTACGTAAAATATATTAATCGTTGTAGCTTAACTTTGATATTTTAATTTAGGATATAATGTCGATCAGAAGAATAATCATAATCTATTTAATACGTGTTCAATAGATATCCTTTACAAAGTTCCAATGCGTTTGTAAAAATTAGATTATGTTTTTAAGTAGTAAACATCTTCATCCATAAGTCCCCATTTTTGAACGTAGAATGAAACACGTGTCCCCACAATTCGGTATTCCCCTAGCACCCTCCCTGGTTTTATCTTATCGGCAAACTGGCCAACTCTTATTGTACCGGCTCTGTAGAGCCTCAAGGCACTTTCTTATCTCAATTTCTGTTATCAGCAAAATGGCGTGCACGTGGTTGTTTTTGTGCTGTGCGATTTGTGTGCTGTATTATTTGCGAATTATTTAAATATTTTTATTATTTTCGCCTCTCGCGTGTACAAGTACAGTGTAAGTGTAATATTTTCTATTATTTTAGTTACATATAAGTTGATACCGTAATTCTAATTGAAAATAATTATGTGGTTCTTATAGTTGCACTTTTGATGTGTTGTACTTTTAAGTGTGATTTTTTTGTTATTGTTAATGTATGTTTTTCTGTATTTTGGTGTTTTGCGAAATTTTAAGTTGGTAATCCAGTGTAATTAATAGCAATAGGCATTATCGGTAGAAGTACTTTATGCAGTTTGTATACAAAAACTGGGGTTTGAGGGCTTTCTCCTAATAGAAAATAAGGCATGCATGGTATCTATATTTCAGTAAATTCTAATTAAGATTAAATTTTCACTTGCTAACTAATTTTATCCTACATAAAATAGTATTGTGAATCTGATAAATTGTTATAAGAAAAAAATTACTTTTAAAGCGTTTAATATCTTCAAATGTGTTTTGTTTTTAGTGTCAAAATAATATACCTATTTCAGCATATGATGGTATTAAGAATGAATGAAAATGTGCTAGTTGGACCGGGAATTAGGGATAATGTATTTTAAATCATTATTCGATTTTCCGGTCTTGCTAGCCGTATAGATGTTGGTACTTTGTCCAGAGACTAGAAGATTTAGCACGATCTCCCTTCACGTAAGTAAAAACCTTGTATTTTTTAGTTTAAGTAATGATTTGCGATTTAAACTATCTAAGTAGTTGAAAGATATTTATGTACATGCAGTATACAACTGTGCTAAAACGCATCTTCAATTTTTATTTCCAATAGTTCAACTTTCTAACAATAGTACTATCTAGTCTAAAAGTTTGTGCTAGTTATGCTCACCTTTCTATAAAATAGGCTAAGTGCATCCATAAAAGACCTCTAAAAAGGTTGATTCATGTATAAAATTATGCTTTCATAGTCAATCTGAAATGAGTGTCGCACATAAACAATCTAACTCGTATCGTATTGAAATTCTATAAATCATGTTACTCTACTTGTGATATACAATTCGTATCGTATTCAAACTCTATAAATCATGGTACTCTACTTGTGATATACAGTAAAAATATTTTGTAGGATTACTAAAAATGCAATTTTTTCTCTAATTGATCTATAGAAAATATAAACTAGTATAATCGCTGCCTAAGATTTATCAAAAATGTGTGGGTAAGAAAAAATGTTTAGATAAATACTTTGTTTGTTTGTGTTTTAAGGCAAACCTGCACGCGGGGGTATCTGCTTAGGATGAGGGGTGCCTTGGTAGGAGGACTTTCTAAGGGGATCTAACGCGTATTCATGCATTTCGTATACAAAAACTTGAGTTTTGGGGGGTATATGGCTAAAGTGGTTTTCTCGCAATAGAATATAAGACTATATCATTATTTGTAAAAATCTTTCTATGGTATAATTTTCTCACTTGCCTAGCAGTAGATTAAATGTATTGATATTCTACTTTAATGTTAAACGGCTACTTAACAAAAATAGGATATACAAAAAATTAAAAACACTTGATTAAATTTTTTTTTCTTGATAAATTAAAAACATTTGATTAAAAAAAATTTGTTGTAAAATTAATTATTAACTTAAAATTAAAACTTGGTTAAAAAATAAATTAACTCTTGATTTAAAAAAATATTTGTTGTAAAATTAATTAAAAAAAATATTTGTTGTAAAATTATTTAACTTAAAATTAAAACTGTTGGTTAAAAAAATATTTGTTGTAAAATTACTTATTTAACTTAAAATTAAAACTTGGTTAAAAATATGTGTTGTAAAATTATATAACTTAAAATTAAAACTTGGTTAAAAAATAAATTAACTCTTGATTAAAAAAAATATTTGTTGTAAAATTAATTAAAAAAAATTTGTTGTAAAATTATTTCACTTAAAATTAAAACTTGGTTAAAAAAAATTTAGAAAAATATTTAACTTAAAATTAAAACTTGGGTAAAAATCTCTTAAGAAAAAAAATGTTTAGATAAAAAAGTTCATACACTATCTAAATCATTATTTGTAAAAACTATAGGTACTAAAATCGTTCTATGGTATAATTTTCTCACTTCCCTAACAGTAGAGGAAATTTGTAGAAAATGTATGGGTATCCTAAACCCTACTTTAATATTCTAGTAAACTGTTACTTATTAAATATATGCTATAATCAGTATACAAAAATTAGCTAAACATTAGAAGTATGTATTAAGCAGCATTTATTCAATTTGCATTGGTTCTATTACTAAATGGTAAAGAAAACTAAATCCTCCTGGGGATGTTGTTCATTTCTTTGCTCCACATAGTTAATTATTATTTAAAGAAACAAAAACAACAACGCGTCTGCTGTGCTACGCCCTGTCTCCATTCATGCGAGGCTAGCGTGACGTGGAAAAGCATAGTAAGAATTTTTATTTGAAATGAGGCGGTAGACGAATTCTACCGGGCGGCTGGTGGGTCCTCATTTTTATAATAATATTTTTTATTTCAGGTTTAATTCATATAGCTTATTTAAAATTATGTCAAAGTCGCTTATTTTGATACTAAATGTTAAAGTCCCTTATTTTTCATGAGAGAATGCATCGCAATCTGTAAATTTTTCCAAGTCCCCTTATTTGTAAAATATGTGAAAATCTGAAAAAAATTACAAGTCTCCTTATTTCAAAAATATGTCACAATCTGAAAAAAATTACAAGTATCCTTATTTGAAAAATTGTTAAAGTCTGAAAATTTTTCCAAGTCCCCTTATTTCAAAAATATCTTAAAGTCTGAAAAAATTACAAGTCCCCTTATTTGAAAAAAAAAGGAAAAAAATTCTTATCAACCCTTTGAACATCCGCTCCCCACATCCGGTCCGACCACGCCCCCCCTCTCTCTCTCAGCCCAGGGACAACATCCGAACAGCACCGGCGAATTAACATGGCACCGGCTGAGGTGAACTCTTATTTATCTACTACTCACGGTGACGATATTTTCAAATGTGTTTGCCAGATAAAGTGGCGGGGAGGAGGTAGCCCTTTGAGGCGCAACCCTTTCCCAATGCTGATTTTAATTCCGAAAAAGTGTTTTATAGAAGAGAGAAGACAATATGGTACGCTCACAGATTATGATACACTTTCTAAATGGTATTTATAAAGGTTAAATATAGTTAGAACTATGCCTGGCGAAAATTGTTAAACAGTTTTGGTAGGCGATTTTAATATAGATTTCTATTCCGAAGTGTTTTATGGAACAAGGGAGGGAAAACAAGGTACACTCGTGGATTATGATGCCCATTCCAAAAAGTATTTAAAATGTCTACGCGATATAGTTGGAATATGCCTGGCGAAGATTGTAAAACAGTTTCAGAAGGCGATTTTAAGATAGATTTCGTTTCCAAAAATGAGTTTTATGGTACAAGAAAGAGTTGATTCCTATTTTAACGCCCCTACTCTCGCCAACCTAAAAAATCCCCGCACTTAGGTGAGCTTTGCGTCATGGGTCTTTAAGGGTTATGCACAAATTTCAACGCTCCTAAAAGAACCAGATGAAAACAAAAGTGAACAAATGAGCGATAAACGCACTAGCTAAGGAATTTGAAGACACTTAATTATTAAAACTATATCAATTGGCAACCCAAAATAAATAAAAAGATAACGGAATGCTGTACTTACATGTTGTTCTGAATCGCCATTTGAATTCTAAATTACGATTGCCACATAAATGCAAAAAATCGTCATAGTAACTGCATATGTTTAATAGGAATCAACCCAAGAAAGACAAACACTGCACACTCATGGATTATGATGCACATTCGAAACAATATTTAAAAAGGTTAAGCGTAGTTGTAATTAGGGTTGCCAGGTCGCCAAACCAAATAGCCGGACAGATCAGCCAGTTTGGCCGGACATTTAGGTAAAAAGGCCGCACAGCCTACAATATTGAGGATTTTGTCTCAGTATTAATAGGTACAACAAAAAATTGTATGTAAAATCAAACTTTTTTGATTATTACCATGAATCTTGTTAAATTCTAATGAAATATAAATAACATCGAATGCCAAATCAGTTCAAGTACTTTATTACTAATCAGCCAAAGTCACCAGTAAAAAGCCTAACAAAAGCCGGACACGCAATCAAAAAGCCTAACTATGTCCGGCTTTATCCGGACGCCTGGCAACGCTAGTTGTAATATACTTGGCGGAGATTGTAAAATAGTTTTAGTAGGCGATTTTAAGGTAGATTTCGATTCCAAAGATGGGTTTTATGAAATAAGGAAGCAAAATACGGCACTTTCATGAATAATGATACACTTTCCAACTTAATGGAATAAGGAAGAAAAATAGGGACGACGCATAAATTATGATACGCTTTTAATATGTAGCACTATAGTGCGTATTTTTAGTGCGTGAAAGTGTTTCAGATTTTTTCTTTTTTTTATTTACGAGCACCTAATTGAATCCTTTCCAAAATTTAAAAGCAATCTATCATGATTTTAAAATTGCATTAAATATCAACCTAGAAAACAAGGTAAGGTGCAAAAACCACGTCACAAATGAAGTAATCCCGTATTCTTAACAATTTCACCAAGCTGAGAACTTCAAGGACATTTTTAGAATAATTTCATTTTACACAGCGAATCATCTACTATGACTATCATTTCCATTTAGTAAATAAAGGCTTGATGAGCGTAAATAGGCGATAAAGGCGTAAATGAAATGTGTATTTCGCAAATAAAATTTAAGCAACTTTTATGTTACGATCTTGAAACTGCCGAAACTGTCTTTTTACCTATAACATCTTATGTGTGTTTTTAACAAAGTTTTTTATTTACTTTACTGCAACTTATATTTGAACTTATAAAAACAATGTAAAGAAAAAAGCTATATCAAGTGAAATACTTGCTCCGATTTCGAAACCATTGGTGTTAGTATCCCCCACGCCGCATTATCAGTCTAAAGAACGAGCTGGTATTTATAAGAGAAAATTTTCCGTTGAAGTTGGACCAGATGATTTGACGGGACTGAAAGATTTTTCTTGTACGTATTTCAAATTTCGCATCTTTGTTTCATTTCATTTCTTTTCTTTCTTTTTTTTTTTTACTGAAAATGCTGTAGTGGTACATGGCATTGATGCTTAATAATAAGTTTTAGATTTAGAAAAAAAAAAGTCCGTAAAATAATGCGCAATGCCGAACTTTTAGTGGTAGTACTTGTTAGTGGTAGTCGGGCGGACAATTGTTTCCTTTTACGCGATTGACTCAGTTCGATCATTTAAGGTTGATGGTGCTTAATGTCTGACAAACGAACCGATACGGAAGTAAATATAAGTTGACTCATACTAACTGTCCAGTTGTCTGATCAATATTTTCGGGTGTTTTCCTTATTCCATAATTGCTAACTACTCTGGAATTATAATAAATCACTTTTTGTAAACAGTTTAATTTTTAAGTATTTTTTTCAAGATAGTAACCAGCTCGCACGCAAAACTAAAAATTCTGTTATATTTTAAGTCAAAAATTCCTGTTTGCCGAAATAAAAATAATAACAAAGCAACGCAAAGTACTGTTAAAAAATAATTTTACTTTAACTATTTTTTAGGGTCATTTCGAGACAAATATGAATAATCGCAATGATATTTTTCCTATTTTCGAAGCAGGGGGATTGAAACAGAGCCAAACAGCATTACTGAATTAGAATTACACAATTCAAAAAGGAAATGGAAACAGCTTGAACTACTTCCCCAGCTGGTGTGCAGCAAATGTGTTCCGACTACAAAGCGGAAGCTTAGAATATTGGAAATCCTTCATAGCGATTAGAAAGATAACTACAAGCGCAGTTGAACACTAATATACGGTGTTGGCCAATTTACTGGATTGATGACAGCAAGTGGTGTAGTCCAGCAGGGAAGACGTGGGCAGACTGTGTATACCCCGACATTCTATCTTCAAGGGGGACGCATGAAGACAACCATAAGAAGCTTTTTGGTCTACCTAAATAGAATTCGAGACTTATAATCCCTTTGTAAATCTTAAATAATGAAAAACTATCCTTAGAACATGCATTATCATTTTGTCAAAAGAACTTTAGGTCAAGGAGATTCAGACTCCACTCGATTAGAAAGAAAAATGGTTCAAAAAGGGGGGGGGGGGATCTCGATTAACAAGGAATCAAAAACAAATTTTAAAAAACAGTTCCAGTCATTCTGATTTTAAGACTGTTGGCGGATTGTAGACAGAAACAGTATGTTTTTCTTAAAGGTCTTCTCCTCGCTTCGAAAAAAAAAAAAATAATAATAATAAAAATGAATAAGAATAATAAAAGATCACCACAATGTGCTTCTATATGTAGAAAACTGCCTTTACAAATTCACGGTTTTTACCTTTTTTTCAGTTCTAAAAATATTTATCTAATATTATTACTGTAAAAAGTTTCCCTAAATTAGTCAGAACATTAATTCAATTATAATTAACGCTTTTCTAATAGCATGAGAAATTTTGTATCGCAATAACATTACACGAATAGTTACAGAATAAGAGGGTGGGGAAGAAATTGTCGGAAAATATTAAGTTATTCGCTCTAAAATTTTGAATGTGTAAAGATGGTTTTCTCCGTCGTTTCCCCGTTAGTGAACTGAGAAGCTCCTTAAGACGCTGTTGATCAAAATTACAATCAAACCTTAAATAATTACAAAATAATATTTAATTAATAAATAATTACAATTAATTATTTACTGCTTTTAACAATAATTGCATTTAACTAATTACACATATTTAAGGTACTCTAAAACGAGCGCCTCCTCTCCTCCACACACACACATTTTTTTCGCTAAAGACTGCACCATTAATTTTACGAAACACATTTCATATATTGACCCGAAAGATTTACTCCTAATGAAATCACGTTTTTTTTTTAAACAGTATTTTAATTAAATTTATTTGGGTTACAGTTGCTATATATTATATATATATATATATATATAATATATATATATATATATATATATATTATATTTATATTTTTCTTCTTAAGTGAATGAAACTAAGTGTCTCTTTGTCTTCTTTAGATTCTTCTTTTATAGCAACTAAGAGATAACTGTTAAATATGTTTTTATGAACATTATGATTTTCATGTTTTTGTAAGTTATTGTCTTAAATGCATTTTTATTTTTATAAGATACATTTATGTGCATTTGACAGATTATAATACGTTTACCACTAAGTGTACTAGAAGGTTTAAGGTGACCATAAGAAGTCTTAAAACAAAAATTTCCACAGGGCCATATCATTATCTTTAAAAAATGAAGGGGGAGGGATAACTCATGCCAAACGCATTGATTATAAAACACTTTCAAATCAACAACTTTTTCGTGCCAAATTTTTTCATCATTTTGGGGATTAAAAATGTGTATATAAAATTAAATTAATAGTGATATACAACTTTTTTTAAGATTATCTCTAAAATCTCGCCGAAGTGTAAAGATCTTAGGTTTTGGCCTTCCCGTTACTATCCATCAAACGGTCTGAAGCTTGGAGCGATTTTCTCCAAGTGTGACGTAAATACGAGTCAGACACTCTCAAAATGAACCTGCGCCTAAGGAACCCTGCTGCTACAATGTGTTTGAACGGGGAAATTTGACCGGGTTTGGACGCTGCGACCCTCTACCGAACAATAGATGGGGTGAAAACCACAAGTGTGAAAACCGCAATATTATCCACGGTCCCCAATTACCTATTGTCCGGAGTATCTCCTGCTTTCTTCTCGTGCGACAAATTTATTGCTTACAAGTGATAATTGGCCAAGCGGCCAGCGACGGTCTCTGGGTATCTGCAGAGGCCTTTACGCAGCAATAAAAACGCGGAGTTTAATTTACACTATAAAAACCAAATTTCACGGTAAAACTTCATAAACTTGAACTGAAATTTATTTTTAAAGCAAGAAACTGAGCTGTGAACCGCAAATTCTGTGATGAACAGTTCTCCTAAGTCACAAACACTTTTATTTTACTGCAAATGATGGGATGATAGGGAGTGTTGAGTTTTCTTAAACACAGCTACTCTATAACTGTAAACCTTATATGGGCAGCCCGCTGACCGCCAAGACATTTGAAATTTCCACAGAAAACCCATATAAACCATTCAAAATCCCATTTATACGCCCCGCGACTTCAATAATATTTTAAAGATTGTCCATTCCTAATCTTATTTTCTCTCTCTATTGCATGTACCCCACGTTTTTAGTTTCAAACCTTACAAATATTTTCTTTTATTAGAGAAAGGATCACAGATTTAGGATAATCAATATGCGGTTATAAATCCGTATGAGACTACGAGTAGGAAAAATTTTATACTATATTTATAGTCCGATTAAAAAATGTAATCTTACATTAAAATATATATATATATATATATATATTTAATTACTGTCTGCTGCTTACGTCTGAAATTTTACAATCGATTTTAAACATCGTAATCAAGGAAAATCTGACAAACCTAGTATAGTAGCAATGAGAAAAACTAGCCCTCCACCAAAGAAAAGGGTGGGCAAAAGTATTTGGAAAACTACATTTTGAAACTTGAATTTTCTAAGTGATACAGCCTAAAAACGCGAGTAAATCGGATAGATTTAAAGGAAAATTGAGCTATTTTTTTCAGCAAAGTAAAAAGCGGGAATTTAATTTCATTAAGTCCACCAGTAAGGAATTCGGAGAGAAATTCTTACAGTCAAATTCGTTTTGATAGCAGACCTTATACAGTAAAAACTATTCTTTGGCAGTCGAATTTTTATTTTCGAAACTTATAAAGATTCAAAGAGATTTAAACGGATTTGAAATTTTCAGAAAATTCGACTCCAAATTTTCCCCCCACAGAAATACCTTGAAATTTTGATGCCTTTTTTTTTTAAATTAGTGTTTGTACTTCAATAAGTAACTTGCATTAATTGAATACAAAACTAAAAAGTTTATAAAAAATTTCATAATGATAAGTGTCATGTATTCCCCCCCCCTCCCCCCACAGGAGCCCGCGGTGGCATCTTGCCTGTCCTGCCACCCTACTTTTACTGCCCCGAACACATACCATGCATGAAATTATTTAGAATAAAAAATGAAATATTTTAAACTGCTTTAATTTTAACTTTGATTAATGACGGATTATTAGAAGTAATGTTTATGATATTTTCGTTATTGTTTTATTTCTTCAATTATTATAGGATATTATTACGCATACGATATTACAATCAGGGAATAATATAATTAGTGTACTTCATTATTTTTACAAGAGCACAAAATGTCTTTTTCAAAGATGACTAAAAGATGGCAATCTTACTGATGGCAAAGCCAACTAATTAAAAACGCTTTACGACAAGAAAATGCCTCACCATGGCACAAAGGTTATGTCAATGAAAATCGTAGACGGCCGAAGTGTGAAGGTCCAGGGTTCGGGTCCCATCGAGCGGCTGCCGATCTAACGGTCTGGAGTTTTGGTAGGTTTTCTCTAGATGTAACCTGAGTACGAGTTAGAACCCTTTAGAGCCTCTTACCAAAGCATCCCGCACCCTCAGCAGATCGCCCTTGCGTAGCATTGCTATAATCACACAAACAAAAAAACATTACGACAAGAAAGCCCGTAAATATTGCATCATCATCCTGAGCTCCGTTTATAGTTTCCTATCTCTAGTTCATCAGGAAAGCTGACCAGATTGTAAGGTGGGTAACGCACCGTACTACAGTTTTTGGTTCAACTCTTGGCGGTCGGGGTTCGATCCCCGACAAGGCGTGGCTGTCACTGTGTCGACTCCTTCATAAGTAAGTGGACTAACGTCGCCTCTAGGTGCCCCCATAATAAAGTGACCAACAACTCCGGCCTTAAGGCAGAAAAACCCACGTGCGATTGCCGGACGCTGCAGGCAGGGGCGTAGCCGGGGGGGGGGTATATCCCCCCCCGAAATTTTTGGATTATTGATGAAATTCCGCCTATTTATACACATATAAGTTCATATCCCCCCCGCGAAAAAATTTTCAGGCGTATATCCCCTCCCCGAAAAATTTTCCTGGCTACACGCCTGGCTGCAGGGGTTTTTTTTTAATGGTCAAGGCATTGTAAACGGAGGGAAACAGTGCAGGGGCGAAGAATTTATTGGCTTTCAATGACCAGTCGGGATTCGCCGACAAAGGATAACCCGTGAAACCACAACAGCACGCCCAGCACACAATGGGGGCACTTTTCTCCCCAATCCGTCTTCCAGATACTGAAAAATAGATTGAGTTCCCATTTTAGCGTACTGAAACGGACGTGAGTCAGACTAAGCCTTTAGTGGCCAATGCTTCAAGGGACAGAGGCCCGCTACAGGAGAAAAAAGTTTAAAAATAGTTCATTAGGAAGTTAGTTAAAGCGATAGCAAAATTCATGCAGAAGAGCCAAGAAAGGGAGCCATAAAAACTTCGTAAAAAAAGAAGAAATGAACAATTCACCCTACTGAAAATGCACAATGCATTGCATAAGAAACGGAAAAAAAACGTGCTGAATATTGTGCATGAATTCATTTATACTAACTACTTTTGAAGAGGAAAAGATACAGCAATCCATAACATCAATAAATTGCTGGGTTTCGATGGGGGGAATGAAAGATTTCAAACAAGAGAACCGGAATTCGATAATACAAGTTTCTGATAAAAATTGTGATGTGACAATTGCTAGTTTGTACATCCCAAGTTGACTGGATAATTTTCAAGAAACGTACATTAAGGCTAATCAAAATACCTGGAATGATTTGGAAATAACTGGGAAAATGATTTTGCAATAAAAAAATTCTTCGATTTTTAATACACTGAATTGTGTTATTGAATATAAATTATATATAGCTTGGTTTTTAAAAACACATAGACACACACAAACAAACAAAAAATTACAAGACATTATTTTGAGAAGCAAAATGTGTACTTTTCCAGCACAAAAACTCCACGATGATGAAATACAGGCCAGTTCAAATATTTCGTCCACGAAAACACGTACGAATCGACTTCGAAATTCCAGAACCTTCTGGGACATTCTAGAATAAAAATACGGCTGCCGAAATTTCAAACTTTAATTTTCACAATTTGACAGATCAGAATAGTATGTTACAGGGGCGTAGACAGAAATTTTTGATGGGGGGGGGGGGGGTTACGACTACTACAACTCATATATATATATATATATACGTGTGTGATAATGAAGTGAAGAATATACATTTTGCATTGCAAAAAATTTCTCATGGGGGGGGGGGGGTATGACCCCCCCTAACATGTTAAGGTGATTTCTTTTTTTTTATTTCTGCCATTTATTCTTTCTTTCCCATCTGAGTTAGGAAACTGCATTTTGAGATAGGTCAGTATGGTGCCAACGCAAGTGGGCTTATTCACATAGCAACCCTTAGTACACACAGGATATTTAAATGTATATGTTAGGTACTTCGTTCCAAACGCGGCAGGAGTATTTTGCAAATGCATCAGCAAAAATTTAAGTTATTAACAATGACATAGCAAGCAGAACGATAGCAAGCGCGAACGATACCTTTCCGGTGCCCCCCCCCCCTACACCTACTGTTTGTCAAATCTTCTTTGTCTTAGGAGCATTTAAAATACAAGTTATTTTGTCAAACGAAGTCTGGTCAAATAGCGTTTTCCCAAAAGGTTAAAAAAAGAGGGGAAAAAAAGCTCGACTAGAAAGCGGTCCATTTTTTTTTTTTTTAAATCAGTCTTTTTGAAATTAGGATTGTTCTTCATCTCCATAGCTGTCATTGATCAGTGACGAGCAGCGTCAACTGACGGCCTTGTCTCATAAGGACCTTACAGCATCCTCAGGAGTCAACTACTGAATTTTTCCTTTTAAAATATTTTTGCCCTTATGCAAACACAAAAAATTACGATTAATAGTTTGTTATGCAAGAATAATCAAATAGAACATGCAGGACAATTCGATGAAAAACAACCAGTATGTTCAAGGTCAGTTGCGTGGCTAATGGTTTTAATGCGCGAAATGGATTGTTTGTTTCTATAGCTGCTGTTGTAAGAACTACACTCACCAAATGGGTTAGTTTTAAATACGAAGAAATTAAGTCAGACTCGAAAAAATTAAAAACCATACTTCACAAAATGTAATATTCACTTTTATAAGTAAATTGGCATGTCTCAAGATCATAAAATTATCTAACGTGCCATTTACGTAGAAAAGTACTACTTCATAATTGTTATCGGTTTACTATTTCTAAAAATGTGATGTAACAATTCCAAACTCCTCGCACATTTATTTCATTCTTTTAGAAAACAAAGAAATAAATCCAAAAACGTTCTGCTCGAAAATTAATTCATTTCTTCAAAAGTCTTATGCAATCACAAAAAATTACGGCTAATAGTTTGTTATGCAAGAATAATCTAACAGAACAAGCAAGACAATTCGATTAAAAACAGCCAGACAAAACTGTCCAACAGATGTATGAAAAGTACAGGGGAATTGCCCTAGGGTTTTCAACGTCTAGGTACAACTGAAGATTTTAAGCCTCCTCTATTTGCCAAAATGCAACAAAGAAAGTTATATCTACAATCAAGCGACCTACAGTGCTACGACACTGGGTTAGCCCCCAGTTATAAGAAGAACGTAGCCAGGGGGTGAACTCCGGACCCGTTAGCGTAGCCAGGATTTTATTTCGGGGAGGCTGTGTATCAAATTGTAAGCTAAGTTTCACTATAAGCTAAATATCAAATTGTATGCTAAGTAAAGTGTCCCATATCAGGGGGGATGACGCCCCCTCAGTCCTCCCTCTCTGGATACGCCCCTGTCCGGATCGTCAATTGAATGACAACAGCAGCGTATATAAGGTTTTCATTTCTGAGGTGGCCGGTCTAGGGAGGGGGACATTATGTGATCGAAAACTGTTTATAAAACTATGACCTTCTGACTGTTTTTAAACTATCATAGAAATCAAACTCAATTATTTTTACAGGAGCGATTCAAAATCGGATAAAGCATCTTAACTAAATAATACAGCTTATAACGTTCTAGTGTTGGTTTATTTTAAAATCCCTTTGTTACTACAGTTAATATAAATGTTTTAAAATATCAATTTTTAAATAATTGTCGTACATTTTGGAGAGGGGCCCGGGTCCCCTCGGGACACCTTTTAAATACGCCACTGAATGTCAATAATAAAGTCGTTTGTCACAGAATTTTTTCCCCTTCTTTCAAGGCCTCCCCAAAATTTTTTCCTGGATACGTGCTGGAATTCTATACTGTCCAAACTTGGCATCGGTTTTACCAAAGATATATGTAATTCTACTGGTTTCTAAAATATTTTTAAACTGATGTGGGGCAAAATTAATGCCTCCAGAAGAGCTAAGCTGGAACAGTTCCGGCATTTTCGTTGGCCCTGTCAAAAACCAAAATTTCTCTAAATGTCGAACAATATCAGGCTATCAATTGCGTAGTCTTTAGGAAAAACGTCGGGGAATGTTTATTTTCAAAGAAGTTCAATCTAAATGTGGTAATTGGCTTACCCTAATTCAGGGACCTACCGATTTTTTTTTTTTTTTTTTGGGGGGGGGGTGACCAAAAGGTGAAAGAGATGTAAAATTTTCACAAAAATGCTTGATTTATTAACATCCAATTAACAGAAACCCAAAATTTCGGGGAGTGCCAAATTCCCCATAGCCCATCCACTGGCTACGTCCCTGCCCCATTTATTCCTAAAAAAATAATCGATTTTTTGTGTTAAGGCAAGCCTAAACAAGAGGCATCTGCCGCCGGAAAGGGGATGCCTTGGTTGGAGGAATTTTTAAGGGGCTCTAAAGCGTATTCACGATACATCTGTAAAAAACCGACTAACACTCCAGGCCCTTAAATCGACAGCCACGCGATAGGTGCGAACTCGGGACCTTCACACTTCAGCCGTCTACCATGCTGTGTCTTATCTACTCGACCACGATAGGGCTATTAAGATAATTAAATAATAGTTTTTGTCTTTATTATCTGCTGAATATTAATTACCTTTTGGTACAATTAATTAGTTGTTGATTTTTTAAAGTCATTTTTAACAAGAGCTGATTAAAATGAACTCAATTTTTTTTCATTTGTTTTTGTCAACAATATCAAATTGACTGGCTTTTTTTCTCTTTTTGACTCATCCGTAAGAAATCTTTTGATAGAGACAGCATTTCTAAAAATTAGTGTGCATTCTTGGGGTATGTGTACGTTATTCGGTATTTAAAGAGATTGCAAGCCTTAAGGCTACTTTCGGTTTTCTTTCCAACGGAGGGTTACAGAACGAAAATTTTAATACATGAAAGATTTCTTAGCCTCTACTCTTAAAAAAAAAAAAAAAAAAAAATTGGGGGAACAAAAGTTCAAATGAAAAAACGAGTTAGCGTCCTCTTTCGACTTTATCACCGCTGTCTACATGAACATGATTACACGTTTCTAAATTATAAAGTAAAAGTCAATGCCATGCCAACTACAAATATATAAACTTTTATCCTTTCTATCTGCGCCATTTTATATTCAACATCTGATTACAGCACGACCCCACCATGGCCGATCGTGCTGATCATGTTGAAGGCTGGAGTGTGAAGATCTCGCATTCGGGCCTACAGCGCGGCTATCGATCTAATTATAATGGAGTTTTGGTCGATTTTCTCCAGATGCAATATGAAGCATTTTCTCCAGATGAAAATACTCGTAAGAATACCTCCGAATAAAGCAGACCCCTGTAGGCAGATGCCTCTCGTGTAGGCTTGCTATAATACATAACACTGATTACAGCGCAGACTAATGCCTAACACCCAACCCCCTTCTAAATAATTATAACCTATCTTTTTTAATATTAGAAAAATAACGGTCAAAATTAGTTTAAAGAATATCGGTAAATATATTGGAAATTAAAGTTTTAAAGAAACCTAGATGTCATTCACAAAAAAAGGAATCACGCAAACATTCACACAATCTTATATGTACCCTTATTAATGCTTACCGAAAAATAATCACTGTTCTCTTTCATCGTTGTTAAACAAAGCACCGACGATTAACCAAATTTCTGTGCCCATCGTTACTTTCCTACAGAGGCGAACCGTAAGCCTTTAAGGCCGATAAGCCCCTTTTTATATAATTTCAATCCACTGGACACTTTGATGGGAGAAAATCTTCAGTTGCTCTCTTCAAAAGTGTGGAGGGCGGGGTTCGCGGTTTAACGCATTAATTTTTTGTCGGTGGATTCCGACTGGTCAATAAAAAGTAAAATTCGCAAAAGAATAATGCCTTCTTACCAACCCCAACTGATTACGTCAGACGCAGTGTCAGTCAGCATAGGACTTAGCGGTACAGATGTGTTACGGGATTAGTGGGGGGGGGGGGGGAGAGAAAAGGTGACTTAGGCAAGAACTTCTTTCAATTAAATATTTCTTGAGGTAACATAAAAACGTGACAGTTGAAAAATTGGGTCTTTTAACACGATACAAAGAACAGAGAAAAGCATAGACCTGCTACAGATATGTACCGAGTCTATAGGTGGAAGACATCTTAAAATTCACAGGGTTTCCCCGGGTACGCCTTTGTGGTCATTAGCTAGGCCGCAGCGGAATCATGTAACAATTACAGATGAGTTCGGACTCACTTTTTAAAGCGGAAGGGCTTTTATTCGAGGCCGACGGGGAGATATTATTTAAGTCCATCCGAAATTTCACTAGTAAATAAATCAAAGTCAATTACTTCACTGATAGAATATCATAATTTTGCAGTTCGTACAATTAAAGACAAATATTATCGCGAATTCTTAATGCACTTTCTAATTCTTTATAATCAAGTTTATCAAAGTTATTAGTTTATTTCAAATAATAATTAGTGAGTTATGAATAACTTTTTAAAATCTGTTTACAAGGAATATGTTCAATAAAGGAAAAATTTCTCACGAGCCCGAGCCCAAACACAATCGTGAATTACAGAGCTTCAAGGGTGCTTCAGCTCCCCCCCCCCCCAAAAAAAAAGAGATTGCTAAAGGGTAACATTGTGTTTTATTATACACTTTAAATAGCTAAAATGATCAAATTTTATGACTCAGCCCTTCGCAAAAGCATGCACATTGCTTTAGACTAAAACTTTGATTTATAGTACATTTTAAGTGGGTGAAATAGGCTTTTTAAAAAATTTAGCCCCTCCCCCCAAAAAATGTCTGGATCCGCCACTGCGTCTCATCTCTCGTTACAACCCATATCGGAGGGGACCGTATGTGTAGCATCGGAGGGAAGCGCACTTCCTTCCCGCGCAATTTTTGTTTCACAATCTTTTAATACTTTTCTTCTGAACATGAAAAGAAACTTCACTTTTCAACTCTTGAATTTGATATTTGGGACCTTAAATTCTCGATCATGCTACGCTTATTATCACAGTAAGACCATTCAAAGACCCATGTCGGGAAGCAACGGTGGTCACGGGTAGGGAATTTTGGTTGGACCACAGCAAAAATCATTTATATGACCACGATGGCATGCAACATTGATCAGGGAAGGAGGAATCCCTTCCCTTGCGTCTTGTGGACGATGGAAACGAACAGGTTAAACTGTTAAAGCAAGTGTGACACAGAAGTTTTTTTA
Organism: Cheiracanthium punctorium; assembly: GCA_038373885.1. Classification (NCBI taxonomy): domain Eukaryota; kingdom Metazoa; phylum Arthropoda; class Arachnida; order Araneae; family Cheiracanthiidae; genus Cheiracanthium; species Cheiracanthium punctorium. The sequence continues at coordinate 20,183 of JAWZYV010004175.1, forward strand.
ATATCTCACGTAGAGACCCATCTATGTCATAACCTTGGATCCTGTAAAAGCGCTATAAATATCTACCAATACTATTTTCGACAGAGTGTGTGGGCAACGCTACACTTGATCGATCTGCCTAGGATGGGGGCGCCTTGGTCGAAGGACTTTCTAAGGGGTTCTAACATCCTTCACCACTCATCCACTTTCGGCCATTTTTCCAGTAACAGTTTCAATAAATTTCAGATACTAAAATGCTAATTAATTACCTTGATGGAGACATTTCGTCGCAGTCTCAAAAACGAAAAAATGGATTCAACAATAAATATTATTTAAAGGTTAAGAAATGAGTGGCCTCTTATCGAAGCAATTAAGATTTAGAGAGTTTTTGTTTTTCGCAAAAATGATTAAATGGAATTTATCCTTAATCATTAAGTATTTTAAATAGTCCATTTTTATATTTTTATACAATTAAATCACTAACTTAAAAAACAAAAAGAGGAAAAAGTAGCCTCAAATGTTACCTATTTTTTAATTAAAACTAATTAAACTATTAACTAATTTATAAAAATATGTAAAAAATCTTCTCAGCGAACTTTTAAATTAGGAGAATAAATCCGTCTAACGGAATTTCTCAACCTTAACTCAAAAATAAATATAAAAATTTCATCCAAATGATAATTAAAAACAATTGTTTATTTCTTGCATAGAGAGATTAAAAAAAAAAAAATGCTTGCAATAAGGATCAGAAAAATGTTCAACATGGAACGTAAAGAGAGGAGGGGGGCTATGGAGAGCTGCATAATAAATATATATATATAAAAAAAAAAAAAAAAAAAAAAAAAAAAAACATTGCTAATCCAAATTGAAATGATTTTTACATAACATAACAAACGGCAAACATATGCCAACGCAATGTTAACCGGCAAAACAAAAGCACAGGTTACTGAAAAAAAAATCTGAGAGTTCCTCGAATGAGGTCGGAAACAATCAATAACTAAACAAACAAATTGTGGCTCACGGCCAAACATTGCGCAATATCGAAAATGAGTTTAAAATAATGTAAAGGGCATAACACACAAATAAAAATAAATAATAATTTGAAAAATAATGCAATAATAAAAATAACGATTTGACTATAACACGTAATGATTGATGCTTAACATGTTATAGTTATAACCTGTATTCCACGGGGTTCACATGGATAGATTGAAGGTTCAAACGATTTTTTTTTTTTTTTAACATATATTAACGAAAAGTTAATGCATGTTTTTACTGAAGTTTTAAACATAATCTAATTGATAATTTCCCATATTAACTGGTAAACTTAAATATATAATCATAAGAAATATTCTTAAAGTTTACAATACAAAAAATAAAACTAAGGGTCCAAATAATATTTAAATATGGAACTAGATAATTTTCAATTTGCAAATGTAATATTTGTACTTACTTTGGCGACTTACGTGCATTGTGAATATAAGGTCGCCTTTAATTTAAACCATCTTCGACAATATGGCTGACTGATAGGAATTAACAGTCAGCCATGTTTGATGCATTAGAACACTGATCCGCAGACAGATCGTTAGCTCTCATCTTCGTTAAGCGGGTAAATTACCTCATAAACAATAGCTTACCATTAACCGATGATTTAATGTCATTAACATGCATTTTAGTTTATATCATTAACATTAGGATAAGACTTTAAAAAAAAAAAAAAGAACCTTTCGCAATTCCCGATTTAAAGTAACAGCTTAAACTTGGGATAAATGTTGATTGCTAATTAAATCTGACCCCTCCCGATTACAAAAAATGTTACCAAAGTGATTTTGAAAAAAAACCTTGTTGGGATTTTGTTTGATACTCGACCTTTTTGTGTCTCCTTCGATCTGTGTGTCTTTGTTTGAGTCCCCAACTAAATGTGGGGAAACCTCGCTCTGTAACGCCATTGCCCTGGTTCTTATGTAGTGGATTTAGAAAAACTAACAGTTATGGCTAAATATAAAATTTTAAACCATATCACATCCGATTTCTTCGTACACAATTTCACAAGATATATATACTTAACGTCTTTCCTCAGCTATGGCGGACCGTCGAATACGCTAATGACGTCATCTATTCTGAACTGGCGTATCTGAAACCTTAATCTTTTGATTCTGATTGGTCAGAAATTGTAACAAAAAAATTTATAAAAGAACAGCCCATTGCAAATCAAAAATTTAAACTTGTAAAATTATTAGCATAATTTAATACAATTGTTTTAATAGTATTTAAGATTCTCTTATCTATTATTATTTAACAATATTTAAATATTTGGATGCGGTCCTGTTAGTTCAAAAAAATGGCTGCTTGATCAATTTCCTGTTTGTCGAAATTGGGTCATTGACGTGTTGTTGGAACAATTATTATTAATTTTTTGCAGAAAATAAAATGGGTTGATATACTTTAAATGAAAAGTGCATATTATTAATCAAATCAAATATTTATATTGGAAAGACAAAGTTTTCGCTGCCGAAAATATTAAAATTATGTATTTACGATTTGTTTTGAGAGCTTCGCTAAACAAAAGTTATAAAACCTGCTCAATTTTTTTAATAAATTGAGTACAGTTATTTTATTTTCTTGAGATCAATAGTGATCTCTTAAAATAAGAATTATGATTTAAAATCTTTTTATATTATCTATAATGAAATACTGTTAATTGTACTTTTATTAGTTATTAGTTGAGAAGAGAAACCGTTTCAGTCCTTAAATATATATATATTACAAAATGATTTGTTATTATTGCTATATTCTATTAACTTTTCTTAAAGTAATCGAATGTCTTTATACAGTAATATTTTGATTCGTGAAAACATAAGTTTCGCACAGACAATTAAGATTTTATAGCTAAAATGGATATTAAAAAAGCATGTAAGTTGTTAAAATTAGATGCTAACAAAGTCAAAGTAATGGTCGCATTTCATTTATTCATAATGAAGGAATTTCAAAAATTATGAAGACTTTTTTTTTAATGGTTTTAAAAATAGAGCCGGAATTGATTAAATTGCATAAATTTTCATTTGTTTTCCAGTTGTCATCTTGCTAAATGATTATACCAGAGCTTCGAAATAGCTTTCCAGTTGTGAGATCAGTAAAAAAGTTGCTATTAATAGTAAATTGTGTATTGAATGTTCGTAAGATATATAAGAATAATTGAAAAATCCTCATGTTTTTTGTCCCAAATATTTTGGTGCTTTTAGACATGCATTCTGAAGGGGTATTAATTCCCCCACCCAAAAAAAGAAAAAATATTAGGCACTAATCAAGTTTTAGCTCATACTATCATTATTTTCACGTTTTATTTATATTTAATTAATATTCATTTATCTACCTGTTAATGTGAATATGAAATCTCCCCACTCCAACAAAAAAAGGCATCTTAGTGAACCATCCTTTAAATGTATGTTCTTGAAATTGAGATTTTTTTTTTTTTCTTTTAAGATAAGAGTAGAATGAATAGTAGAGCTTGACATTTTTAAAGAAAGCAAGTCAGCAACCACTGTATGAACTACTAGATTTAGATTACTGCAAAAATCAAGTGATTCAATACAAAAATCTGAACCCATTCTATCAGACTAAGGAAGAACAGCTTCCCTGGACTCTGAATGGGAAAGTAATAATTAAAAACACTATTGTCGAAACACTGGTAGATATGTGCATGACACATGTTAATACTTATGAACAAACAAAAAAAAAAACATTTATGCTTTATGTTTGTGAAATTTGCTTGTAGCTACCCAGTCACCAGTCCTAAGAAAAAGTGGATAAACACCCACTTAAACACAGTTTAACTTGAATGTGTGTAATTAGTTAAATGTAATAAATTAAAAGAGGGGTGCACAACCTTTTTCAGTCTGGGCTGTAAAATCGGGAAAAATACTTTACTGAGGGCATTGCAGTTGTAAAGATACTGAATTAAATGAACCATTTTTAATCATTTATTAGGTGATTAGTGTTATTTTCTGGCTATAATTAGTTTTGAAAACAAAGTAATTTTGATCAGTGAAGTTTGTCCACTTTCTAAATTAAAAATTAGGCAACTTAATACAAATAAATTATGATCAGACCCTTATTTACTGTTTGAAACAAATTGTGTACTAATTGTCGCATCTACTTACATAGATTTAATCCTTTCCGAATGGTTGTCAAGTTTTACTGAAATTCCTGCTGTAAAACTTGACAAACTGTCACAGCCTGAATTATGCTGCAAGATGGCAGCGTCTCAAAGCTGAGCATGCATTTAAAATTATGTAGTGTTTTATGTTAAATATTTTCTGCTTGATGAAACCACATGCGTGCATTCTGAACACATATACAGTGGACGCTGCTTAATTGGATCAGCCGCTTTATCGAATCAAATCACAGAAAATGGAATGCAATCACTCTTTTCAAAGCCTCAATCAAGGCTGCTGCTTTAGTAGATCAAAAATTGATGAAACGAATGTAATCCAATTTAGCAGCAGCCACTGTCCCAGACAGCACAGCAAGCTTGATTTATCAAGTCATTAAGCTTGAAAATTCCAATCGTGTAAGCTTGATGCAAGCTTGAATCAAGTGTTCTAGTTTACACTTGCCCAGCTTGCATTAAGCTTGACATTTCAAGCTTAAAAATTTTTTTAAATACACGGGGCGCCCGCTGGCTAATGCGCCCCACATAATTTATTTTCCCCCTCTACACTGAAATTTCAATTTAATTTAATCTGTTTCCATTGAGTGTTCGTCGCTGGGATAGAACCCGGGCCCTTTAGCTTCGCAGTCGAGCACGCTATCCATTCCGCCACCGTACCCTTGTGCAGCTATGACTAAAGTTTGAAGTGACTTACCACGCTGTTTTCTCGCCAAATTGATAAGTGGGCGATGTTTTATTTGTTTTTTTTATTTTTCCATGGGATGCATCAAAATAAAAATTAACACGTTTTAAAACTTTCAGTACCGCAACACTCATGAAGCAGTACTGCTGGCCAAAATCGAGACAAACGACTGATTTTGAAATCAATTTCGTAGTATAATTGTATTTTAATTTGAAGAATTTTCATATTTGGAAATATAGAATGGGTTTACTTAACACAAATTTTGTGTTAAGTAATCTGAAATGAAAGAAATAGATAGTTAAACGTTATTTCGAAATGCTATATCACAGTTGCTAACATGTATGGAATACAAACACTTTAGTCATTTTTGTAAATATTTCTTAAAATAACAAATAATTGAAAAATTTTGCAATTTTTTAACGCTAAAAATTCTCTTTACAAATGTGGTTATTTTCCTAAATATTGGTATGCTATATTGATATAGAGCATTTCGAAGAATTAAAAATAAGTTAAAATTAATTTATACAAATGTAAATTTGAATTATTTTCATTGTTCATACTTTATAATTAAAAAAATTATTTAACTTCTGAATTTTTTTTTTTTTTATCCTTTGTAATTTTATTTTAAAATTACAAAAGTGTAAGATGTAAGATTTTTGGGCCCTAAAATCTGTAGGCCCTGGGCAGTTGTCCCGTTTACCCTGCCGGTAATATGGCACTGGTAATATAAAATAAAACACATCTTTTACGAACTTTCAGCAAATATTAGGACGCTAGACAATTAATGTCCATTCTCTTTCACAGATGGCGCCATCAATGCTCCTTTAAAAAGGAAAAATCACGCGAGTATCAATTTTCAAGCTTAAATCAAGCTGTATTTAAACTTGACAATTCAACTTGACTTCTGCAAGCTTGCTGCCAGCTTAGAATGAGTTGAACTGTCAAGCTTGCATTAATGCGTCAAATTCAAAGAAATGTCAAACTTGATTTAAGCTTATGTGCTGTCTGGGGTACCTGGCACTCATTTGAAAAGGATTAAGATTAGCCAAATGGGTCGAGCTTAAAAAATTTAATATGAAAAATGTGTCAATTTAACTTGGAAAAATGAAAGTGAATTGCATAAAAAAGATGCTGTCATAGTAGTGCAGGTATGGGCAACCTTTGCCAAGTTGAGAGTGAAACTTTGGTATATAAGTGAAGTTGTGAACCAAATTTCAGGATGTTAGCGAAGTCAAAGGCAGTATTATTTGGATTTATATGGGTTTTATACAAGGTTTTGATATGTTCCACAGGAAGGATCTAAAACCGTGGCAGGCCACATCCGGCCTGCAGACTGGTTGTTGCCCATATGTGTAGTAGTGCATTAAATAAATGTTAGATGGATTTCATAGGTGAACAAATTTTGCTGAAAAAAGGGTGAGGTGGTTGGATTATAACTTCTGAGAGGGGAGAGATAAGAATGAAATATGAGTCAATAGTCATTGTAATTCGCTGTTGACACTGTAACACTCTTAGCTCTACCTCTTGTTTGTATACATTTATTGTTCTGGGCATGGGCGCCCATAGGAATTTTTCTTGGGAGGGGGGGGGGTCAAACTCCAAAAAGTTTTTCTAGAGTGGGGCAAATTTCAAACTTTTAACAAATGTGGTTCTAGTTTTGTCATGGGACATTAACCTAAAACTCTAGGGGAGGGGCAAGTGCCTAACCTTGCCCCCCCTTATGGGCGCCCATGGTTCTGGGACTGCTGCCCAGGTGGTGTAGTGACTAGAGAATCATTCTATCACCCCTTGAGTCTGGGTTCGAATCCCGACCAGGGACTGATTTACGGCGGGGCATGTGCCCTGGGCCCCTGATTTTTAGGTGCCCCCAAAACTTCCTTTTATGTAATCATAATAGCTACTAAAATTATCGCTCAAGAGAAAATTTTCTAATTACTTAATTTCATCACAAATATTCAAAATTTTTAATTTAATGTAACTTGTAACGCTAAAAATTATGCATTCGATTCGATATTCGCAAATTCGTTCGGACACCTCAGCATGCCTTTTATTTTTTCAAAGGTGTGTGATGGCTGTAAATACCCATAAAAACATTTCAAAATCGAAAAATTCATATACGTGGTATCTGTCGTGGCATTTTACTGATTTGTAAATGTTTACGTATGGTTAACTTAGGAATGATAATTGGTTTTAACTTAATTTAATTAAATAATATTCTGCCGAAAATTTTTATGAAGGGGCCCCCAAGTGTGTAGATTGGTCCCTGATCCCGACATGTGCATGGGTGTTAACTTGTCCATCTGTTCATAGGGGATAACACTGGCTGCTCGCATTATAAAATGGCCGCTAATTCGGGCCTTAGTAATGGCAAATTCTTGACGAGCAACTGCCTGCCCCCTGAAAAAAAATAAACAACAAAACAGTCAGTCGTAGGACTGCATTTCAGAAGTGAAAACTTCTTCTCAAGCTTTCTAAAATTAATGTAGTTAAACAGGTTTTCCACATTATTGTATTTATATTAACAAAAAATAAACATTAGTGAATGATTATTCACATTTTTATACATTTAAAATTCTTTGTAAAAAATTCGACCCCTAATAAAGCTTATTCGTAAGAAAGGCATAATTTCAACAGACGAAACCCAAAGATTGGATCAGATAGAATGTTACTGAGCTACACATTGCTTATTTCTTGCATGTTCATTGGTACATAAAATTTTAAACTTCACACTGCAGTAGACCCCCCCCCCCCATAACACGGTAGATACTTTCTGTTTTATAGGAATCTGTGTTGTACGATTCTTTAGCTATACTCCACCTGGAGTGTGGACTCCGCATATAATCACTGGAAAATTATTTGCACTCCTCAAAAACACAGTGATATTTAACATTGCCATTCAAAAGTTATATTAATTAGGAGCTAAAGCATAATAAAATCAGAACATCTGTCTTAACTGTATTTTTACTTTCTGAACATGTACCATTTAAGGAAAGTATTGTAATCATGAAAAAATTTGAATTCGAGATTTTGGTGTATTTGCACATTTTGAGGTCTTCTGAATTCATTTATGCTATTTTTACGAGATTTATGTATGTATGTGTGTGTATATGTGATCGAACATGATATCTCCTAAACGGTACATTCGCTTGAGCTCAAATTGGGTATGTATGTTATAAACCACAGTCGTAAGACCAGTATTGATTTCGATGTGTATAGAACGTATAGTTTTTCTACAGGGCTACGACAAAGATTTCTTTTACATTATGGCCTATGGGGAGAAATTCTTGAAAGTGCGCTAGCGTTTAAACGGTGCATTCGATTGCGCTTCAATTTGGTATATAAGTTTGAATTATTCATCGATTAAAATTTATTTAAATGCTTGCCGTGTTTTCACTGGAACGCAAGAATCTCGCATTTTTCTCTTTTTTCTCGCATTAAAAAATTATTACTGCGAGAAATTTGCACACCTTAAAATTCGGTTTCATTCTGCACAAAATTTTCTCACTTCGAAAAATTCGGGCCTTTAAAAAAAAAAAAAAAAAGTGGCGCACGCTTCCATTTTTTTAGTAGTTTTAACACAGAGTGGAAAAGTGAATTTTCAAGAACTCTTAAAGTCTATGGAAGAACAAAATTGGGACACGATTGATCAACTAGGTTATTTTTATTGCATGCAACTGGAAGTGACTTACAGATTTGGGGTCCCAAGTTGCATGCAATAAAAATATCTAAAAAAACCTAAATACCCTGATTTTGGATGTTTACTCAAGGCACCTTACACACTGGGTATTTACCCAAACCATATCTAAAGTGAGAAATTCTCACCCATGTTTTAAAAATCTCACTCAGTTTTGAGAAATTCTCACCCATTTTTTCCCCGTAATGAAAACCCTGGCTTGGTAATAATCTTAATCGTAAGTGTTCGGAAAGTCAAGTGGAGTCGCTTCAGATTTTTAATTATATAAAACCTATGGGACACCTTGCGTATTTGCCAACCATGGCGATTTTTCATAATTTGGCAACTTACATATATGTATACTCAATAGCTTGTTTTTAAGAAAACCGTACTTCATATGTTTTCTTTGATAAAAACTACATATTAGGTAGGATAGCTTGCCACCGATGGCGACTTTTCGTTATTTGGCAATTTACTCAAGCTCATAACTAATAATTACTGCTCATGTAAGGTTATCCGGAAAACCATTATCCTTGTATTCATATACATAATCCTTTGTAGATTGGCATATTTAGCACCACAAAATATATCGTCTCGCTGCTCTGGCAAATATCCAATCTGTACTATAACTGCTATAATGGCATAGTTAACGCTGCCAAATATTTCTACTGGTAGCAAATACCCAAGCTGAACCTAACCGGCTTTAAAATAATCTGCATTTTAATTATTTTTCACTTTCAAGATACTGAGTTCTAACATTTTTGAACTCGCAGTTTAGATTCACCTTGCTTGGAGAGCTACCATTTTGCCAGATTGTACTTAGTGGCAAGATGGCGCTTTTTAAATCGGTTACAATTAGTTATTCTGTTTTAGAAAAATGATTAATCGCTAATTCTAAATTCCTGTTGTCTAAGAGAACTTACTATTTGAAAATTGTCAACTTTGTGTAACACCCTTGGTTATTTATTTCATATACTTTTTTATTTGGCATGAAATGGGTGTAATTCTACTCCATGTTTGTCAATTTCATGCAAGTCTACATACTTGGAATCGCTTTGTTGCAAAGGCATGAATGATTTGATGAAAATTGCCAAACCTGGCTACCATTATGTTTATTTTTTCTGTTTTTTATTAATATTTTCTAAAACAATTGTAATTTCAAAATTAAGTCAGCTTATCGGCTTCCCCAGAATTTTACGAATCCATGGACATCTTCGCCGATTACCAAGCATAGTACCATACTGGAAGCAAAAAGGACGCTGTTTAAAAGTAAGTTAAATTTCTTACATATGATGGCAGCACTAATAAATCAATGATGGCACAGTTCACTTTTTCTCCACGTGTATCTCAACAAGACGTTCACACCAATTGAATGCGTTTTCTCCATCCCAAAAGTGCCCAACGCACCTAAAGATGTTTTCACTTCAAAAACTGTTCTGGGAGTGCTGTTAAAATTTCATTTCTTTTGTTTAAGGCACAAAGCCAAAGCTTTTGTTTTAATCGGAGCTCGAACAGCAAACATCTATTAACACGGTGATCTCCCCAGAAATTTTTATCAGCCGAAGCTGCTATGTATAGTTCTATAAAGCATTTGAAATGATATTCTGATTTTTCTGTTGGGCAGTCAGTAAACTTGTTGGGCTATGTGTCCACCATAAAGGCCTGGTGAGAACCCCCAGAACTAAGATATTTTAAAACCAGTAAAGCTGCCTCTCAAAATTTTGCACTATAGGGAGACAAGAGCATAGCAGTGTTTTCAAAAAGCAGAATTGGTGTGCCAAATCCACCAGCTGCTTGGTTTTGGCTACCACAAAAAATGTACAGACTACAGGGACCATATTTGGCAATTTTAAAAATAAAAAATCTGTTATGGACACCAGATGACTTCCTTGTATGTCTGTTAAATCGTAAATATATTCAGTGCAGTCCCAGACAGCACAGCAAACTTGATTTATCAAGTCATTAAGCTTGAAAATTTCCAGTGTATAAGCTTGATGCAAGCTTGAATCAAGTGTTCTAGTTTACACTTGCCCAGCTTGCATTAAGCTTGACATTTCAAGCTTAAAAAATTTTCTAAATAACACGGGGCGCCCCACATAATTTATTTTTCCCCTCTATGCTGAAATTTTAATCTGTTCCATCGAACGTCGACGGCTGGGTTCGATCCCGGGAACTTTAGGCTGGAAGGAACGCGTGCTAACCGCTCGGGCAGCTATGACTAAAGTTTGAAGTGACTGTTGTCACGCCTGATCGATAAGTATGGACGATGCTGATAAGTTTATTTTATTTTTCCATGGGATGAATCAAAATTTAAATAATGTTATGTGTGATTCATAGACTCTACTAATAGGGAAATAATCATAGTATAAACTTAAAAGCAGGACACGTTTTAAAACTTTCAATATGGCAACACTCATCGTTGAGCAATACTGCTGGCCAAAATCGAAACAAACGACTGATTTTGAAATCAATTTCATAGTATAATTGTATTTTATTTTGAAGAATTTCCATATTTGGAAATATAGAATGGGTTTACTTAACACAAATTTTGTGTTAAGTAATCTGAAATGAAAGGAACAGATTAGTTAAACGTTACTTCGAAATGCTATATCACACCCAGATAACATACTTGTCCATTTTATGTCTATTTCTGATCCAATTCATCCATAATACATCCATGTCTATACATAGACATCCATAAGACATCTATTTATGGACATAATCTGGAAAATCCAGAATATGTCCATCAATAGACCAAAACTAGACTTAGAATATCCAGAATAAGTCCATTAATGGACGTATTCCAGATGATCCACATTATGTCAGTGATACGACATAAAATGGATGTGTGTATAAGTCCAGAAATGGACAAAATATGGAAAAGTTACTTTTTTGTCATTGATTTTCATTTTACTCAATACTGTACTTACGACGCATGAATTTAATATACTTTATGTTTTTATTGATATTACATTTTACCCCCAAAAAGTTTAAAAACTTTTTACATTCTAGAGTTTTTTTTTTTTTTTTTTTTTTTTTTTTGTCGAGGAACTTTTGAAATTTAAAATACTTTTTATGTATTATTATTTCCTATAAAAGCGGTATTGTGTAAAAAAAAACTCATATCCACATGCAAAAAAAAGAAAATTCTCTAGCGACTCAACATCCAAAAACGAATAGCTGCATATTTTTTTCTAAGTTTCCAGTCCGCATCAGAGCAAGTTCCGCTGCGTATAGTGGTTAGCACACTCTACTGTGAAGACCATGCAGGGCCGTAGCTAGTCCGTTTTTACAGGGGGTTTACACTTTCCCTAGGGGGGCTTACAAATATATACATATATGTATTTACACACATACACAGAGAGAAGTGTGTTTTTTATAAACACACACTTCTGTGTATGTTTATTAAAAAACTGAATCCTGGCTTTTTTGTTAGTCTTCATTATAAACAGTCAGCAGTGAATACAAACGCTTGATAAGTGAATGTAGATGATTGTTTTTGCTACTTTTCTGAAAATAACTTCTTTTATTTCAGTTTTCACATTTTAGCAAGGATTTATACTTTAGTAAGTTTTTCAATCATTACACCACATACATACGTGCACAAACACACACACACACGCGCATATACATACGTACAGTGAAAATTCTCAAGAGCAACCACCCTTTGTTGTGTGAAAAATCGGTCGTTAAGGGAGGTTGTTGCTCAATGAAGTTATAAACATTTGATAGCCAAGCAAAAAAAAAGATAAAAATTTTTGTTGGTTTTAATATTTATGGAGCTTCATCTTCATACTAATACATACTACTCATACTTCATAAGTAAAGTAATTATACAAACATATTTTTTTAATTTTAATAAAATAGTTAGAAATTCCGGATTTTTTCATTCTTGTTTTCTGTCTTCGAGAGTACTTCTATCTCTACTTTGTTTTTTACAGCTGACAAAAGAGCATTTATCCTGATAGTCTTTGTGCATCCTGAATTTGCCATAATAAAATATATTTGCTTTAAAATTTGTTTTCTGGGTTTTCCCACAGCCAAAGGTTAACGACAACTTTTTTCTCGAATTTTTTTTTTCATGTGACTCGATCCCATCAATATTCTGCTCCAACGGTAAGGTAAAATAACTAGTTTCTTAGACGAATTCTCTAACCTGCAAGATTTATACATGATGTGCGCGTGTACTTGCACCTGCTGTAGGATTACATTATAGCGATTAGTTTGGAATGTGGCTTTTGTTTATTTTACTTCCGGAAAAATGCTAGAAAATTTTCGGACAAAGAACCGGATCCGGTCGCTTACAGAGGGCTGTGTGGTCTCTTCTAGAGGATCTTTTAACATTAAGTAGATTGGGTAAAAAATATGTGCCTTAAAAAATGGGTCCTTGGAGGAGAGGGTCGCTTACTAGAGGTGGTCGCTCATAGAAGTTTCATTGTATTCTCAAAATGAAAGAAGGGTTTTTAAAAAAAGGAACATAAGGATAAAGGCAGCTATTAATGATCATTAAAATCCCCCCCCCCCCGTTTTTTTCCACTAGGAAAGAATTAAAACAGACTCTCCGTAAGGAAGGAAAAGATCCTGAAAAAAAGAAGAGCAATCCCCCCCTTTTTTTAGTTTGTCTGCTGGGTTTTTTTTTCTTTTGTTGTTGTTTGTATGGGGGAAGGAGGGTGTACAATTTTTTTTTGGGGGGGAGGGGGGAGAGGAGGGGATTGGCCGGAATATAACACGAACCCTAAATTTTTCATCAAGATAATTAGAAAAAATCTTATCCATGTCTTTCAATCTGGACGTTAAAAATGATAAATGTATGGAATTTATGTTTAAAAATATTCAACAAGTGGGACTGGAGCTCTTCTGTATCTCGGCAATCCAGTAACGAATCATATTGAAAAGTAACGTTTCATTACCCCGAGTGGTTGCCCTAGTAGCAATAACTCATCGGTCGATGAGAGGCGGGTGAGTTAAATCCGAGGAGAAGGAGCAATGGCCGATCACGGCTTTTCATCCAAAAAAGGGGAAATTTCATCGGCAACTGGTACAAAATGTCCGCTCGGGGGACCATAAAGCCGATCATCGTTTCCCGACGACACCGATGAAATAACGAAAAGAAACCGATAAACTGTTTAAAATATATTTGTTAATAAAAAATAAACGACTGGCAGCAAAATTTTCAAAAAATGTCCGTTCTGTTTTTTTCGTTTTTTGTATGCTAAATTTCCGTTTTTCTAAAAAAAAAAAAAAAATTCTTCCTCCCCCGGGCCCGAACACTGAGTGTACTGATTACGAGATAAGCGCGCTACCCCTAGACCATCGAATCTTGTCATGTACAAGGCAAATTGTGAAGTACCGCTTATTTTAGTCTCAGATTGGGACTTAGGGTGAAATTTTGACAAAGTGTTGTTCAGCTATTATTAATAATAGTCAAATTATTCGCTTGGTAAGAAATTTATTTCACTTTTTACCAATGTATGTAAGTAGCAACAACATTCATAATTAATAATTAAAAAACAATATTGCCAATTGTATAGGAATTTTAGTGTGATTTTAACTTTCATATTTCTTGGATAACTTTTAAAATTTAAATGATTTCTCTTCTTGATGTTTACGTTAAAGAGGTTTCAAAAGAGTTGCTCATTGTAATGAAGTTTCCGTTTTTCTTATAATGTAGCTGACGCTCAAATAGATTTTCTTTTCTTTTTTTTAAACACTTTTTTTTAAATTATTTAAATATTACAAACGATTTTTATATAATAAATACTTACATTTTTTTGTAAATATTTCTTTTCAAATTTAAATTTTGTGGGAGGGGGCAAGGGGGGGGGACACCCCTCCCAACCCCAATACAAGAAATTTGAAGTAAATTATGCGATTAATTCAAGAATTGTTCAAAATTTCCTTTAGATTAAGCAAAGGCACATCTAAATTACTCAAATATTTATAAGAATTTGGGTAAAGTGTAAACTACTGGGGACACTTGCAAGGCCCGATGACTATAGAGCTGCAGTTTCGGATAAGATATTGTTTTTCGGTTTCCCATCGGCAAAACTGCACGTCTAGATCACTTCTATCCATGAATAAAAATTCATCTATTGCAGATTAACAAAAGTGCACTTGCCGATGACTGAATTCGACGAGTCGATGAGTTAACGATGAGTCGATGAACGACCGAGCAGAAAACAAGCAGTCATTGCTACTAGGGTGATCTGCGATTGCCCTTTACACCAAGAGAGTGGAATTTGTAGTCAGCGTGATCCCTGTCCCCTTATTCCACTCTGGAGTTTTCTACAGTCACAGTAATTTTGTTCATTATCGGGTATACAACGATCAGGGAACTTTGTTTCATAATTTCTGTAGCCACCCTGTTGTATTTCTGCTATTAAAAAAAAAGGCCCCGGTTTTTTATTTAGTATAATCATCGTGCATATTTAAACCCAAATAATGAGTTTAGAAAACTAGTTATTAAAATAAAATCATTCTAGAATTTAAATGAAGAATAAGAATCTAATGTTCCTCTAAAATATAAAAAAAAAAAAAACATATTATTGCTAAATGAAAGTTAAAAACAATTAACTGTAATAAAATAAAAATTATCACTAAAGTCACTTGTCAGGATGGAACACAACTTTATTGCTTCTAGAACTTAGTCGAACAATCAGCTGTACAAAATTCACAGGCACTAACGCCCAGTAGCACGTTTATAACGGTCCACTCAGTACCGAAGCTCTCACAAATGCTGTCATTCTCATGCAAAATAAAACACTTCCACAGGCAAAATTCAGTGGCAATATACAAGGGATATCGTACACAATCCCTTAAAACACAGCAATGAAGAATTTACACACAACACTTAAAAATCACCTTCGTAAACAAACGTGAAAACACCCCTTCTATCACACAGTTCATAGAGCAATGCGCCGTTCTCATCGGTAGCTTGATTCACACTCGACGGGAGCTCACTCCACACAGAACTGGGGCCTCTGAATGCTTGTATTTATAGGTGACGCAGAATCTTCCAGAAGAATGTATTTCGCGAAGGTTTCACATAAAGCGGGAATTTTGATTACGTCATAGAAGAGAAATATTATGCTTCTCCATGCATGGTAACACAGGAAAAGTATATTTAAAAGCCCCATTTGGAAAATCCCGCCAAATGACCAAAATGTCGCCACGCTTGGCGACTTTAGGGCGAAATGTCGCCAAATTTGGCTCCAAAAATATGTCCCCAAAAGTGAAGTTACCGAAGGCCTAGGACCGGCATAGGAAAACAATGGGGGAAACCAAAACCTCCGTATCTCCGGTTCTAGTTGACGGATTTTGATGCAACAAAAAGCAAAATTTAACTATTTGAAGAGTAGAACACGAATTTTGAACTATTTTAAGCCCCAGATAAGCGGTTGCCCCGAAAATTCGTAACAATATGCTTCAATTTTTTTCTAATTTATGTATGTTTACTTCCCCCTCCCCCCACCCCCCGTTTCAGGTTCCACTCTTTTTAAAATAGGAGAAATGTTCAAATCAGTTTTTACATTAAAGGCAAGAAAAACGTTCTGAATGTTAAAACTGCAGAACATAGTTATATTACAATTTTATCAGCGGCGTAGTTTGGGAAACTGGCTCCCGGGGCTGTCCTTCAGTTAGCCCCCCACCCCCATGAAAGGCAGGTTTTCAATTAAAAAAAATTGTATGTGTAAGAAGCCAAAATTGCTGTGGCCGCCCCGTTGCTACACCACGGAATTTTACATCGGAAAAGTCTCTTACAATCTTAGGGAACTATCTATAACCGCCCAATATGGATGTGGAAGTTCAGCTTTACTTCGAATAAGGGCGAAAAAATTTATAGAGGACGCCCGAACTCAGCAAAGCATTGCAGTGTCGAAAAAAGTCTCAAACCTAGAAAAAAAGGATTGCTTAAAACCAGGGGGTGGGCAAATTACGGCCTGCCTGTCTGAAAGTTTTATCCATCACACCCCAAATTTAAGAAATATGTGTTAATATATTAAAACAAACTACAATTAAGAAAAAAAGATTATCTACAAATTAAATTAATTAAATTTTAGTACTTAATCATTTTACTCCCAAAAAAGTTTGTCCATCATTGATTTAAGCAAGAAAAATACATAGCTAGTTCCGAACCAATTAATTATAAAACGCTTTCGCCTTTTGAAAAGGCCGGAAGTTTTTCTCACACCATTGCTTATGGGCTTGTGCTGGTGCTGATAGAGGGGCGGTGGTGTGGTCGTTAAAGGCCAAGGCTGACTTCGAGCATTTTCGACCAGCCGAAACAAGTAGGGAATATACTTTAATGGCCAATTCTCAATTGTAAGCAATAAATTTTATCCATCGCAGAGAAAGAGGGAGATACTTCAGTATTAAACCGACAAAAGGTAATTGGGGACAGTGAATAATATTTCGATTTCACAGCTCCCCCATCTATTGTTCGGTGGAGGACAGTCCACTGTCGGACGGCGTTTTACGCCAGCCGAAAATCCCTATTCAAATACATTGTACAACTGGAAAACACTTGAATTGAAACGTGGCCTTAGTTGTAGGGGCGGGGCAGTGACTGCTTGTGAGAAAATTTGTAGTCGACCACCCACACACCCTTTTTTAACACGATGTTTTCATGGCATCCGTCCCAATAAAACACTGTTTCTCAACCTTTAATGGCTGACGGCACACTGAAAATATCTACAGTTATTTCCGGCACTCCTGAACATAAAAATTGCAAAGGTTGTGTGATACAAAAAGTTGATAAAATACAAATAACTTTAAAAAATTGTTTATTTACCAAAATAATAATAATAATAATACATTCAATGAAAGGGCTAAGCCTGTTTTTGCATGGGTCTTGCTGCAAACAGCTGTTTCAAAAATTTACAGAACGGTTTTCCATGCTATGAAATTAAAGTTTCGCTTTCTTGGTGTATAGCTTACTGAAAGTGAACAAGACAGGACATGATAAATATAAAATGTCATATCGGTGATATGACATCACGTAGTTTTAATAATTTTTCAAAAGCCCTGGCGGCACATTAGTGTGCCGCGGCACATAGGTTGCGAAACACTGCAATAAAAAGATCAAAGAAAATTTACGATGTTTCTACAGCTTTGCTGTTTGTAAAGTTTGCGATTTCCTCTTCAGGCAATATGATTTTCTTATCTTAAAAGAAAAGAAATAATTAAAGAACATAAAAATTTTGCTTTTACGTACAGGAACAAAAATTTGCATATCTTTATTAATTTTTTCAAAAAAAAAATGTTCCTCGATGCCTGTGTTCTTTGGGCTAGGAGGGGCTCAGATTTTTCCAGGGGGGGGGGGCTGAGCCGCCCATAGCGCCCCCAGCGCTACGGCCCTGAGACCATGATCAAGGGTTCGAATCTGAAGCAGGGCAAGTACTTAAAGGTTGGTTTAAAAAAATCTGATGTGTCCAACACATGACTTCCTTGCACGTCCATTAGATCAAAAATATTTTCGACGCACTTCGTCTAAATTTATTTGTTTGAAAGAGATAAAATATCAATAATAGTAAGGTTTAGCGATTTCTAGCCACATATTTCGATATCGCGAAGCTGAGTTCAATTTGAAAGATTTCCTTCTGACACTTTATTTGGCGATATTTCACCAAAAGCCGACAAACTTGAGATAGTCAGCGAGATTTTGGGGATAGCCAAAGTAGTCATTGACCACAGACTTTCAATGAATTGAATGCATCTATACACCTCAATGTATTCAAAGTCATTTGGCTCACCATGTAAATAAATTCTCAGTCGATTGCTGTCAAAAAAGATATTGAAAACAGTTAGATATTACAATAGTTCTAAATACAAAGTTAAAAAAATCTACGGGTTAAAGTTTTAGAGTTATACAAAATAGGAAATAATTTTTGGCGCCAAATTTGGCGATATTTCGGCGAAACTCGTCAATGTCGACGACATTTGGCGAGATTTTAAGCATAAACCAAACAATGACAGATTATCGCCAATTTGGCGATATTTCGCCAAAACTCGCCAAGAACGATTACAAATGGCGATACTTTAGGCATGGACCAAATGACTGACTATCGCCAAATTTGGCGATATTTCGCCAAAACTCGCCACGGTCGAGGACAGACGGCAAGATTTTGGGCATGTACCAAACAATGACTGTCTACAGTTGTATTATAATGAAGATGTCCATAGACATTAAGGTACTGAAATTCTTTTCGGTGGTCCTGTAAATGAACTCTCCAGTAGATTGGAACCAAAAATCGAGATGCACAACTAGATGTTACAACATTCTTATATATGAAATTTCATAATAGTTTTTGAGATTTGAGAGTTAAATATGCACACACGTACACCAAAAGTCGCCAAGCTTGGCGACTTTTGGCATAGTTCTTGAGGGAGGCACGTGACCGTGGTCGGACCATTACCTAACTTATGTGGTAGGACGGTATTGTGCTTGAAATGGATGAATGCCCCTAAAATTGCTATTGACCGTAATGTATTGGAAATCTTTTGAGTGTTCCTGTAGCAGAACTATAAATGATAAGACACTTTTTTTAATGGAGAAATTCATTTTCTAACTCTTTACAGCATATATCACTTCTGAGTCGTTTGAAATAGCCCAATACCTCTAAAAAACGCTTTGATGAATTTCGGCCCATAGAGCGTAATGTATTTCGAATCTTTTGGGTGGTCCTGTAGATAAACTATTCAGTCGAATGGAACCGAAAGGGGAGGTGCACAACTAGATGTTACAACAATCCTAAATATAAAGTTTCAACATTCAACGCCTAACAGTTTTTGAGATATGCGAGTTTAATGAATTTCGGCCCATTGAGTGTAATGTATTTCGAATGTTTTGGGCAGTCCTGTAGATAAACTATCCAGTCGAATGGAACCAAAAGGGGAGGTGCACAACTAGATGTTACAACAATCCTAAATATAAAGTTTCAACATTCAACGCCTAACAGTTTTTGAGATATGCGAGTTTAATGAATTTCGGCCCATTGAGTGTAATGTATTTCGAATGTTTTGGGCAGTCCTGTAGATAAACTATCCAGTCGAATGGAACCAAAAGGGGAGGTGCACAACTAGATGTTACAACTATCCAAAATATGAAGTTTCGACATTCTACGCCTAATAGCTTTTGAGTTAGGCGAGTTTAATGAATTTTGGCCCATAGAGCGTAATGTATTTCGAATCTTTTGGGCGGTCCTGTACATAAACTATCGATTCGATTGCCACCAAAAGGGGAGGTGCACAACTAGATCATAGAACAATCCTAAATATCAAATCTCAACATTCTACGACCAATAGTTTTTGAGATATGCGAGTTACATACATACGTACGTACGTACGTACAGACGGCATGGAAAAACTGGCCACAGTAGACTCGCCACTGGTCAAAATGAGTTGCAGACGCGTTAATATGATCGTGCATGTTAGCCTACGATGAGATGCATCGAAAAAATTTTTTAAATTAAATTTAGAGGTAGTCAAAATCGGTTTTTATGTCGAAATTTGGCCCCCAAAATTTTTCGGGATCACATTACTTCCTTATACTACGTACAAGGAAGTAAAAAAAATTGGTACGAATAATATTTTTACAAAATTCGTTATTAAGATGTAACGATAAATTTAAATTAATCATTACATACAATTAGCTAAAAATTATTAAATGGTTTTTGTTGATGTCCAGGATTCGACCGTAAAAGGTCTATAAATAGACAAACACGTCCATTATTACGTCCATATACATGTCTGTAAAACGTCATATGGGCGTCCTATAGTGCCATATTGACGTAAAATGGACGAGAATTGGGCGAATCTTGGATGTTTAATGGACATGTCAGCTTGTCTATCTATATGACGTCTTCTAGACGTGTTCTGGACAAGTTTGTGCTATCTGGGCAGTTGCTAACATGTATGGAATACAAACACTTTAGTCATTTTTGTAAATATTTCTTAAATTAACAAATAATTGAAAAATTTTGCTATTTTTTAACGCTAAAAATTCTCTTTACAAATGTGGTTATTTTCCTACATATTGGTATGCTATATCGATATAGAGCATTTCGAAGAATTAAAAATAAGTTTAAATTAATTTATACAAATGTAAATTTGAATTATTTTCATTGTTCATGCTTTATAATTAAAAAAATTATTTAACTTCTGAATTTTTTTATCCTTTGTAATTTTATTTTAAAATTACAAAAGTGTAAGATGTAAGATTTTTGGGCCCTAAAATCTGTAGGCCCTGGGCAGTTGCCCCGTTTGCCTTGCCGGTGATACGGCACTGGTAATAAAATAAAACACATCTTTTACGAACTTTCAGCAAATTTGAGGACGCTAGACAATTAATGTCCATTCTCTTTCACAGATGGCGCCATCACTGCGCACTTTGCAAGCGAAAATCCAGCTTAAGCCAAGCTTGCATTGCCAAGCCAAATGTCAAGCTTGATTTAAGCTTATGTGCTGTCTGGGATATAACTGATAAATAACATTTTCAACTGGCGAAATTAAATTGTCTAACTAGTATCACAACGTCATGCTTATTTACAAGAATAAACTACACAAGTAACACGATTTCCGATTAAAATAATTTATTTATAAATAACACGTGAATAATTATTCACTAAGCATGATTTATATACATATTACCTTTACATACTAACTAAACTTTCACTAAACATGATTTATATACATATTACCATTATACCACTTACCTTTACATTCAGAGCAAAATGTTCGAATTTTATGATAAATTTTTATGAAAGAAAACGGCGCAAGATTCACAAAACGATTACCTACATCTAAAGTTCTTTAGTACGACAAAACTATAAAAAAAAATGTTCAAAAATAATAAATTAATATAATATTTAGAAATATTCTAAGAATACTTAGGGCCGTATTCACCAAATTTTAAACCCTGGAGTTAACCCAGCAAAGCGAGCTACTTCAAGGGTTAGTGAGAAAATGGTATTCACAACTCCAAAATCAGGGGTTACCCCAAGAATTGACCCTGACTCCAGGTGCAGATTCTAACCCCGCAAAATCGGAGGGTTGACTCGGGTTATAAATGGCGGATACGAGGGCTGTTTTTTATAGGTTTGGAAAATCCCAAATATTTGCTAATTTTTGAATATTTTGTGCTTTAACAGACGGAAACTGCTGTGAAAACCACCCATCAAGCTATAAAAGCCGTCAAAAGTGATAAAAATTTTTTTTACAATGTTTCCAAAAACTCTCCAGAATGACTGTACTTTTTTTGCCGTAGAGACTGCAGGCGCCATCTGTCGGACTTATCTTGGTTTGCTTTTCTATTCCCTCTCTTTTCTGATTTGAACGCTTTTTTATTCTTAATTATTTTTTGTGTTGAAAATAAGTAAGTAAATTCTGATCTTTCCTATTTATTTTCTTGTCTCTATTGTTCCACAGATGAGGGGCGATTTGGCCAGAGCACTGTGGATCTACTACGCCCGCGCTTTTTTTTTTTTTTTTTTTGTAAGAAGAGGCGGGATAAAAATATTTACATTGAAGAGATTAATCATTTATGTGTAAAGGATGAAAAAAAAAGTGTTGTTGAGGGGTTAAACATTTTTGTCTGATTGTAATGTACTGTACTTTGGAATAGCGCGTTAACAATTTTTCACACAAATGTGAGAAAAAAAAACAATATGTTTCAGAATTCTATGAATGTGTCATAGAATTTTTTAAAGACATACATATTCTATGTACAATATATAAAGTATCTCAAAAAGAAAAACATCAAAACTGCATAAATTAATTTTTGTGTGTTAAAAAATATGAAAATTCCTAAATTTGAAAAAAGTATAACAGACATGAAATTTTATTTATAAAATATATTGGATGTAATTTTGTATTAAATGTTTAATCAGTCTATTTTTTTTTAATTAATTTTCACATTTTAATGCGCAGTTTGCATAAAAACAAATTAAATATTATGAAGGAAGAGTGTGTGGTGGGAGCTGGGTTCGATCTCCCGAACATTAAACCTAGTTCACCCCCTTCATGGAATCATTACTCTGACCAATCACAGACGAGCTTTCAAAGCTGGCTGAGACAACTCCAGAGTCAAGTAACCCTGGGCGGAAATAAGTTGGTGAATACAGTTTCCGAGTTGTCTCCGAGTCAAACCGGCAATGCAGGTTTCCCAACTCTCGGATGATGGCGGCTGGCGGGCTACTCACAGTTTGGTGAATACGGCCCTTAGAATAATAAAATAGACCACTGTGAATGGCGAAAACAGGCCTCAATGATTAACTCGTTTTTAGCGGTGGCAACTCATACGCAGGCCCGTTGCTTAGCGACGGCCCCGGTCGAGTGCTATGCTGGAATGCTAGCCTCATTGGTTTGTTGTGGACTTTTTGCATGGTGTCTCTTTTTCTCAGTTACAGATAAGGAGAACAAACGCCATGCTGTCAAAATAGCCCCGCCTTAGTTGAGGTTTGGGATGGAATGATGAGGAGATTATCTGATGCTGCCATCTAGCGGCAATATATGCAAACAATATGTCCAGAAAACTTTCCACGAATTAGGAGTCGATCTATCGATTTTATTAATTATTTATATTTCGAAATTGAAAAAATAAAATAACGCTTTTAAAAATAAATAATAAAAGTTATGTATGCATATTTAAATAGTTTTTGTGGTAATCCTCAAGGTTTCAGTAGTTATTTAAACTGCATTTTTAAGATTAATAAATATTTTTTTCTTTTAGAGCTTCATTACACCTCACATCAACTTTTTTGTGACACTAGGAGAAATTGCTTGTTTTATTTAATTATTTTTATAATTTCACTATTCCTGTTATATTTTTTAAAGAGGTTATAAAAAATGAGAAGTTTTGTTTTTATATTTCATGATAATAGCCCAAGTAACAAAAATATAATGCTGTTAATTTTTTTGCGGCTTGAGCACTTTGAGAATATTTTTCCTATATTACCTATTGCCACAAGAAAGTTGGTGGTGAGGTGTAAAGGAGCACTAAAAAAAATTTATTAATCTTAAAAATGCAGTTTAAATAGCTACAAAAACCTTGAGGATTACCACAAAAACTATTTAAATATGCATACATAACTTTTATTATTTATTTTTAAAAGCGTTATTATATTTTATCAATTTCGAAATATAAATAAACTAGCGGCTACACGCGACTTCGTCCGCGTCGGCTTTAGAATTAGGTCCCGAGAGAAACGAAGCATGTGTGAATAACAAATATGTTTGCGACTAAAGAAACTGCATTTAAATATTATTTCCTTTTTACTTATTTTAAATGAAGTATAATGCACGTCATGTAGGCGTCCTATAGTGCCATATTGACGTAAAATGGAAGAGAATTGGGCGAATCCTGGATGTTTAATGGACATGTCAACTTGTCTATCTATATGACGTCTTCTAGACGTGTTCTGGACAAGTTTGTGCTATCTGGGCAGTTGCTAACATGTATGGAATACAAACACTTTAGTCATTTTTGTAAATATTTCTTAAATTAACAAATAATTGAAAAATTTTGCTATTTTTTAACGCTAAAAATTCTCTTTACAAATGTGGTTATTTTCCTACATATTGGTATGCTATATCGATATAAAGCATTTCGAAGAATTAAAAATAAGTTAAAATTAATTTATACAAATGTAAATTTGAAATATTTTCATTGTTCATACTTTATAATTAAAAAAATTATTTAACTTCTGAATTTTTTTTATCCTTTGTAATTTTATTTTAAAATTACAAAAGTGTAAGATGTAAGATTTTTGGGCCCTAAACTCTGTAGGCCCTGGGCAGTTGCCCCGTTTGCCCTGCCGGTAATATGGCACTGGTAATAAAATAAAACACATCTTTTACGAACTTTCAGCAAATTTGAGGACGCTAGACAATTAATGTCCATTCACTTTCACAGATGGCGCCATCACTGCGCACTTTGCAAGCTAAAATCCAGCTTAAGCCAAGCTTGCATTGCCAAGCCAAATGTCAAGCTTGATTTAAGCTTATGTGCTGTCTGGGGTTCATCTAAACTTTTTTTGGTACTTATGTATTATCCCAGTGGTCATTCCTGCCAAACTATTTTTTCGTCAAAGCGCTGGCCAAGTTGCCAATCATGTTCTTAGCCGAAATAGTGATTCATCACAGACTTTTAATGAATTGAAGGTGTCTATAGACCTTAATGTATTGAAAGACTTTTGTGTGACCCTGAAAGTAAATTAAACTGTTGATTCAAGAAAGGAATACACAATTATATATTTCATGAGCTCTAAATACAAAGTCTCAACATTCTATGGTAAAATTTTAGAGTTATACAAAAATATGTAACTATTTCTTTCGCCAAATTTGGCGATATTTCGGCAAAACTCGCCCACGGTTGATAATAAATGGAGAGATTTTGGGGATGGACCTTACAATGGCCTTGTACAGACATATATTGAAGATGACCTTAGACATTAATGTATTGAAATTCTTTTGGTGGTCCTATAAATAAACTCCAGTAGATTGGAACCAAAAATCTAAGTGCACAACTTGATGTTACAACAATCTTATAGATAAAATTTCAACAATCTACGACTGAATAGTTTTTGAATTACGCGAGCTACATACATTACGCCAAACGACTTTCGCGCAATTTTTTAAGGAGGCACATGACCGTCGTCGGACTATTAACTAACTGTATGGCAGGATGTTTCTAAAACTGCCATTGACCATAATGTGTTGGAATTTTTTGAGCGTTCTTGTAGAACTATCAATGATAAAGACACTATTTTCGACGGAGAAATTCATTTTTTAACCCTTAACAACACATATCACTTCTGAGTCGTTTGAAATAGCTTAATATCTCAGAAATACGTTGTAATGAATTTCTGCCCTTAGAAAAAATTTTGGGGTGCCCTGTAGATAAACTATCCTGTCGATTGGGACCAAAAGGGAAGGCACACTAGATGTTACAGAAATCCTAGATATAAAGCTTCAATATTCTACGAGCAATAGATTTTGAGATATGCGAGTTACATACATACCTATGTACGTACAGACGGAATGGAAAAACATGGTCAAAATAGACTCGCCGTCGGCCAAAATGGGTTGTACCTGCATTTATATGAACGTGCATGCTAGCGTACGATGAGATGCGTCGCAAACATTTTTCAAAGTATATTTAGGGGTAGTCAAAATCGGCTTTTCCACAATCACCTTCAATCTCGTTGGATTGCAGCAGGCAGGGATTTCCGTCAACAATTTTCGGCAGAAAAAGATGGCGCTGCAATAAAAATCCTCCCTGTCTGTCGTCTGCTTCCTCCTACCCCTTCCCCAACCGGTTTCAGTTTTCCCGCCTTTCCACCTCTTGTTCCTTTGTCGCTGTTCGTTTCCAGAAAATTTTCGACCATGTTTTTCCGGAAAATTTTCAATGTCAAAAAGACAATTTTTCATGGAACATATTTGAGCTTTCTATATTTTGTTTTATTAGTCAATTTCTGTACTATTTAAACAAAAAATATAAGTCATAATTCTAACATTGTAATCTACATCAATAAAATTTAAGTTTGATTCTGTTTTATACTTTCAAATTCTGCTTCTACATCTGAGCATGACCTATCAAAGGAATGCACAGACACAATATTCTCTGTTAGTAGTAGTAATTCTGATTTAGACTACCCCGTGTTCTGCAGTTCAGAGAGTGACCCAGAAAGTTTGTAGAAAAAATTGGGATTAAAATATTCAAAATAATATTTTATTATTTTTTTTTCCTGAAAATTCGTATTGCCTAAATTTTTTCTTTACTAATAAAAATAAATAAATAAATAAAAGAAAGGAAAAGGAACGAAATCAAAGCTAACATATTTTTATAGTAATTTGTTTTTTCCATATGAATCACCACAACAAATAAAAACAAACTTTAATCTCAATTTTCTACCTGAGTTACATAAGGCAAACAGATTGGATACTTGAAAAAGAGCTAAAAATATTAAGTAAATTAGTATAAATTCAATCCTCCCAAATTTTAAAATGAATATTATTGCAGCATACCCAAACTAATTCAGTGGAAGTCATAAGATAAAAGCATCTGCATTAAAGCACACGTCTCTCTCATAAATAACTTATTTAATAAATAACATGTTTCACACTTAACCCTTTAACGCGCAGTGTTCCCGCTCTGGGAACACCCAACTCTGACGTTTTGACTGTTGCCAGTCACAAAGAATAGATTTGATTTCTATAAAAAAAATAGTTGCGGGTGACATAGCTCCACGAGAATCCTTTACTTTTTAGCACGTCATTTCCCGTAAAAAATGGTCACGATTATTTTTAACAGCACTGACATCTGCCGAAAAATGGAAGAATGCGAGAACAGCTGGATAGATTGCCCAATGCTGAAAAAAGGGCAGCCGTTCATTCTTCTCTAGACAGATCTAGAGACCCTTTTTTTCGTAGATGGCTGTACCGGGCACAGCCAGCTGTCGGCAAAAAAGGGTCCCTAGATCTGTGGCACGCGATGTGACGATCGTTCGCCATCTTGCTGGTGGTTAAGTCGAGCGATGGCAAAGGCTTCTCTTTTTTCAGCATTGGGAAATTGTTGCGCCTCAAAGGGTTAAACGAAATTCTCAGGGATGTGCCAGCTGCTCCAAATTGTGCCAAATCAATCCTGATGTGCCAATCTGCTACAAAAAGATCATTTTTGGACCCCCCCCCCCCATGAAAAATTTCTGGCTACGCCCCTGCCTTAAATTATTATAGTTTGAACATAAAAAATAATAATAACTAAAATTACCAAATCTTGGCTTCTAAAATATGAATATGTTTGAAAAATAAAACTTACTACAAAAGAATTGTTCACCATCAAAGGAATCGTAAACAATTAAAAGAAACCTCCATGCTATACATTTATTATTTCTTTCAAGTGCTACTTTAAAAGAACTTACCTTATACTCCCCAATGCAAAATTTCTTCCAGATCAACTATAATTAACAACAAATCCAGGGCCCAATTAAAAAAAATTCTTGACTATAGGCACAACTTGGACTTTGGTCCCCGAACACTGATGTAGGTAGCATGAAATTTTCAAAAGTCAATTACTGTAAATGCCCTAGTTTTGGATTTTTTTTTCTCCCAAAATGGCAATCATCTATTATTTTTCATGGTGAATTTAATGAACAAATTCAAGCTCTACATAAAATAACTAAGAATTTACAACTTTTTTCAAACCCTTTGGTTATAAATGCCGTCTAGTCATCAAGTAGATTAGCAATTTGTTTAAAATATTGTTAGAAAAAAATTGAATATTATATAAAAATCTGCCATCTAAAAGAAAAAAAAAAAAAAAAAGAAAAACTTAAGAAAATTTGAATTGTGTTTTTAGTTTTTTTTTTGGACCCCCAAATGTTGGGGCCCTAGGCCTGGGCCTGAACAAATAAAATACCTAGACAAAATTTTCATGCCGTAATTACCTCACTGAAATTCAGCATGAAAATTAGGAACACTAATTTCGATTGTTGATTTATTTATATAAAAAACGGGGGGGGGTGGAGAATATAAAAACCATGTATGAGCATCAATATATATTGTTCTCATTTGCGAGTAAGAAACGGAATTCAAAGAGATCATAACCCATTCCATAATACTTCCTGTTGATTAAATTCATCCCTATTTGTGGCGGCTAAGCAAAACGCCGAGAGAACGGAAGGCTCATATTTTCATGCCGTAAAAATGTTTGTTCACTGCGGCACCATAAAAAAGGAGGTCGTCGGTAGGTTTGCCTCCCTGGTAAATTCTCCCTCCCTGTCGTCTGCTTCGGTGAAGCCGCCGTCGGTTAGTTTCGGTTGTCGATAAATAAATTCTTGCTTAAATTCGCCTAGAAAAAGGTTCGGAAAAAATACAAAACTGTGTTTTATTAATAAAAGTACTCAAGCAGAGTTATTTTTGTTTCATATTTTACGTTAAAATATGTTTTCCTTTTTATAAAATGCTAAACACGGGAAGAGGTCGATCGTTGCGCCTCCTTTTCGTGCGCGGCGGAGTTGATGTTTCTCCAACGTTTCGCTTTATCTCCTTCCCCCTATTACTCCCTGCTCGAATCTATTAGGGCATCACGGACTAAGAGGCTTTAGGACGGTCATCGGGAAGCGGCAGACGGACGAAACTGCGTCAGCCTCTGAAAGGAAAATATGCGACCCCCTTTTAATAATTAACGGCACGGGCGCCCTCTGACGACAGACGGCGTAAGTATCTCCCGCGGGGTGCTTCCGTTGATATTTGTTTACGTTTCAGCTACTAGCAGACGACGCATGCGCCAAAAATTAATGGGTACAACTCCCAGCGCAACCTTTTGGTCAAATTTCATTTAGTTCTTTCGCAATGCTTGGATGATTGTCCTGAACCCTCTTAGTCCGTGTAGGGCATGCGTCGTATCGTTTACGGCGCCATCTGTTGTTACGATTTGCAGAGCTTCTATTTTTAATGCATAAACTTGATCGGATAGTTTTTCTATTTCTTTAAAATTAATGTCTATCTTGGGCTGTTCTTAATTTATTAAATTGTATGTCGGCAATGTGTTCTTTTTCCTGTCTTTTATTTTCCTTTTCATTACTCCTATGTAGCAGCCTGGTTTGTTAGAGTCTTGGTAGGTTAGATTTATTTTTTATATCCCCGCAGTTTCTTTATCTATTCCATCTTTGTTGCTGTGTACACCTTTGAAAATATTTTATTTGGTTTTATTAGTATTTTTATATCTTTTTTGGCTGTCTTAATAGATATTTTAATAGCCGCGACTAGTTAATAATTTAACAAATTAAATTATTAAAAAACTCTGAAATTCTTCCACATTTTATTTACGCACTTGAGTGCGCTTTTACTCTCTCTCACACACACCAAACCACCAAGATTTTATCTGTCGATTCCAAGTATGAAATATGTTTCAACATCGCACAGTGGTTATGTCCTTGGAAATAATAGGCAGGCGAAGCGTGAAGCGGGTCTTGTCGCGCGTCTGTCAACCTAACTGAAACCACCGCCATCGTCAGACTATCGGCAAAACTCGCCCAGAACGATAACAAATGGCGATATTTTGGGCATGGACCCAATGACAGACTATCGCCAAATTTGACGATATTTTGGAAAAACTCGCCAAGGTCGATGACAGACGGCGAGATTTTGGGCATGGACCAAACAATGACTGTCTAGTCTACAACTAAATTATATTGAAGATGTCCATAGATCCAGATGCACAACTACGTGTTACAACAATCTTATGTATGAAATTTCAACATTCTAAGACTAAAATTTTTTGAGATTTGGGAGTTAAATACATACACACGTACAACAAAAGTCGCCAAGCTTGTCGACTCTTGACGTAGTTCTTTAGGGAGGCACGTGACCGTGGTCGGACCATTACCTAATTTATATGGTAGGACGGTATTGTGCTCGAAATGGATAAATGCCCCTAAAATTGCCATTGACCGTAATGCATTCGACATCTTTTGAGTGTTCCTGTAGCAGAACTATAAATGATAAAGACACTTCTTTTAATGGAGAAATTCATTTTGTAACTCTTAACAGCATATATCACTTCTGAGTCGTTTGAAATAGCCCAAAACGCTTTGATGTCGGTGTCGCCCTCTAAAAAAACGCTTTGATGAATTTCGGCCATAGAGCATAATGTATTTCGAATCTTTTGGGCGGTCCTGTAGATAAACTATCCAGTCGAATGGAATCGAAAGGGGAGGTGGACAACTAGATGTTACAACAATCCTAAATATAAAGTTTCAACATTCTACGCCTAATAGTTTTTGAGATATGAGAGTTTAATGAATTTCGGCCCATTGAGCGTAATGTATTTCGAATGTTTTGGGCGGTCCTGTAGATAAACTATCCAGTCGAATGGAACCGAAAGGAAAGGTGGACATCTAGATGTTACAACAATCCTAAATATAAAGCTTCGACATTCTATGCCTAATAGTTTTTGAGATATGCAAGTTTAATGAATTTCGGCCCATAGAGCGTAATATATTTCGAATCTTTTAGGCGGTCCTGTAGATAAACTATCCAGTCGAATTTAACCGAAAGGGGAGGTGGACAACTAGATGTTACAACAATCCTAAATATAAAGTTTCGGCATTCTACGCCTAATAGTTTTTGAGATATCCGAGTTTAAAATTGAAAAGTGACTCGTCGCGCTCGCGTAGACAAAAAACCCGTGATTGAAAGAAATAGTACTCTCAAGTGCTAAAAAATATTAAAATCACTAAAATTTTTGGTGAATTTAAAACGTGAGTTTTTTCTCTCTTCCCCCCACTATTATTACTGCTCGCTCAAAGATAAAAGGTCGGCTTTGGCGTGCTGCAAAAAAAAATATACTGCGAAGATGGGTTCAGATGTGCAAGAAATTCTCTCCCTGCTGACAGTGTTTCCAATTTAGCCACTTTTTGGCTAGATTTTGGCCAACTGGCTATACGAAGTATTCTCTAAATCGGAAATGAAAATCCAAATGTCTCAAAAAACACTACTACCTTATAGAATTTTAAGAGTCCTTGCATATCTGAACCCTGCTTTCCTATGAAACAAATCGCAGCATCCATTTTTTGGCAGCGCGCCAAAGCTGACCTTTTATCTTTGGGCGAGCAGTAAATACGTTCATCAGAGAGCTAACGCATGGTATTGTAAGTTACTACAGCAGAAAACATCAGGTCTTTTAATCGATCGCGCGTGCGAACGGTGAAAACGGCCTCTTGAGAACAGAAACGATGAGTCGCGGGAGCGGCTAGTCGCTGATGATATCATTCCGTTCACACATTTTCAGTGTGCGAACGGACCATTTTCTATGGTTACCTCTTCCAAATTCTCCCTTCTTTTGTTATGTTCGGTTTGTTAATATAATTTTTTTTTTTTCATTTTCTTATCATTTTTCAGTGAAATATTTTTTACGAACTAGTATAAATAATTAAGATGTCAGTAAAATAAGTATTTCGGAGCTAAAGCAATGACATTTTTCAGCATTGTCTTTGGACAGAAAAATTGAAATAAAATTGCTCAAGCCATCCCGTTTGCTAAAATTTATCCAGATGGTGAAATGTAAGACTAGATTTATTGTTTTTTTTTTATTATTATTATTATTTTAAGTTGCTTGCATTGTTTTCCTTTAACTGCTGAAAACGCAAATATATTTCAACGTGTAAGTTGCAAGTTGCTTTGTATCTGCAAATTTAATTTTCAAAGTATGTTTTGTGAACCTCCATTTACTCACTAGCCGCCACTGCGCAGTAAAGTGTGGCCTTGGTGTATTATACGTGTGGCCTTGGTGTACTTACCATACAGCCATTTTTTTGTGATATCTATTTCTTTTAATCTTTGTAGAAATTCATCAGTGAAGTTTAAAGCCATCTTGCTAGATGGTATAATTTTTTGCAGGGTAGGTTTAAGGTATTTTTTATTAGTTCAACATGTAACTCTATCCAGCGCCGGCCGGCCCGAGCAAATTTGGTGCCCTAGCCCAGGTTGACGACAGGTCATGGAAAAATCAGGGGTACTATTTTTTCCCATCTGCAGAAATCATGGAAATATCAGGGAATTTCAAAAAAATATCCACATATCAGGAAACTTTTATTTTCGCCTAGTAAACGAGACCGTCTTTAGTTGTGGATCAGCATCTGACCCACCACCCGCGGGTTATAAGTTCGTTCTGGATCTTACAATACTTAGCTGATGCAGAAATTATACGAATCAAAGACTCAAGTGATGTAGGCACTATGAGTCGAAAGTATTCAAACTGGTACTAAGATATGGATCATACAAGAAATCAGACATATGAATCATATTAACGTGTGAATCAGACATATGAATGTGAATACGAAACACTTTTTTTGAGTCAGAACTTATGTATGTGGGCGATCCAGTAACGAGTGTTGCAGAAATACTCTGCCAATGTGCCAATTTCCTGGGTCGTCGTTCTAAAAGTCCAGTTGGTGTAGAAATTTCTAGAAAAAGCGTCCACTTGTCAGGATGTAGCACAAACTTTAATTGCTTCTAGAACTTCGTCGAACAATAAGCTGTACAAAATTCACAGGCACTAACGGCCAGTAGCTCGTTTATTACAGTCCACTCAATACCGAAGCTTTCACAAATTCTGTAATTCTCGCACAAAATAAAATACTTTCACGGGCAAAATTCAGTGGAAATATGCAGGGGATGTCTACGCAATCCCTTAAGACACAGCAATGAAGAATTTACACACAGCACTTAAAAATCAGCTTCGAAAAGCAAGCCAAAACACTGCTTCTATAGCGCAAAACATCAAACTCACTGGACGGGAGCTCAACTCAGACTGAACTGGGGCCTCTGAAACGCTTGTATTTATAGACGGCGCAGAAGCTTCCAGAACAGTCTTATTTCTCGAGGATTCCACATAAAGCGGGAATTTTGATTACGTCATAGAAGAGAATATTAGGCTATTATGTGATTTTAATGCAGCAAAAGCAACTTTACAAGCCCCATAGGGAAAATCGCGCCAAATGACCAAAATGCCGCCAAGCTTGGCAACTTTTGGCGAAATATCGGCAAATTTGGCGCCAAAAATAAGTCCCCAAAAGTGAATTTACCGAAGGTCTAGGACCAATATTTCTCGAGATTTCTAGAACTGCCATAGAAAAACAATGGGGAAACCGAAAACTCCGTACCTCCGGTTCTTATTAACCGATTTTGATGCAACAAAAAGAAAAGTTTAACTATTTGATGCCTAGAACACGAATTTTGAACTATTTTAAGCCCCAGAACAGCGGGTTTGCCCATGGGCGCCGGCAGTATAGGGCAAAGGGGGGCAATGCCCCCCCTTGGATTATTGTATGCAGTGTTTTCCCTTGCTTTTTTGCTCTTTCCAACATGGTAACCATACGTTAAAGTAGTCTTTGCCCCCCCCTGGGAAATATTCTGCCGGCGCCCATGGGGTTGCCTCGAAAATTCGTAACATTGCCCCCTTCCCAAGGACTGCACGTCCCGGGCAGTACAATCCCTAGTAAGGAGGTCGTTCAAATATCTACAGTGTCTATGTCTAACCTTTAACAAGATCTTAACAACATAATTTAAGCAAATAATCAATAAACACAATAAGCAAATATACACTAATACATAATAAACAATTACACTAATACGTAAAAAACAAATGTAAATTAATAAAAACATTACAAATATGTACACTAAACATGGCGTAAGTGCTGAGTAAAAGAGAGTTAAAGAAAGTGGAAGAGAAGAGAAGGACAGGAAAGAAATGAGAGCTGAAAGAAAGCAGAAATTACGCCATAGTGACCATGGTCTAATATTCAGATAATTAATTACAACCGCGGTAAACGGCTAGCCGATCGTAGTGAAGAACTCTTGGTTTCGAGTTAGGTGACTTACAAATCCGTTCGATGACGTTATTCAGTCTCTTTAGGACTGTGTAAGGACCGTCCCACGGCGATTCCCAGACAGCACATTAGCTTAAATCAAGCTTGACATTTCTTTGAATTTGACGCATTAATGCCAGCTTGACAGTTCAACTCATTCTAAGCTGGCAGCAAGCTTGCAGGAGTCAAGTTGAATTGTCAAGCTTAAATACAGCTTGATTTAAGCTTGACAATTGATACTCGGTTGATTTTTCCTTTTTAAAGGAGCGTTGATGGCGCCATCTGTGAAAAAGAATGGACATTAATTGTCTAGCGTCCTCAAATTTGCTGAAGTAGTTGTTGTAACATCTTTGCTGTAAAAGATGTGTATTTTATTACCAGTGTCATATTACCGGCAAGGCAAACGGGGCAACTGCCCAGGGCCTACAGATTTTCTTCAAAATTTCATTCTTCATTATTTCTTCAAAATAAAATACAATTATAGTACGGATTTCAAAATCAGTCGTTTGTCTCGATTTTGGCCAGCAGTATTGCTCATGAGTGTTGCGGTACTGAAAGTTTTAAAACGTGTGCTGCTCTTAAGTTTATATCATGCTTATTTCCCTATTAGTAGAGTCTCTAAATCACACATAACATTATTTTAATTTTGATGCATCCCATGGAAAAAAAAAATAAATAACATATCGCCCATTTATCAATCTGGCCAGAAAACCGCTTGATAAAGGAGCGTTCACTTCAAACTTTAGTCATAACCCCATCGAAGCTTGGTAGCTGAATGGATAACGCGCTCGGCTACGAACCGAAAGGTCCCGGGTTCTATTCTAGCCACGGACATTCCATGGAAACAGATTAAATTAAATTGAAATTTCAGCATAGAGGGGAAAATGCATGGCAAAGTAAAATATGTGGGGCGAGTTCGCCGACCGGCGCCCCGTGTATTTATGAAATTTTTTTAGGAAAATTTTTTAAGCTTGAAATTAAGCTTGAAATGTCAAGCTTGAAATGTCAAGCTTATTGATTTGATAAATCAAGCTTGATGCAAGTTTGCTGTGCTGTCTGGGATTGCAGCATGGAAGACAGGCCTTTTCGTCGAGTAGGATTCCATAGCCAAACTTTGTCACTTACGTTAAACTCGTGGCCCGTAGCCGTAGAGTCTTCATCTTCTCCATGTTCACGTTGATCCGCTCCCGAACAAAATGATGTCTTCAAACCGTGCTACATCGGCAATGGGATTCGTTCCCTGAAAACGGGCCTTCAGGATGAGCATGGGATGGATTGATTAGGAGATTATCTGATGCTGCCATCTGGTGGCAATAGTTGTAAACAATTTGCTAAGAAAACTTTTTCCATAAATTAGGAGTCGATGTATCAATTTTATTAAGTATTTATTTATATATCGAAATTAAAAAAAATATATTAACGCTTTTAAAAATAATCAAATTTATGTTTGCATATTTAAATAGTTTTGTGGTAATCCTTAAGTTTTTCGTAGCTATTTAAATTGCATTTTTTAGATTTTTATCGTTAACCAGTGGTGTAGCCAGAAATTTGTCATCGGGGGGGGGGGGTTACGACTACTTCAACTCATTATATGTATTGGTGCGTGTTCCTCATGGGGGGGTTATGACCCCCTACCCCCTCTTTGGCTACGCCACTGTCGTTAACAAATAATAACTTTTGATAAATTGATTTTCCTTTCATTTTGAGTTTCTGTTTAAAATACTATTAATCATCAAATACTGAAAGTCATTAAAAAGAACGTACTCTAACAGATGTGAAAAGTTTTTAGTAAATATTTGTACTATTTCAAATGCAAGAAACTAAAATTTTAGAAGGTTATTATTCTTTTTATTAAAAAAAGTTTTGAAGCGAAATATGATATCATCGTCTTCCAAACCTTCCATTTAAATATTAAAAAGATAATTAACTAATTCCCAGAGGTTCATAAAGAGAAACCATGTAGTTAGAATGGAAAGGACCTACATCGGCAATGGGATTCCTTCCCTGAAAACGGACCTTGAGGATGGGCATGAGATGGATTGATTAGGAGATTGCTGCCATCTATCGGCAATAGTTGTCAAAATCTTTTTCCATAAATTAGGAGGCGATGTATCAATTTTATTAATTATCCTAACTAATATTATAAATGCGAAAGTGAGTTTGTTTGTTTATGACGCTTTCACGCCTAAACCGCTGAATCGATTAGGATGCATTTCGGTTTAGATATAGATGGGACCCTGGAGTTGGTTATAGGCTACTTAGAATTTTAGATTTTTAATTACTTTTTTAATTATTAATTAAAAACCGTTTTACGTTGCCATCCTTGGCGAGTTTCGCCCGTATCATATGATTCATGTTTTGAGCTAACAAGAATACTATTACTTCAATAAAGAAGCACGTGCATCTGAAAAACATTAAATAATACGGAAATTATGCCAGTTTTATGCCAAATATATCTTTCTCTAATAATAAAAATGAATGTTCTTCAGACAAATCTACAGAAAGCAGAGCTTTGAAATTGTGAGCATGCCTGGACCCATGACTTCGGTAAAGTGTACCTGAGGCTCGGACATTTTAATTACTTTTCTAACTATTAATTAAAAACCGTTTTATCGCCCGCACAAAATGATTTATGCTTTTGAAATAAAGCAGAAATTCTATTTGCAAAAGCACATTCATTTGAAAAACATAAATAAGTATGGAAATTATGTTGATTTTACGCCAAATTAAAAAGCATAAATAAAGAAAAGTGTACTTACGTATTATCCTGGCGGTCCGCCAAGACGAGCGATTTTTTGCCTAGATAAATGCTGGGCACATGAAATTATTAATGGTTTTGAATACCATTGGCAACAGTCTGGTAACTCATTTGACGAAAAAACAGTTTGGCGGGAATGACCGCCGTGATAATAGGTAAGTACCATGAAAATTCCAGATGTGTTTCTTAAAGTTCTTAAATTCCCAAATCCTACAAATAATGTAAATGTGTACGTTTATGTGTTTGGATGTTTTTGACTGAATCACACAAAAATGGTTGGAAAAATTTGTAATGAAGATAGCTTATGCCCTGGATTAACATACAGGCAACCTTTCAAGCGTATAGCATAAATAATTCTTTTACAAAGACACTCAAAATAATGCTAATGCATTGCACTCTATGGAAATTTCTTAGCAACAATATCGATTTTAAAACTTTCTTCACTGATTGAAAGTCCTAGGCCTATATGGTCCTAGGCCTATAGGGTCCTAGGCGTATATGGAGAATTCCTCTGTGTGGAATTTTCTAAGGGATCCTAGCCCGTATTTTCGCGAGGTTTTTGAAAAAAACACGGAAAACTGCGAGCGGCTAGGTCGACAGGCGCGACCTGTGTTTGAACCTGGCACCTCCCGCCTTCCAGGTTTGAGAGCAGACCCTCTTAGACACTGGGGGGACCCTGAGTGTTATAGGCTACCTTTTGTGCATATATCACAAATAGTTCTTTTACAGGGATACTCATAAGAATTACATTACGCTCTATGTGTATCTCTGTAAGTACTGAACCGATTCCAAAACTTTTTTCACTGATAGTAAGCTACACTATTCTTGAGTATTATAGGCTAAAATTAATGCATCTAGCGCAAATAGTTCCTTTACAGGAACACTCAAAATAATTCTAATACATTACGCTCTATGGGTATCTCTGTAACTTTAGAACCGATTCTAAAACTTTTTCGCTAATAGAAAGCTGCACTATCCCTGATTAACATAGGCTAAAATTCATGCATATAGCATAAATTTTTATTTTACAAGAACACTCAAAACAGATCGCAAATACTGTCGTAACTGTCTCTATTCGCCAAATGCCTGAAAAAAATCTAAATTTAGTATTTTTACATACTCTGTTATTTTAAATGAAGTATACTACAATGCATTATACTCCATTTAAAATAAGTAAAAAGCAAATAATATTTAAATGCAGTTTCTTTAGTCGCAAACATATTTGTTATTCACACATGCTTCGTTTCTCTCGGGACCTAATTCTAAAGCCGACGCGGACGAAGTCGCGGGTAGCCGCTAGTTTATTTATATTTCGAAATTGATAAAATATAATAACGCTTTTAAAAATAAATAATAAAAGTTATGTATGCATATTTAAATAGTTTTTGTGGTAATCCTCAAGGTTTTTGTAGCTATTTAAACTGCATTTTTAAGATTAATAAATTTTTTTTAGTGCTCCTTTACACCTCACCACCAACTTTCTTGTGGCAATAGGTAATATAGGAAAAATATTCTCAAAGTGCTCAAGCCGCAAAAAAATTAACAGCATTATATTTTTGTTACTTGGGCTATTATCATGAAATATAAAAACAAAACTTCTCATTTTTTATAACCTCTTTAAAAAATATAACAGGAATAGTGAAATTATAAAAATAATTAAATAAAACTAGCAATTTCTCCTAGTGTCACAAAAAAGTTGATGTGAGGAGTAATGAAGCTCTAAAAGAAAAAAATATTTATTAATCTTAAAAATGCAGTTTAAATAACTACAGAAACCTTGAGGATTACCACAAAAACTATTTAAATATGCATACATAACTTTTATTATTTATTTTTAAAAGCGTTATTATATTTTTTCAATTTCGAAATATAAATAATTAATAAAATCGATAGATCGACTCCTAATTCGTGGAAAGTTTTCTTGACATATTGTTTGCATATATTGCCGCTAGATGGCAGCATCAGATAATCTCCTCTTCAATCCATCCCAAACCTCAACTGAGGCTGGGCTATTTTGACAGCATGGCGTTTGTTCTCCTTATCTGTAACTGAGAAAAAGAGACACCATGCAAAAAGTCCACAACAAACCAATGAGGCTAGCATTCCAGCATAGCACTCGACCGGGGCCGTCGCTAAGCAACGGGCCATCATATGAGTTGCCACCGTTAAAAACCAGTTAAGCCGGATTCCACCTTAAAGGTGGAATCCACCTTAAAGGTGGATTCATATCTGCCGCGCCGCACCGCAACCATGCCGTACTGTTTCGCCGTTTAGGACCGTTGGCTGTCCGCGCAGCGAGCTTGCGGTGCCGCAAGTAAATACACCAATGCTCTTCTGTAATTGGCTGTAGCTGTAAAAGCTCTTCTGTAATTGGCTGTAGCTTTGCGATCGCTGCGGAATATCTGTTCTCGCCAGATAATGCGCAAACCCTCGGCGCTCGCCGCGCGGGCGCCGTGTTGCTCCGCCACGTGACGTCATTGCGGCGTCTTAGCGGTGCGGTACGGCCAGTATGAATCCGGGTCTATTTTATTATTCTAAGTATTCTTAGAATATTTCTAAATATTATATTAATTTATTATTTTTGAACATTTTTTTATAGTTTTGTCGTACTAAAGAACTTTAGATGTAGGTAATCGTTTTGTGAATCTTGCGCCGTTTTCTTTCATAAAAATTTATCATAAAATTCGAAAATTTTGCTCTGAATGTAAAGGTAAGTGGTATAATGGTAATATGTATATAAATCATGTTTAGTGAAAGTTTAGTTAGTATGTAAAGGTAATATGCATATAAATCATGCTTAGTGAATAATTATTCACGTGTTATTTATAAATAAATTATTTTAATCGGAAATCGTGTTACTTGTGTAGTTTATTCTTGTAAATAAGCATGACGTTGTGATACTAGTTAGACAATTTAATTTCGCCAGTTGAAAATGTTATTTATCAGTTATATCCCAGACAGCACATAAGCTTAAATCAAGCTTGGCATTTGGCTTGGCAATGCAAGCTTGGCTTAAGCTGGATTTTCGCTTGCAAAGTGCGCAGTGATGGCGCCATCTGTGAAAGAGAATGGACATTAATTGTCTAGCGTCCTCAAATTTGCTGAAAGTTCGTAAAAGATGTGTTTTATTTTATTACCAGTGCCGTATCACCTGCAAGGCAAACGGGGCAACTGCCCAGGGCCTACAGATTTTAGGGCCCAAAAATCTTACATCTTACACTTTTGTAATTTTAAAATGAAATTACAAAGGATAAAAAAATTCAGAAGTTAAATAATTTTTTTAATTATAAAGCATGAACAATGAAAATAATTCAAATTTACATTTGTATAAATTAATTTAAACTTATTTTTAATTCTTCGAAATGCTCTATATCGATATAGCATACCAATATGTAGGAAAATAACCACATTTGTAAAGAGAATTTTTAGCGTTAAAAAATAGCAAAATTTTTCAATTATTTGTTATTTTAAGAAATATTTACAAAAATGACTAAAGTGTTTGTATTCCATACATGTTAGCAACTGTGATATAGCATTTCGAAGTAACGTTTAACTATCTGTTTCTTTCATATCAGATTACTTAACACAAAATTTGTGTTAAGTAAACCCATTCTATATTTCCAAATATGGAAATTCTTCAAAATATCAGGTTGTAACGAAAGTTTTCCGACATATCTGCCTGAAAAACTAACTTCTAACTCCTTAGATAACTGTTTATGAACTTTCGGTACCAAACCTGCACAGTGTCACATGATACAACAATAGTACTTAAAGCTGTACTCATAATTCGTTGATATTATGCTGCTGACTTTTTGCAACACAACTGAAAGTAAATGATGGTTCTAATCCTCTAGAGTGATAGCTCCATTTGAGACACCTTATACTTAATGATAACTATATTTTTTACAGATTTCACAACACAGTGTTATAAAGTAAACCTCTTTCTTTCAAATGCCAAAAATCGTGCGACAAAATATGAGCAAATACGCCAACGAGAACTATGTGCTGACGATGTTTGCGGTGGCGGGAAACTTTCGTTACAACCTAATAAAATACAATTATACTACGAATTTGATTTCAAAATCAGTCGTTTGTCTCGATTTTGGCCAGCAGTATTGCTCATGAGTGTTGCGGTACTGAAAGTTTTAAAACGTGTGCTGCTCTTAAGTTTATATTATGATTATTTCCCTATTAGTAGAGTCTCTAAATCACACATAACATTATTTTAATTTTGATGCATCCCATGGAAAAATAAAAAAAACAAATAACACATCGCCTACTTATCAATCTGGCGAGAAAACAGCGTGGTAAGTCACTTCAAACTTTAGTCATAGCTGTACAAGGCTGCGGTGGCTGAATGGATAGCGTGCTCGACTGCTAAGCCAAAGGGCCCGGGTTCTATTCCAGCCACGAACACTCGATGGAAACAGATTAAATTAAATTGAAATTTCAGCGTAGAGGGGGAAAATGCGCGGAAAAATAAATTATGTGGGGCGCATTAGCCAGCGGGCGCCCCGTGTATTTAGAAAATTTTTTAATGTTGAAATTAAGCTTGAAATGTCAAGCGTGATTCAATTTTGAAATGTCAAGCTTAATGCAAGCTGGGCAAGTGTAAACTAGAACACTTGATTCAAGCTTGCATCAAGCTTACACGCTTGGAATTTTCAAGCTTAATGACTTGATAAATCAAGCTTGCTGCAAGTTTGCTGTGCTGTCTGGGATATGCCTTGATTATGTGATTCCGACTTACATTTGGTACAGTGCAGAAATACAGGAAATTATAAATCATTGATTTTTGCCCGTTTATATAGAAACTTCAAATGTAGTTAATATACAAGCGTTCATTACGCTTGCTCAATTCCAAAGTTCGATTGAGAAAGCGACAAAAGAATAACATATAATACATTAAATGTCTAAGAATAATTAATTCACGGATCGCACTATAGAGCGTATTTTATTAATTTTCTCCAATATACAGGATATTCCGAAACACTTAAATGCGCTTTAATACATCATTTGTTAAAGATTAATGCTGAATTGTTTAAAATAACGTAGGGAATACGACTACGTTATTGAAATATTCATTATAAAATGTCTTTCTCATTTCTGTATTTAGTTATTTTAAAGTACATTAAATATCCACTTGTGAAACTAAAATAAGCAATCGTGAATCATGAGAGTAAGTGCTACTTTGTTTTTCCTCCAAATTATATGCATCTATTTTCTTAATGCCAATATGTATCATAGCAAACAAATTAATAATGAGTTCGTACTTGAATTAGTAATACAATTACTACTTAAAACTACATTAAATAACGTTTGTTAGCGCTGGAAAGCTTAAGAAATGCCTGATGTATAGGTGAAGACTCAAGCATTGGAGCCTCTTTGGATGACTCATCACAATACACGCGCAGGCCCGTTACTAATTGCAAAGGCCCCGACTGGACTCACCTTATATATAAACAATTTGATTTTTTTATATCTAGTGGCATCACTAATGATTGCATGTTATACATGGCGGTGCTTTGATGTTAAAATTGCTGCATCTGTTTATTGACTTTTATTGTTGAGTGTAGTGTTCTAACGTCGTTAGTTTTACTGATTAGTATAAATTTTAATCAAGGTATGTTTGCTTGCATTTTCATATAAAAAATTCTTGCTGTAGTAATGGATTACATGGCAATATTATTGAAGTTTTGAATCAATATTTTTGATGACATGAACGATGAATTGCACAGATTAGTTATTCGGAATCTATATTCATTCAAATTCTAACTACACTGAAATATCCTTAATTTAAAGTTTAATTCTATAAAAATTCCAGCTATGGTTTTTAGTGCTTTGTGTTCTTAGAATTTTAATATTTTAGCAATGATCTGAATTTTACTTGCAAATTGCCACATTTTCTTTTGAAAATAGAAAAAAAAAAGACTCTCGACTGATAATTAGGGAAGAGTGGGGCATGTTAAAACTATTGAGTTGGTAGCCATTTTTAAAAAAGCAGGTAATTCTAGGAACTTTCATTTGATCTTGTCTGCTAAGCACAGCTATCATCCATATTGTTTACTTGACTCTATATCTTCAAGTGTTTTTGGCAGATAGATATTTATTATTTAAAGCGCAACGCAAGGTAATTTTTTATATTTCTCAAAATATTGATTTACTTCTATGAGTATCATGTTAAACTAATCTGAAGTTATATTGTCTTGTTCTTTGAAAATTAAGCTAATATTTGATAGCCTACATGGCTAAGCTTCTATATACATCCTACATTTTTTTGGCTCCAAAATTGGCGATAAATGTCATATTTGGCCTTTTTCTGGAAACGCGAATGAATTCCGTGCTACATTCTGTTTTTAATCGTTTTCACAATGTTTTCTTCACATTTGAAAATTGTTTTTTGTTGTTATTTTTTAGTTTTCTGACTTTTTATCGTTCAAATGAAACAAGAGGGTTGCCGAACCCCTCCCTCACATAAAAATCAATTGTTAGTTAATATTTATGAAATTTATGTCGTTTAGATTCTTAACCGTAAAT
Organism: Cheiracanthium punctorium; assembly: GCA_038373885.1. NCBI lineage: Eukaryota > Metazoa > Arthropoda > Arachnida > Araneae > Cheiracanthiidae > Cheiracanthium > Cheiracanthium punctorium. The sequence continues at coordinate 63,350 of JAWZYV010004175.1, forward strand.
TCTTGTAACAAATATTCAAATTTTATTAGTGTATCTGGTCAGAAAATGTGAATTTGCAGCCATCAATTCTTAGTTTACTCGAAATTAAAATGTTGTTTAGATTCTTAACTCTAAATTATGAAAACCCGTTTGGAAACATGCTTTCGCAGCTTTGTTTTATTGGTGCTGTCAAAAATGGCATTTTTGGCACCAAATCAAGTAGGATGTATGTTGAAGGTGTGCTGAATTCATTAACATGTAGCCATAATTATCCTGGTCACAGAAACCGTGCGACGCGGCGATGCCCGTCGCAGATTTTTGAGAAGGTCTGCAGATTATTTCTGAGTTCCTATCGGCCCCCTCCACTGCCTATTATTTGCCGATGATATCATGCGGGCAGTCATGTCCACAGGCTATGCTTGCTCGCAAAGCTTCTTCCGCACGTGTTATTAGAGCATGCTCTGCTCGTGCATGCGAACTGCGTCTGAATTCCAGATTCGCACAAAATCCTGTTTTTCGTCTTTTGCATAAAATTTACTCATTTTAGATGCATCGATATAGCAAATTGCATCAGTAATTTCATACTCAATCTTTCCTTATCCTTTTTTTGTGAATAATCGTATTTCCATTCATTGCGTGTCTTGGCATTAGTTTTTAGTATTTGGACAACTACATATTTTTATTAAATAAAATATTTTTTGTGAAAGCGCGATATTGATGACTGTATCCAGTGATTTAATAGGCAATCTTTCTCCATCCTTTTTGTGAATAATCATATTTTTGTTCATTGCAAGCCCTTATGCTAACTTTTGTTTGAACAGTTATAATTACTACATATTTTCAATAAATAACTATTATTTTGCCAAATTATTTCAGAATATTTTGTATGAGACTTTATTTTTCAACCAAGATTACCTTGCAGAATATTTTTGTATTTTTAAATCTGCGTTGCAGACTGATGCAGAAAATTCTGCTAGTGGGATAATTATGTTAGGCCTAAAATAACAGATAAACTATAGTGTAGAATTAATATTATTTGTTGAATAATTTTTTTACATTTTACACCACTACATTTAAACACCTTTAACGTTTCAAAACACTGTGTTTTTTCAAATGAAGAGAGCAATGGCAACTTTTTAAGAAGTTAAAAAAAAAAAACTTCCCACAACAGTGAATTCAAAATTAAACAAATGCTTATGGATTTACAACATAAACAAAAAAAAAAAGTCCCAAAACAATCTGAAACACTCAAACACCTCAAATTGATCAAACGCTTATGGATATATGACAAAAATAAAACAAATGTCCCAAAACAATCGAAATAAAAGTTACGATCCAACAACGTTGAAATCAAAAGTCATCCGTTTAAACGAATTCAGAATTAAACAAATGCTGTCACCAAAACAATCTAAAACACTTTTAAAATATGATTTCACAAATGTCATGCTGTTAACATTTAAAAACACTCTGGTGAGAGCAATGAACAAAAGAAAAAAAAAAGTGACTTCCACAAACAACAATATTGTTTACGTTCTCATTTCAGAGTTTTGCCAATTTCTACAAATAGGTGTTTAAGTGCTATGCAAACAAAGTTTTACACATTTTGATTAAATTTGCCCAAAATCTATCAAAATTTTTCAGTTAAATAGAACGTAAATATTAAGTAAAACTGTCTTTGCATTGCTTGTCACGCAAAAGGCATCTGTATGACGCAGGGATCACTCTAGAAATGAAAAAGGGCAGGGTGCACATTACAGAAAAAGGGCAGTGTTTGGGAAAAGGGCATATCATATCACACAAAAAGGACAACTTTTGTAATTATTGTCTACAAACACATAAGGATAGCTTTTATAAACATACTTTTATGTTCAAAAAATGTGTTTTCTTAATAGCAATTTTTTAAGCAAATGATTAAACAAATTTTGAAACCAAATTTTTTTACTTAATGAAATCTACACTTTTACAAAAATTGTGTAAGGCGTCCATTATGCTTTATTTCAACAACAACAACAACAAAACAAAAAAGCATAAAAAAATTAAATTTTGCAATCGCAAAATAACGGGAATCCGGTTTTGCCGACAAATTTTTCATAATAACGCCAATTTTCGGACCCGAAAATGACCAAAAACATTCCGTTTTAGATTCAAATTTTATCGTATTCAGCGTCACTGCAACTTTTCTCTCTGTATATATGCTAGTCTGCAATTAGTGGAGGGGAAACGGGACACTTGCCCCAGGCATAGTGCTGTTACGTCAAAATTGAAATGGAAAGAAGGGAGTGCCAAAACAAAGGTTTGTTCCGGGCGACTTGACCTCTAGTTGCAGCACTATATGCATAACTTTTGGAAATATTCTGTAATAAGAACGCCAGTTTAGATAAGACGTGTCCGAGGGAAAAATAAATTGCAAGTGCACGACATAATAAAAAAAGAGGGGGGAGGGGACGATAGTATTTCCTATCGTGGGCGGCGACAAAGGATTTTCTAAACAGGCAAGAAGTCTTATAATTATTGTTGTGTAATATTCGTAATTACATAATTATAAAATAACTCCCGACCCTTCAGCGATCGGAAAGAATTTGACCCTCTTGCACACATTTTTAATTTCCCAATCGATGAATTCAAAATAGTCTCAATGGCTCTCCCCACTGCGCATTTTCGCACTGTCCATTGGGCTTTTGCTTAGCACGTAGTACAGTAAAAATGAACATCCCAGGGGCGAGTGCCCGTGCAGTAGATGAGACTTGCATTCTCGCAAACGTCGACGATTTCATTTTTTTGGAGGGGCTGCAAAATAGACACAAATTTTGTATTGACAGTTCCCACCCCTATCTCCGCCTAAAATAGCCCTATACATGGGTGCCGGCAGAATATTTCCCAGGGGGGGCAAAGATTACTTTAACATATGGTTACCATGTTGGAAAGAGCAAAAAAGCAAGGGAAAACACTGCATTCGAAAATCCAGGGGGGGGGCATTGCCCCCCCCCCTTGCCCTATGCTGCCGGCGCCCATGGCCCTATTGAATAATCATCAATTGGTCATCAATTTGGCCCCTATGCTGACCGGAAATTCGATATTTTCAAGTAGTATTGCCTGACTGCTGCACACCCTGTCAATGAATCAATTTTCCCCTATTCTTTTTAGTACATCGACGGGGAGGAGTGTGTGTGTTAGTTTACCCCAGACTTCCGGAATTGCCCTTGTCTTGAACTTTCCGTGCAGCCAGCCGTAAGTTTGGATGAATGTGTTTTGAAAATCTGAAAAAATAAACAATAACCAAGTGGCGTTTATTAATTACTTACAGCATTGGCGCACCTTTGATATACCCCCTACCTTGATTTTTGGCGCCAAGGCCGTTTTCAACGGCGCCAAAAACGAAAGAGAAGTGGCCAAAAATGCCGATTTTCGGCGGCGCGAAAAATAAAAAAATGGCCGTGAAACCACTTCCGAAAGCGGAAAAACTATAAGAATTAGAAGATTTCCACAAAAAAATTTAGGGTTAAAATGTAAAAATGGCCGCGAAGCAACGTTTTCAGAACCGAAAAAAACTATGAGAATTAGAAAAATTCTACAAAAAATTTAGGGTTAAGAATGTAAACAACAATAAAATCAAGAAAATTTAAGAATTCATGAACGTAGAATTCGCGTTTTCGAACAAGAAATTAGAAATAGAAAAATTGTAGAAATAATTAAGGGTTAGGAATCTAAACACGAATAAATTCAAGGAAATTTAACAATTGATGGACACAGAAATCGTGTTTTCTAGCAAGAATTTAGGGTTAAAAATTTGAAAAAACCTAAATTTCACAAATAATGGGATTTTTATGTGAGGGGGCACCCTCAACCCCCCCCCGTTTTTGTTTTTTTTGCAAAAAAGGTAGTCGGGAAAACTGGAAAAATAAGAAATCGAGTTTTAAGAAAAAAGCCAAAAACTGTGAAGCCATTCGCATGTACAAATAGTGCAGTTACCACAATGTGTAACGCGAAACAATATTATACGTTTGCAAAAATATCTCGGAAAGGTTAAGCTCACACTCCGAAAGGATGTCTCCCTCAAAAAATCCAAAAACTTCTCCTGGTCCACTAACAAATAGCTCACAACAAAAATTATATTAGCTACACCTTTCTTCCCACACGTGGGATTTTTATCTGACCACTTTAACGTTAAATTTTGTTGAAAAATACCCTGATAATTTTCAATTACATTAGCTACGGAGGTTCTTAAAAAATCATAAAATCCTAACCAAAAATATAAAAAAAAGTACAGTAAAATATCAAAAGATCACAGTACCTTTGCAGAAGCACTTTCGGTCAACTTACTATCTCTCTCTAAAAATGTGAAAAAAAGTTCTCACAAGCTTCCACATGCAGGAGCTATTGCATCACGGCGCTCTGTCATTGGGGGGCCGGCCTAGGTTGCCATAAATAGCCTCCCCCAATTCTCGCCAACGAAATTCGTTTGGGAAACCAGAAAATCCCTTTTATCGCCAAGCTTGGCACAAAAAACGTAATCTTTGGCGCGAAAAAAAGGTAGGGGGTGTATCAAAGCTTAGCCACAGCATTTATAAAACACGGTAAAGGGCCATTTACAGTAGGAAATAATTTATTGTTATGACTACTCTTCTGGATGACAGATTGTTTCTCTAATGAGATATTTTATGACCTCAAGCTACAGCGAACGGTTTTAACCTTCTCCTCAGGTCGGGAGGGAGAAGAGCGGCGACTGAGCAGATGCCCCCCCCTTCCTCCCCACACATTGTTGATAAGATAATAAACAAATCAACTTCGTTGTTGTTGTTGGAGAGAGGCTTTTTTGGCGTCTAGCCGGGACCACGTGGCCTCGGTCCAGCCGAGCACCAGCAATGGTAACGAGAATCAAAGAGAAGGGGAAACAAGGAAAGGTGGAGAAAAGGAGAGTGGCATTTTGATTGAAAAAAAAAAAAAAAAAAAAAATCAAAGAGGGCGGAATTTTATCAAGAAAAAGGGCAAGGAGGGCGGCATTTTACCGGGGAAAAGGGCACCAGGGCGGGCCGCCCCCCTTAAATGCTCTAGAGTGATCCCTGTATGACGTCATCTAATCGATCAACGCGAGAGATTGTTTCGTGATTTTTTTTCTCTAAGAATCAAGGAGTGAATCGTGTCGTTCGCTTCTGTGTTTGCTCTTTCAAGGCGTGATATCTCGCCATTTAAAAAGCCATTAAAACGCGATAAAACTGCCCCATACTATAAAGTTCACTCTCAAGAATGATTTTGTTTTTTTGTTTTTTAGAAATTGGTGAGGCAGCTCTCTTTTTTGAACAGTTGATGCGGTTTTACTGAGTGCAAGTAGAACTGCACTGTTTTTATCCATTGCCCCTGCTTCCCTCCTCTGGGCAATGCCAGATCCCTTTTATTCCTTTTTACATTCCACTCAGTGTTGCCTCTAGACTAGACTGATTAAGGACGCAGCAGCCGGTAACCCTTCAATACCTGACAGTTCTTCCCCCTCCCTTTTCCCTGGTATGTGCATGCTTTCACACTTATTTGTCAAAACTTACATCTCCCCCTTTCGTTACAGGGATCATCGCAGTCAAGATTGTCTATCGTTTTATGTCCCCTTTACTAAACACAATGTGTGACTGTCTCTTCATGAAATCCCAAGCAATGCAATGAGATATTTCTCATAAATGCAGCCTTATAAAAAATGTCTTTTTAAAAATAGTTACTTTTTTCCTAATTGAAATGGTTTATAGATAATCATCACTTCTTTATTTCATCCATTTCTTTTCATTCATGTTCCCTAAAATAGGCACCTGGGATGTTTCTTTTCAGCTAATGCAGCAATAGAAAACTGCGATCTGGCACATACACTTTCAGTTGGGGAAAACTGGAAAGAAAGGGTTCAAAATGATTTTGATGTTGATTCTCGAATGTTGGTGTTATGTTTGATAATTACTAAACAATCATAATTCTAGACTGTTACTTTAAGCTACTAGTATAAATGATGGCCACCTCTATTGCTCATAATTGACATTTTTGTGCACTTGCAAGTTTTTGTTCTATATGATTGCTTAGTGTAATCATTATTTGGCTTATCTACTTCTGATTATCGATAGTTATTAAAGATGTTTACTAAGCATTAGAGAGTTATAGGTTTTTTTAGAAATTAAAAGTGCCTTTTTGCAAGTTAGAAAATTTGCACGATTTCATGACATGCATTGATCTGTATTTGTCACAGCTAGGGATCGATCAATAGTATTGGTAAACGATAGCAGTGGCATAGCTAGAAATTTTTCATGGGGGGGGGGTGTACGACTCCTGCAACTCATATATATGTATACTTGTGTGGGATAAGGGAGTGAAAAATATAGATTTTGTATGGCAAAAAATCCTCATTGGGGGGGGGGTTATGACCCCCCCTAATGCCCCCCCTCTTGGCTACGCCACTGAATGACAGCATCAGTGCCAATATCTCTTATTCTTTTAGGTATCGGTATTGGTATTTTTACATTTTGAAAGTATCGACAAAGTATCTGTTCCCGATACATTTGTCAATTTCCAACGATACTTAGAGTACCAACGATACTCTTCTAGAAGAAAAACTATGCAGGTGCATCACTCAACTAAAATTTCTATTATGACAAGAAGCATTGCTTCATTTGAACAATTTTTGTGGTTGTTGTTTTTAAATTCCTCCATTTTTCTCAAACAATTTTTGTGTTTTTTCTTCGACAGACAGGTGCCGGTAAGTTGTGAACTTGTATGAAAAACAGGCAGAATAATCTGTGAGAAAAACTGTTAACTCTCATTCATATACCATCGGTACATTTTAGGCTTTAAAATATGTTTATATTTTTGCTAAAGCAATTGACGTAAGAACTTTTGATTCAATTTGGGAATGATATCGATATCAAATTTTGTACAGTTATTAAACATTCATACCTAGTTTCAGTCAGTGGTGTCATGATGGAACGCCTCCTCCTACTTTTACATTTGAGTTTATATGTCCGTAAGGGTTGGTCGATTTTTACTTTTTTTAAAAATCGAAATAAAAAATTGTGACATGATATCAAATGTTTGTAGAAAAATTCTTTTAAAATTAAAATAGATGTAGGCCCCCCATTCGATAATCTAATTTAGAATGGACATAGCGCCTTTAAAACTTTGCAAAATTCAACATTTTTTATTATTTTTAAATTTTTTATGTATCCAATCTTTTAACTGCCTGTAGTGGAAATAGTTGAATAGTAAGGCCGTTTGTTTGCCAAACTTTAATTATCATTCGATATTTAAGCCCTCTGCTGGGCTGGTGAAATTAATATTATTTGCAAAATTTTGTTGTTTTAACCTCTGGAAGCAGAATTTTTACTAAACATACTTAAAAAAATTAATTGCCAAAATTATTGCACAACTAGTTGCCTTCGGTGACCAGTTTTGGCCGTTGATGGCCGCTTTGCGACCAAAATGTGCAACCTAAAGGACATACGCTGCTTCGCGACTGGTTTGTGCAACCTATGGCAAACGGGCCTCATCGCGACCTAAATTTGCAACATACTAAAATAATTTTATAACTAACTTTTTCGTTTAAAATCGATACTTTAATAAATACAATTGTTGGTAGCAAAATATCTTTGAGGGGGCGGCTGGGGAGATTACCGTTGAAGAGAAAAATAACCTATCGAGATATTTATGACTATATTCATGCTGCAATGTATTGTTTCTTTAAAAATGTTTTTCCTTGTAACAATAAAACTTTCGCTCGAACATGCATTTGTACTTAAATAATAAAATTTGTGAAAAATTAGTAAAATATAAATTATTATGAATAGTGTAGTTTTTTTACTATAATAAATTAATAAATTTGGTTAGTTAAAATATGGCCTCGAAATCATTTTGCACAATTGTACAATTCGATTCTTCTGTCTGAAACGCCCCCTTCTTTAACAATTCCTAAGGTTCAGTCCTTTCTACCATCGAAATATAGTGGTCTACAAAGCTGTCTTACTTTCTGCTAAACTATTTTGAAAGTCCGGGCAAACTTTCTTCCTTTGACTGTCTTATTTTATTACATTTATCGATAACCGTAGTAGAGTCTGTCTTCGTTATCACTTTTTTGTTACTTTTGCATTACCCTCTAGCCCAGATCTTAAAAGAAACAACAGTTTAGAGTTTACTCTTGCACGATCAGTACTCAGTTTGTACATCCAGTGCAAATGGGCAAGTGAAATCGTAATTTTCGTTTGACCATGACTGATAATGATTGGAAGCCCTGGGTGGTCAGTAAAGCCGGGCTGTGTGCTCTTCTTTAAAGGCCTGAGAAGAACCCTGTTACTGTAATAGCTATCAGTAATATTCAAAACTAAATTGAACAAATCTTACAAAAAGATCTGCTTTATTAAAAAATAGCAAATTATACTAATTTCAAAAACTTGGCTTTAAATATGATATCAAAATATTTTTTTCATAAACGAATAGTCTTACTATTCAACTATTTCCACTACAGGCATTTAAAAAATTTGAAACATAAAAAAATTAAAAATAAATAAAAACATAGAATTTTACATATTTGGTGAAACTCAGGGTTGGCAAGTTTTTGACAACTGATAGTTTTATCCGATTTCTTCCATGGTTTTAAGTCATGTCAATAACTCCTTTTTGACATATTTTTAGACGTTAAGTGTCAAAAACCTAAAATTCTTTCCTAAATTAGTGTAAAGCTTTTTTACAATAAAATTGCATTTACAAATTTCATAATTCTTTACTTAAGGTACTTGAATAAACTTTTGTACAATTTTAGGCAATACAAAGTACATATTTTGTTCAAAATTTCCAAACATGATTTTGGTTCAACAAGCTGCTTAAAATACAAAATACCGTAGAATCTCCCTATAACGAAGTCTCCCTACAACGAATTTCCTCATATAACGAATTATTTAATCAGAGTGTAACTCTAAAGTATAAATTACATTAAAAATACTCTCCATATAACAAAGTACTCTCCTCCCTATAATGAATGTTTTCTGACTTCTTTGAGATTTTTTTTCATTTGAAGAAAGTTTCTAATTTTTGAGCATTCAGTTCACATTGAACACCTGCTGAAACTAACTGGCACTGGTCATTCCAAGACAAAATCACATCATACCGAAATGCTACAATTATTCAAAACAATTAAAAAAGGTTTACAAATGGAAGAAAATGTGCCGGACTGTACTTTCAGCACTCTTTTAAAATGTGATAATTTTTATGAAAATTTAACATCAAGGAATGCAAAGCAATGTAAAAAAAACTGATTTTTTCAAGTCAAATATACATATGTAGCCCTGCATATTTTATTCTCTAAATTTGGTAATTGCTTTCACTTTTATGAACATTTCATTTATTCATTGAAAAGTACAGGTATAAGACAAAATAATAGGAACACCTGTGAAAGTATGGAGTCGTCCTTCGACCGTCCAATTAACGGCGGGCACGTGTCGCAAGAGTGTGCCACCTAGAGGTGATAAATGAAAAGGTATCAGTCTAGCATTTGGCAGTGTGAGTGTTGCATGAGAAAAATCTGTTCCTAGCAAAGCACGATTATGTCCGACCTCTCTGACCTTAAAAGAGGCCTGACAATCAGAACTTGCCTCGCTGGAGCATCTTTGTCCAGAACAGCGAACCTTGTGGGTGTTTCAAGGACCACTGTATCAAGGACTCTGTCGGCATACGCAAAGCTGGGTAAGGTGTCTTCTGCAAAGCACAACAGCAGCAGGAAGTCGAAGTTGTTGGACTGTGATAGACGGTTGTTGAAGAGGATAGTCGCTCAAAAACGCAAGACTACACTGCTGGTGATAACGTCCTAGATGAATACCCACCTTCAGAACCCCATATCCATGAAATCTATTCAACGGGAGTTGCATGCTGCTAACATTCATGGCAGAGTAGCTATTCCAAAACCGTTAGTTTCAGCGCGGAATGCTTTGAAGAGACTACAGTGGTGCCAAGACCACCTAAAATGGACACAACTGCAATGGGAACAAGTCATCTAGTCTGATGAATCCTCTTTTACACTATTCCAGACCACCGGACGTGTGTTCGTGTGTCGAACGCCGGCAGAAGCATTTCATATTGACTGCCTGGTTCCAACCGTGAAATATGGAGGTATGTCTGTGATGGTGTGGGGTGCTATATCTGCCTGTGGATTGGGGCCTCTCGTCTTGAGGGGAGTGATCAAAGGTGACCATTACGGAAGCATTCTCGCAGATCATCTTCACCCTATGCTTCATACTCTCTTTCTGGGGGAACGTCCTGTGTTTCAAGATGACAACACCCCTGTTCACACGTCTCACTGTGTTCAAACATGGTTACATGAGCATAATGATGAAGTGGAGCATCTAACGCAGGGTTTCGGACCCGCTCACAAACCCAAAAAAACCCACTTAACCCAATAAAACCCACACAGAAGTGGGTTTTTTTTGGGTTTTATTAAAAATTATCAAAATTTTTCCTTTCTTTCATTTAAATCATTTGTTATTTGACATTAAATACATATAATATTACCTACATAGCTTAGTGCATTATATTAGATAAATATAAATGTGCCAGTTTAATTTTTTTATAATTATTTTTCCAACTTCATATATAAAGAATAATAACCTTTTTAAAAATAATACCTTGAGCCAATTCTATCTGCAATATTTGTTTTGAAATGAACAGGTGTAGAATGCAGGCAGGGATAACTTAGTAATTTATCTCTTTAATGAATAAGTTTTTAAATACGAATAAAATATGTAATTATCAGTATAGTGACAAAAAAAAAAAATCCTTTCCCAGATAAGAGAAAAATGGGACATGTCTCTCTCTTACAGCTTATAAGCACGCATCTCAAGAATGAATTCAGGTTCAGGAAACCATCCTGTATTCTATTAGTTGCTGCATTACTTTAGTACTGAGAAATATAAATCTGATTCATTACACATTGTTTATGTCGGATTTAATATCAGACATATTAATTTAAGTAAAAAGGAATATATATTCAAAGCAAAAATGAATAACTACAAAGAAAATTATTAAATAAAGAGTAGTTCTGCAGTAAGTTGGCCTGGAAAGGCTTTACTGACTTATATTCTAACTAGAAAATATAACTATGACTTAAAAAACATAAAGGTAAAAAAAAATTAAAAAGTTCATAAATTTAAAAGTAATAGAAAACAGCCAATCAAAAACAACATATTTTTCTATGTGAACAATCAGGCGCGTAGCCAGGAAAATTTTTCGGGGGGGGGGGGGGGATGGATATGAACTTATATGTGTATGAATATACGGAATTTCATCACTAATCCAAAAATTTCGGGGGGGGGGGGGATATATATCCCGATATCCCCCCCCCTGGCTACGCCCCTGCGAACAATAATATACTTTTATCTATGGTCATAAAACAAAATAGGAGCCCTTTATAAACATCAGCAGAAAAAGATAGTATACTGCATTAAAGTTGAAGTTATTTTTACATTTAATTAATTATTATTTTGTAATGAAAGTTTTCTTTTACACTAAAATTATTCTGTTTTGAAATAAAACCATAAAATTTAAATCCAAAAAGTGTTATACTATAAAAAAATCTTAATAAAACCCCAAAATACCGAATAAAACCCAAAAAATCCCAATAAAACCCAACCGGGTTGGGTTTAAAAAAAAAACCCCCGGGTTTTTTTAAAACCCTGATCTAACGTAGTGTCCTCAATCCCCTGATCTAAATATCATTGATCCTTTGTGGGGTTTTTTAGAGAAAAAAAGTCCGTGCTGGTTTCCTCCTCCATGCACACTCTCTGAACTCGAGTCTGCTTTGCATGAGGAAAGGCTGCAAATTCCGATGAACTTTATTTGTCAATCCCACCTCGAATGCAAACTGTTATTCAGGCTAAAGGTGGCCCAACTCCTTATTAATAAAATATGTTCATTTTTTCACAAGTGTTCCTATTATTTTGTCCTATACCTGTACATAAGTTTAACAATTTTATAATATCTGCTAATTTATGTTTAATTGAAAGTCATAATTAAATACTTTTAAACTTTGAATTAACTAAAAAGTTTGTAATATTTTCTGAAAAAACTGCAAAAAATCTCTACAACAAAATTTTCTTTATAGAAATTTTTTTAACTGGAACCAAGTGAGTTCATTATAGGGAGATTCTTCTGTAATAGTAATAAGCTACTAGTGTAAATATGCAAAAGAAAAAAAAATAAATAAAGATATATTAAAAAACTAAGTGTCATAAATATTTACTTTGCTTATTCTGAATAAATGCTCAACTTGATTATTGCACATTCATTTGGGGCCCATGCCCTGGGCACACAAGCAGAAACAGGCCAGAAAATTGAATTTAGATCTATGTATAGGGGTACAAAAATTGAGCCAGCTATATGCAGGGCACTGAGTTTTAAAAATGACTTGGGCTCAAAAATATTAGTCAGGTCTTGAATAAATGAATTTATTAACATAATAAAATAAAAAGTATTAGAAAATTTTAACTGTATTGATAATAACCAATCATTATTTTGTTTGAAAATTATAATTAATTTACATATTAGAGAATATTATATTGTAATAATGGTTTATACAGAATAGTATTTGTAACTTCTATTTACACAGGAAAACAAATATTTAGACTTATCAAAAGTGTTTAGGCAGCTTATGATCTTATGATTCACTAATATCATACACTTTAGAAAGCTCCCCTCTTTTTTTTTTCTTTTTAAAAAAAAAAGGGCATAAAGGAATTCAAATAATTACTTATTCATAAATTTCAAACAAGCTGATCCAAAGAAAAATATATATATAAAGTACTTTCAAAAATACATTTACCATTTTCAATATTTACCTAATCTTAAGATAACAAATAATTTGAATGGTGGTATGTAATTTTAATTTAATTACATTAATTATAAAATAAAATATATTAAGTTTAATGTAGTTAGTTTTGCAATTTGATACTTAAAATAAAATGTTACTAATGACTAATAAAAATAACATGCATATGTTCTTGACACTTTTTGACTTGTCTTGACAGTTTTTGACTTGTCATGTCAAAAACCCAACCCTGGTGAAACTTCATGGACCTGGTGGTTCTTAATATATTTTAATTTCAAATTAAAAAAAAAAAAAAACAGATATTTGATATCAATGCACAACTTTTCCTATTTTGATTTTAAAATTTTGATTTTTAAAAAAAAGTGAAAAATGGCCCAACCTAATGTCCTCCTATTTTTTATTTTAAACATAAAACTTTTTTATTAAAGCTTGAGATTAAAAAAATTCCTCAGTGGCCAGTGGCCAGTGACCCTACAAAGTTCAGTGGCCACTTTGATATAGTTAGTGGCCAAAATTTTCCGTACTTGCGTAATTTTTGTTTTCGACACCCTTGCTCCCCCCTTTCAGATATATGAAAATAATATGAGATTTTTTATTTTGTACATTTAATGATTCAATGCTTTTTTAGTAATAATGCATGGCATGTTCCATATATTACATTCAGAAATAACTAGCTGTATTTAAAGAAATCTAAGTACTATGAATTTAAAATTTATTAATTCCTCCTGATTGGCTGCAGCTCCTTGTTAGAATCATCACATCACTGTCTGTGTCTATACTATATATAGGTACACACATGGAGGAGGCTATAGGAGCTAAACCCCCCCCTTCCCCAAACCCAAATTAAAAGTGAAAATCTCTTAAAAATAGAGAATTGTAATAAAATTAATGATTTAAAATATTTTACTTTAAAATTTCTCTTCAGATTAATTCAAACGTATCTTTTACGAAAAATAGTTGGTTATTAAATAAATACAGTGGACTCCCAAAAATCTGCCAACCTGAAATCTGTATGGCTAAGTGATATAGAATATTTTGACATTATTAGAAAGTTGTCACTATTACCAAGTACTTGTGAAACATGAAGCCTAAGTAAAAAAAAAAAAGTTTTTTTTTTTTTTTTTTTTTTTTTTTTTTTAAGTAAGAAACTGGAGGTAAGATAATATACAGTAGAGCGCCGAAAATCCGGACGCCTAATAACCAGAAAGACCAAAAAACCGGACATTTTTTGGATTTCAGTTTTTTCCCTTCCCTCAAAAAAAAAAAAAAAAATAGATAAATAAATAAATAAACTACAGGATGCTCAAGCATTAGACTAGTTTGTTATCATAACAATAGCGTCAAAATATATATATATATATATATATATATATATACACACACATATATATATAGTATAGTATATATAGTTACACTTTACTTAAAGTTACAACAAAATTATAGTTGCTTCACATGCTATCCAGCGCTTAAAAAAGCAGCATAAAAGAAAACATGCGTTTAATAATACATAGAAAATTAAATAGAAAACACCCCCCAAGCCAGTCATAGTCAATACAACAAAAAAATGTATAATGCATTGTCCTCTTCAGAGGGGGAAATGCACAATAGTACACCATAGGTTTCGAACTCACAGCCTGAGATTTTGCCAAGGTATTGTATTGTATTCAAGACTGTAGTTGGGAAAGATTGATTGAATGATTGAAAAGTATTAAAACAGTTTAAATATATTTGTAAAAGTGTACAATATTAACTGTAACAGGCAAATCTCAGAGGTGTGACTCCCCCTTACCTATGGGAAAGAAAAGAAAAAAGTTCTTTATTACTTACACATACATAGGGCGTGTTCAGACTGCCACTTTCGGGTAAAACTCGAGTAAAACACGAACTGCTCGAGTTTTACTCGGGGAGATTGACATCGTGAACGATTTTGGGTATTTAATAGGAAAAAAAGGGGTGGTACGTATTTACTACCCTGTGGAGCCAATGGGAGCGAACAATAACAATAAACAAAGCTCACGTGATCTATCTCCCCAACTTCCCAAGGAAAATCCTTGGGGAGTTGGGAAAAACTCGAGCTACTCAACTTGGCAGTCTGAACGCTTTGTTTATCTCCCCGAAAAGCTCAAATCGGGCATCGTGAACGGCTTGGGTTTTTCCCGAGTAACTCGAGTTACTCAAAAGTGACATCTGAACGCGGCCATAAATTCGAAGAACAAATAATGCCAATGTGCATCAAAACTAAAGAAACAAGTTAAACTTTTGTTCCAAAATCCTGAAATTCGTTATCCGTTGCCTGTCCAATCCACGTGCAGAAGATCTGTTGCCATTCATCAACTAAAAGCACGTCCCCGAGGTTCTAGTCTGTATTAAGAGCACTCCGTGGGCTTTAGTGCAATTGTGTCATTCGTCAAGAGATTTCTACTACGTATAAACAAGTGAAAATGTAAAGGAAGGATTAAAACCAGGGATTCAGGCTATTATTAAAACTTTTTAAATAACTATTAATGAACTCTAGTGGAAAATTATTTGTATAAAACAATTTGGCTGCTAATAAATATATATTATAATTTAAAAGATGCTTATTATTGCATAATCGAAAGTATCTAATAAGCTGGTTGATTAAAATATTAGCAAAAACTTTTTTGTGAATATTTGATGACCACTGAGGCAAGGATATAGCTTCAAAATTGAAATTTCTTCTTTTATCAAAAATGTTCTCCAAAATTGAAATTTCTTCTTTTATCAAAAATGTTCTTCAAAATTGAAATTTCTTCTTTTATCAAAAATGTTGACTGGACCCTACATTTTTGATAAAAGAAGAAATTTCAATTTTGAAGCTATATCCTTGCCTCACTGGTCATCAAATATTCACAAAAAAGTTTTTGCTAATATTTTAATCAACCAGCTTATTAGATACTTTCGATTATGCAATAATAAGCATCTTTTAAATTATAATATATATTTATTAGCAGCCAAATTGTTTTATACAAATAATTTTCCACTAGAGTTCATTAATAGTTATTTAAAAAGTTTTAATAATAGCCTGAATCCCTGGTTTTAATCCTTCCTTTACATTTTCACTTGTTTATACGTAGTAGAAATCTCTTGACGAATGACACAATTGCACTAAAGCCCACGGAGTGCTCTTAATACAGACTAGAACCTCGGGGACGTGCTTTTAGTTGATGAATGGCAACAGATCTTCTGCACGTGGATTGGACAGGCAACGGATAACGAATTTCAGGATTTTGGAACAAAAGTTTAACTTGTTTCTTTAGTTTTGATGCACATTGGCATTATTTGTTCTTCGAATTTATGTATGTGTAAGTAATAAAGAACTTTTTTCTTTTCTTTCCCATAGGTAAGGGGGAGTCACACCTCTGAGATTTGCCTGTTACAGTTAATATTGTACACTTTTACAAATATATTTAAACTGTTTTAATACTTTTCAATCAATCTTTCCAAACTACAGTCTTGAATACAATACAATACCTTGGCAAAATCTCAGGCTGTGAGTTCGAAACCTATGGTGTACTATTGTGCATTTCCCCCTCTGAAGAGGACAATGCATTATACATTTTTTTGTAATTTTTTTGTTGTATTGACTATGACTGGCTTGGGGGGTGTTTTCTATTTAATTTTCTATGTATTAGTATAGTATATATATATATACATATATATATCCAAAACCTCAGGGTAAAATCTGACTCGTGACCTAGCTTTCCTTCTTTGCATTCCAAAGATTTAACTGTTATTTCTAAACAGAAATGCAAAAAGGGGGGTGGAGACACTTCCTGTTAGTGTAAAGCATTTAAGCTTTAATAATCGGTAGAGATATTATTTTTAATTTAATGTTATTCTTTCTAAGGAGGTAAAGAAATTAATTAAACTCTTTATAACATCATTCAAGTTTGCAGTAAAAACATACATTAGCGTAAATACCATTGGAAGCCTTGTGTAAAAAAAACGCATAAATAAAAATATCAGTAAGCACGTGCAACGAAGACAAGAATGTAACAACTTGTTTGGAAAGTGAAAGCTCCAGTCACAGACAAACCAGCTCCAGTCACTCCGGTGAAGGGGGGAACTTCTGCGCACCCACAATCAGTGTTTTAGTGCATGAGATGGCGATAAAAATTGCTGTTATATTTTTTTATCCTTTGATACCGGAAGATTTTTTTTAATTTTAAGTTGTGACTATGTTCACGTTATTGGGCAAGCAATGTATACGCGGCAATTAGTAGGGCGCCTTTCTTTTTTTTTTAAGTGAATTCAATAGAACAATTTCTACAGTACAACCTACGGATCGTAGCGATTTCGAAAAACATTATAAAAATACATACTTCACGGCGAGACCTCGTAATCCATGACGTAGCTGCTACTTTTTTTTTTTTTTTTAAATGACCAATAATCCGGAAAATCCGAGAATCCGGAATCGCTGTAGTCCTGTCCATTCCGGATTTTCGGCTTTGTACTGTATATAGTATTGCAGACCATTTTCTCAACTTATGGTGTACACATAATAAAGTACTATTTATTTAATTTATCTCTCCTTTCATTCATGGAATGGAAAAGGAATTGGGACTTAATAAAAGAAAGAGGATCAAGGGCCCCAATTTTCTATTAATTTCTCAGTACGCTTCCTCCTAATTTACTAATTTTGGACTTGCAAGAAGCTAACAAACGGTTATTTTACTTAAGGTAGTAGCTCCCCAACCTCCTATTTAAAAAAAAAAAAAACCACTAAGCATCTTATCAAATTTTAAGGAAAATCAGATGCATTTTAAGATGGGGAAATCGTAAGCATGTGCTACTCAAACAGCCCATTTTCAAGGTTTCCACTTTCAAATAATCAAGTGTCTGATAATGTAAAACATTTTTTAACGAACGTTACACATACTAAGGTGAATCATATAAAAGAAATAACTTAAAACAGAGAGAAATTTTTGCGGGGGGGGGGGGGGCATGGGCGCCGGCAGAATATTTCCAGGGGGGGGGGGAAGACTACTTCAATGTATGGTTACCATGTTGGAAAGAGCAAAAAAGCAACTAAAAACACTGCATACAAAAATCCAGGAGGGAGCCTGCTGCCGGCGCCCATGGGGAGGGGGGGATACGTTTTCGCTTCGGCCGACCAAAAATGCCTTCTATTCGTATAATCTACAGAGAAACTTCCTGTCATTAAAACGGAACTGGAAAAAAAAAAAAAAAAAAAAAAAAAAAGCTTGAAGTGTGAACAGGAGGGGGGAGGGGGGGGAAGGGAGAAACACTTCTCTCTTCTCGGACAGCTGTAACGTTGATTAATGGAATTCTAAAGGCATGGAGATCTGTTTATTTAAGCTTTGAAGAGCGAGCACTTTTACCAGAGATTACAAAATAAAACAAAAGCAAGTGTTTTGTCTGTTTCTATTCCCCCCCCTCTCGCGCTATTGTAGAGATGCCAAAACTCTTGCAAAAGGAAAAACGTAATAATATGAAAGCAGCTGAAATTAGATTTATTTAAAACTGAAAACGGTATGTTTATGACATTAGTTTTTATTTGCGTATTCGAATGTACAAAATAACGTTTTTGTTCGTTTTAAATAAAGCATCTTGCGTGGTAGTTTTCGATCTGCTGTAGCGTAAATCAGGATGCAAAGAATGCCAACCTCTTCATCGACCTTTCAAAAGCAGAGGGTTTGTTTATTGTTTTCAAGTTAATAATAATAATTTTAAAAAAAAAAATGCACGTGCTTCCCGTCTACAGTTTTAGAAGGGTCATAGTAAAGATCACATGAAATTTTTTTAAAATATAATCGATTACTCTTAAGTTGACTGGACCCTGACTGATTCGAACGACGGAAAATATACAAAGGGGAGTACTATAATTTAGAAAAATATTAGCTTCGTTCCTTCAGTACAATGTCTTATTAATGAGATACTTAATGCATCTTTCACATACAGTCATATATTGTATCAGTAGGCAAATATCAAATTTAGTTTTAAATAAAAGTCCTTTTCACTCTTCTCCTTTTATTACAGTTGTCTATTGTAGAAATTGTAACAAATTATAATTAGAATAATACTTTTGTTCAGATTTTTGCGACCACGTGTAATGTCCCACGGATATGCCTCTCTGCGTACTGGAATGTCGATGTGGATATGTAATAAAATAAGGAGATGGTGCGAAGGGTCAAGGTCAACCAACGGGTCAGGTCACAGAGAGGGACCCCGAGTATTCTGTTCCGGTGCGTTCCTTACCCCCCCCCCCCAAATGTTACATGTATGTTATCAGTTATGATGAGCTCCTCCCCTTTCTTCCCCTCCCATAGACGTCTGCAACCCTTTCTCCCCTGCTTGTCCATATAGCGCTGACATTCAGCTTTTCCTACGAGGTCGAGGGTGGGCGGGACTAAGTAAATTTTGCGCATCATCAATTTTAGACGTTTTTTTAACTGCTTTGCTTTACTTTGCTCAGACATACAGCGCCGACTTTTGTTAAGGGGACGGAAATGAGGGGGGAGGGGGGTTGTTTGCTGAGTAAATTTTGCAGGTCGCCAATTTTGGCGACTGACAGACTGTTTTGCAGTCGCCAGGAATAATTCCACAGTCGCCACTGGCGATCTGGCGACCGCTAATCTCAAGCTTTATTTTTTATGCTAAACAAACGCTTTAAAAAACTCTTTTTGATGCACTAATATTTTCATATTGTGATTCTGCAATGAAAAATAAACCAAAACTAGCCTTAGACTCACTTAAAGCCTCATTGTAAATGCTAAATGGTGTACACATATCTTAAAGGAATACTGTAATTTGGATAATAAAAGAATACAGTAATTTTTTGGCAGTCTTGGTCAAAGGGTTTCTTTCTGAAGGATCGAAAAACACAATAAAATTGGTCGTATCAAGGAATTCAGTACAAATCTAAAAGAATATCCCTATCAATTTGACAGTGATTATATAAGATTGTAGATAGAAAAATTAAGTTTAAAGCTGCTCTTGATCAAAATTACATGGTCAACAGCCAATAAATGTAATAAGCATGATGCTGAAAATGTGATAAATATTACAGGAGTCGATCCAGAAATTTTTTCCAGGGTACCATTTTCATGAAAACTGTTTATTTTTGTAAATTTAAACATTTATTTTTCTGAATTTCAGTATCTATTTTTGTGAATTTAACACCTATTTTTGGTATTTTAACACCTATTTTTGTGAATTCTTATACTAGTATTTGTAAAATTTACCTTTTTTTGTTAAAATAATTTACAAAACAAATTTAAATGTAGGGTAAAATGCCAATGAAGGAGCCATTTTAATCAACTCTATATGTATGTGAAAGGGCTGCAAAATGGGCCCAAATTGTGTCCCCATTGATCTCTGTTTTGTTCAGTTAATTATCAATTAAAAACCAACCATTTAATTAATTTATTGTTTTAGGAATAATTAAATTTTTTCCACATTTATGTTAAACTTAATAAAAAGAGTGCCTTCCTCCATCTCCCCCCCCCCCCCTTTTTAGGATTACACCACTGTTTTTAGGCATATTCATATTTAATTATTTTTCATATGGCAATCAGTAAAATTTTCTGGATAATGGGTTTGTTCAAAAAAGCCTAGAAATACCTTAAATAGATACAAATTTATGATACTTAAATTTGATATTTTAAATGACTGAATTTATTTTGTTTAATAGGAAACGTTGAACATGTCTGACAGTGACAATAGTAATTATTCTGGAAGTGAAAATGAAGAAAGTGAGGTATGATTAATTTTTCTTTAGTTATTTTACTTTCTGATTAATTAAGCATGTAAATGTATATCATGTTGTGATTAAATAGTATTTCTGTGTACACACAAGCAGGGCATCCACTTTTAGTAATGGGCAACACTGCATAACCTCGATATCTTGAACCTCGGTGTCAAGCGTTAGTCACCGCATTTAACCCAAAATCCATACATAACCAAGCTCGTTGATTGTGAGCGACATGCAGAGAGCGCATTTTTTGGAATGTTAATGTTTATTGCTGTAGATTTCACGTTGCATTGTTAATTTGATTTGATTATTTCTTTAAATTTAAGGTAATTTAGTGATCTTTGTTCATTGATTGTTTGGCACCGACTCAAAATTACTTAGGTATACTTACATTAGTTTAAGAACTTAGTTATTAAGGTTAATTAAAAAAGGTTTATTATTTTTTGCTTTTTAGTTTTTGGGCAGTTTAATTTTTCTGTTTTATAATATTTTGTGGCTATAAATCTCCAGCTATAAACATTAACATTCCAAAAAATGCGCTCTCCTCACGTCGCTCTCGATGAACGAGCTTTAGCAGAAATGCAGAGATTGAGAGGTCTACTTTGTAATACACAACTCAGCATTAAAATCTGTGAGTGAACAATAAATCACCCCTATTTTTCCACCCTTAGGGTCGGAATTTTTTTTCCAAATTTATATGGGACCAACTTCAAGGTATACACGACCCTACATGCGTGGTCATTGCAATCAGTGAATGAAAAATCAATCAACCCCTGTTTTCCTACCCTTAAAGTTGGAATTTTTTTTCCGAATTTATATGGTACTCACTTCGGGGTATACCCTTTCCAATAAAAAAAAAATAATCAAAATCGGATTACTCTGTAAAAAGTTATGCATAATCATAGGGGGGGGGGGGGGAAATATATATTCCCCCCCCCCCCCCCCCCGAAATTTTTGGATTAGTGATGAAATTCTGTCTATTTATACACATACAAGTTCATATCCTCCCCCAAAAATTTTCCAGGTGGATATCCCCCCCCCCCCCAAAAAAAAAAAAAATTCCTGTCTACGTACCTGCCCTTGGAAACAGGCTTTTTAAGCAATATGAGCTAAAAAGAAAAAAAGTAAGAAAATCTGAAACACTTTCAGTTTTAAATATGTACTAAAGTGCTATACATTAAAAGTGTATCATATAATCCTTATTTTCCTTACCCACTTTCTTTTCTTCTTCCATAAAGTTGGAAAGTGTATCATTATTCATGAGTGTACCATATTTTTCTCCCTTGTTCAATAAAATACATCTTTGAGATCGAAATCTATCTAAAAATCGCCTGCTAAAACTGTTTTACAATCTTAGCACAATTCAGCTGTACTTTACCATTTTAAATACTATTTGGAATGTGCTTCGTAATCCATGTGTTTGTCTTTCTTGGGTTGATGATTGCTACTTTAACGCCCCGAATCTTGCCAAGGTGGCGATAATTAAACATATGCAGTTACCAGGACGATTTTTTGTATTTATGGGGCAACCTTAATTTAGAATTAGAATGGCGATTTAGAACAAAGTGTAAGTACAGCCTTCCATTATTTATTTACTAGCTGCGTACCCGTTCTTCGCACGGTAGGAAACGAAAATTTTCCTTACATGTGTAATTCGAAATTATTCGTGATGTGGAATTAAAAAAAAAAAAAGCAAAATTATTTAACTCTTAATGTAAAGTTTGTGTCATGAGTACTAACCTGATCATTGCAATATAATGACTCAAAAAACTACGTCAGTGTCATTCACTATCAAAAAAGTGGAAAGCTTAATGGTTTGCAGAGAACTCCTGGCTTTCAAAATGTCTTATTTCTACATCATACTGTTTTTTAGGCTCAAGTTGTAGCATTAAATACCTAAGACACTACATGGAATGGACAACCATTTATTTCTTTCCGAACATGTACCATTTAAGGAAAGTATTGTAATCATGAAAAAATTCGACTTCGAGATTTTGGTGTATTTACACGTTTTGAGGTCTTCTGAATTCATTTATGCTATTTTCAAGAGATGTTTTTAAAATAGCTGTGCACCCGCTCTTCATACGGGAAGAAGGGAATATTTTACTACTAAAATCATATCTGCATGTGACAAAACAGAATTTCATTTTTAAAAAAGTTCAAGTAATCTCCTCTGTTGAAATTACTGCGGGATATATTAACGCAAATTAGAATTACTTTTCATTTAGTTGGTGTAAGACAACCGTTAAAAAAGGATAAACACTTTTAATTTCATGAAATATTTATTAACGTGGTACATTGCGATTTATTCATATTATCTTTACAAATCTAATAATACTACCCATTACGTACATTAATACTATCTATACTCGCTTCTCCCTCTTCAAGGCTCCCTTAAAAGAAACAGCTTAGATTATTTGGCCTCAATGGGATCTTGTGATTCTGTGGCGATTCTTTGCAATTTACGCATTAGCATAAATAATAATCATTTCACATAATGGTTGCCATTAAGGAAACTCTCCATATATATTTAATTTATACATAGTTTTATAAGATTGGCGTATTTAGCGCCGCAAACCATTTCATCTTACTGTGGGGAGAAAGTATCCAAGGGGTGCCTTTTTAAATATCCATGTATCTAATATAGCGATATCTTTTATATCCTTCATAGTCCTGTCTCCTGAAAAACATCAAACTGTGTAATCTCGAGGAGCTACTTATTCCCATTTTAATTGTGACAGGGCGTTAGAGTTGCAGAGTTTACAAATTTCACGCATTTTTTAAAATTTATGACGTCACTGTTTGACTGCCGTAAAGGATACCCCAGTAGATTGAAGGAGTTAATTTCGATATTTCGCGTAATTGTTTTCAAACGGTATCATTAAAACTTTGCGTTGGACCTTCGTTAAAATAAAACTATACTCGCAACCTGCATGCGTATGTTAGGCAACGCCTGTGCTAAATTAAATGCCAAAAATAGTAAATAGAAAAATTTTAATATATCGCGCTTTGAAACGAACTTTGTAACTTTTAAAATGAACATTTTCAGCGCCGTGAAAACATTTCAATTTTTAAATAAGCACCGGATTAAAATACCACTTCTAATAATAATAATCGTGAATTTCTTAGTTTATTTCTACAGTAAATTTTAATCAAAATATCGTCTCCCTGTGTTGAAAATAGAGCTGGAATAAATGAGTTAAAATTATGGCGTAATTTTTACGTATCTTAAAGCATTTGACGTCATAGATCCTCACTTGCGAATTGAAATTCTGATATCCTATTTAAAAACTCGATTGGTTGAAAAAACCCTTTTTTGTAATACTTTCTGTGGCAACAACCGAAGATAAATTCTCGTGCCGTGATCGCAATGTAATGAATGGCGTAAGATCGCGTTGATGCTATTAAATTCTAAACATTAGGCTGCATTAAAATTCGTAAAAAATCATCTAATTTACATAATTTTTTCATTTTTATTTTAAAAGAGGGAGAAAAGAATGTTTCACGATTTGTCAAAATATCTAAAAGTTATGACGGATAGAATTAAAGATGCGACAGTTTTAAAATTATTTTACGAAAAAAAATCACGAAGCAGATGTTTAGTAAAAAAATTCCTAAAAATCGGTAAATCATGTTACGTATTCAGAACAAACTGTTTTTAAAAGAAAATTTCTTCCTCTATCCGATGATACAAATGCCGTTTTGCTGCGAGCGTAATTTCCGCCGTTATTACGAATTAGGTGAGAAAAAATGCCAAAAATTGCATAAAACATAAAATAAAAAAAAATCTAGGTCGAATTTTGAAAAAATCGCTTCGAGGTGCACAACTACATATTTACATCTTCCCAAGTACCAAATTTGGTGTTTCTAGGTGTAGCCGTTTGTCCGTAACGCTGCCGACAGACACACACACACATGTTCCCGCAAGTGCCGACAATCCAGGTTAAATTTGGAAATGACAACACCCGGGAGACAAAATTAGTGTTGAGAAGTGGATGGCCATGAATGAAGAGTGTTATGGAAACAAGGATAGCAACTGACTTGAGAGACATCTACTTTTATTTATAGCAGCCTGGCACAGAAATGTATCACAGTCAGCAATTTCATAATTACTTGTAGAACAGGATTTCATTGCTTAAAAAAAACTATTAAACATCACAGCTATGCTTTATCACGGCTAGGCACAGGAATATATGACAGTCTGAAAAACTCATAAGTACTGGCAAAAATGGTTTAATGAATTTAAACTTCACAAGCCGTTTAGATTTCAATTTCAAAAGCTGCTTTACCTTGGAAGAGAACAAGTCCACCGGGAAAACTTCCGATCCTCAAGATATGTAAAAATTACGATGAAACACGAAGTTCTATATGACGGCACTTCAAACAGAAATTCTAACTTCTATTTCACTTTAAAAACAGGTTAAAAAAAATAGAGGCATTAAATGTTGATTAAAAACGTACTATCATTTTAAAGATTAAATAAAAGCACAGGTTTGGCAGGCTAAAAATAACATATCTGGAACTTAAAGAGCATTACCGCTCGCCATAACGTCTGTCAACTGTCAATACAGCCTGACTGTCTAATTGCTTAACAGCGACGATCTGCCATGATCAGCCTAACTGCCTCGACTGCTGTCGACCTGCCACGAACTGCTATCGGTCTGCTTAACTGCTACGATTACGGCAAAAGCCCCTCCTTTTATTTGTCACTGCCGACTGCGCATCTCATTTCTGAGTTGTTCACACAGACAGACACACAGACACCTTCTTTTATAATAAGTAGAAATTAATTTTGGGTTGCCAATCAATGTAGTTTTATTAATTAGGTGTCTTCAAACTCCTTAACTGGTGCGTTTATCGCTAATTTGTTCACTTTAGTTTTCATCAAATTCTTCTGGAAGCGTTGAAACTTGCGCATAACGCCTAGAGACCCATGACTGCCAGCAGGGCCGTCCCAAGGGGGGGTGAGAATGTAGGCGATCACCTAATGCCCCGCGCTTATGGAGGCCCCGCTCCTGGGCCATTTTATTGCTATCTCATAAGACATGATAGAGAAGAGGGCCCGTACTTGCACTTCGCCTGGGGCCTTGGGCCGTCTCTGACTGCAAGGCTCGCCAAAGTGCGGCATTTTTTAGGTTGGCGAGCATGGAAGGCGTTAAAATAGGAATCAACTCTTTCTTGTTCCATAAAGCACATATTTAAAAGCGAAATCTATCTTAAAATCGCCTACTGAAACTGTTTTACAATCTTCGCCAAGCATATTCCAACTATACTTCACCATTTTAAACAGGGGCGTAGCCAGGGGGGGGGGATATCAAGATATATCCCCCCCCAAAAAATTTTTGGATTAATGATGAAATTCCGTCTATTTGTACACCTATAAGTTAATATCCCCCCGAAAAATTTTCCAGGTGTATACCCCCCCCCCCCCCGAAAAATTTTCCTGGCTAATATCTAATTTCGGGACAATACCTCTTCTAATAACTGTTATTTCCGTTCCTGAGTCCACTACACAATTCGTGACCACCCCGTCAACGCTAATGTCAATTTTTTCCAATTTACACAATTGATTTTTTATTGTGTTTGCCTTGGGTTTCGACTCTAGTAATTTACTAACTCTAGCAATAACTGCTCCTTCCTCTATCTCATTGTCTGACTGAGCATCTTTTTCTACCCTCTTTGCTCTTGCTGATTTAGCACTTCCCGTATTTTTGTTTTGGGAATTCCTATTTAATCTCCAACAATCCTTTTTCAAGTGGTTCTTCCCCCACTGTGATAGCAGGAAAAATCCTTTCCACCCCTCCTGTTCGGATCTATTCTACCTTTTCCCTTATTATTTGCCTTATTGGAATTCTTAAAATTCAAATGTTTCTCCTAGTCCTTACTAGTTTCTCTTTTATGCCCATTTTTAGAAGTATGGTATGGTTTTCCCTTCGCCACGTAGAACACATCTATTCCCTGGGCCAACTCTTTAGGTTTAAACCAATTATCCCCTTGCCTAACCCCTATGTGTACAGCCATTTCTGAGTCAAGCGTTTCAAATATTCTGTCAGCCACTACCAGCTGCTTTATCGGCTCAAAATCTTGTGCCTTCTTCAACTTACAATAGTAGTCCCACATAGAAGATAATCTTGAGGTGAATTTGGCAAATGTCTCACCGGGCTCCCTAATCGCTTTCTTAAAATTTTCCAAACATGTTCTAGCTGACGGTTGAAACTCTCTTAAGACTACCTTTTTTAATTCCTCATAATTTTCATACTGTTCTCCTTCGACATATGACAGTAATGGAGCCGCTTTTTTTCGTAACAGACAAAGCAAAATTTTCCCTTTTAATTCATCTTCGACGTGTTCACTATTGAACGCTTTTTCTAGACTAGTGAAAAAATAATCCCAGCCTTCCGCTTTGTTTGGAACTTTGACTATTAAGAGTCTAATTATCCTAATTACTTCTTCAAACAATCTTTTTCTACCTTGTCCTTCCTGACCTGTTACTATATTTTGATGCCCCTCTTGATCTGGCCTTTGTGACTTTATTTTTTCTATTTCAATCCTTTCCTGAGATTGAAGTTTTAAAATCTCCATCTCATTTTTTTCCCGCTCCCGTCTTTCATCAATTATTGACTGTAACAGTTCTTTCACTGTTTCCTCGTCATAATTTTCTATTTCTAAATAACCCTTTTTATATCTATCATTGTTTGCTCTGGTTGGATTTCCAACCCCAATTCCAATGCTAGCAAAATGAGTTCTGCTTTCCTCCCTCTCATTAAGAAAGCCATATTTAACCAATTTTGAAATAGAAAATTTTTCTCACAAAAATGTTAATCAGTGCACAAAAGTACGTCCCTTATATAGATAACATATAAATTCTCAATACCCGGACAATGGAAACCACCCACAACACAGTGCTGTGAAATTAACACTACGTTTTTCCTTAAAATAGATAAAAAGTATTCAGCTTTCTCTATAATATTTACTCTAATCAACATTCAGCTGATATTTATTTGTAATAAATGCGCTCCAACATTTACTTAAAATTATAAACAGGTTATTTATCATGTCACTTATCCCTGTATCAAACAATCAAGGAAAAGTCACTCAGCTTGTCTGTTGATTTATTCAGTATGTTAGGTTCCTCTCCAGCATAGCAAACACACACACATATTCTCACGACTCTGTTCCTGTGGTAGCATCAATTGGTAATTGCTGTAACAATTTACTTAACGTCGATTCTTTATATCCGTACTTGCAGATTCATATCACCATCATCTCAGCAGCACATTTATCCAGAAAGTTGTAAGGATATCCTCACTTGCAGATTCAGCTCACCATCACCACCACAGTACATATTTTCAGAAATCACAGTTATGAGGGGATCTGAGCATGACTAGTCTCTTAGACGATTTTACATCAACTTTTCTTTTATCTCACCTCTGCCACCATTTTATGTTGTAACTTTCGCGACACTGAAGTCGCTTAATGGTAGATCTACTTTTTCCGAGCGTGCATTTTTATTGAGTCATTTCGTTGATCTCGATCCACTCACGATAAAAGAAAGCAAGCTCAATAGATCCACAATCAAATTTTCTGGATTAATAAGTTTTAATATGTACACATAACTATTTACAAAATCAGGCAAATATTCTCTCCCATCATAGAGAAATAAAATAAGTGAAACATCATTTGTATTCATCGAGAGGAGAGGCTCTCATTTTCCACCTCTCTCTCCCTGCATCAGTTCAAAACTGTCCCTTCTTTTTTCTTGCCCCCTTGTCCAAGAGGGTCCTTGCTGACATCGGGGGTGACGTCAACTAGGGTCAAGGGTCAGCATAGACCCTCCCTGGTGAGAGCACGTGTGGCCAAGGGTGTGACAATCAGTAAATAACATAAGCAGCCAGAACAAACTGTTTTTTTAAAAAAGCATTTCTCTTCTATCCGATGATGTGATGGCTGTTTCCTTGTAGATATTAATTCTGCTCTTATGACTGATTATCCATGAAAAATTGCTCAGAAATCCATAAAATATGAAATTAAAGTTTTGACCAAATTTTGAAAAAAATAGCTTTGGGGTGTAAAACTTCATATTTAGAACTTCCTTTCTACCAAATTTGATAAATCTATATGTAAACATTTGCATCTAATGCCACTGACAAACAGACATCTTTTATACTTACATATTTTTCAATATTCTACTCTAAAAATTGCATTCCAAGAAATGTCCAGAAGTTACTTGATTTGTACTGTTATATTGATACTGATTATCCATGAAAAATTGCTCAGAAATCCATAAAATATGAAATTAAAGTTTTGACCAAATTTTGAAAAAAATATTGAATAAAAAATATGAATAATTACAAAATCATTAGCTATTTTTTAAAATATTTTTTATATTAAAAATATAAATAATTCTTATATTGATACTGTTATACAGAAAATTCAACAATATGAGGATGTCCTCCGCCCATGGCACCTCACTATAAGCAGATGCCCTTGTCAGGAGCTGATTTGTTGAGTTGGGGGCCCTGGGCAAAAGCTTCATTGGGGGCTCCTTCTTTTGAAGTTTTTTTCAAAATTACAAATTTTTAAACTTGAGGAATAATTTGGTGGCCCCCTTTTTGTTGGGGGCCCAGGCACTTGCCCCGAATGCTCTCCCAAAAATCTGGCCCTAGCACTTGTGTTGGCCTGCCGTAACACAAAAAATAACAATACAAAGGTTATAACCAAAAAATCATTAAGTTATTTTACTTTTGTCCATTGAAAAATTCTGGCTATGTAATCCACTGACTATTAGAACTTACGTGAGCTTAAATTAAAGTAGATGAAACTGCAAATTCATTACAATGTGAAGATTGATTGAGATAATGAAATCGCATAACATCCAGACTTCTGTTTCGAGCATGATCATCTATGCGAGAATTTTTATGGGAGTGTTGAGCTTTTTATAAGCTGCCAAAAACTGTAGCGCTAAAATAATAGAGTAATTCATTTTGAAAAAGATCATTAACAGTTATAAGGACTTGGGCACATTCATCATCCCTCTATTTGGGCATCCATGATTGAAATATTTCAGAGTGTTGTATATAAAATCCATTTTAATGCCCTAGAAATTTCATTTATCACTATAAATGAATTGCTTAAGTTATTTAGTTTAATTATTTTTACTAGCTGCATGCTCGCTCTTTACGTGGAAGGAAGTGAATAATTTTTTTACATATATGATTAAAATTAATTGTAGTGATGTGACATTACAGTACAGATCAAATACTTTTTTTTAAAACTTTGCATTACAGCTACTAACCTGAGCTGATATATAGTATAGTAGAAATAAATCTTATGTCTGGAAGAGTTAGGCTTGCATCTGCAGAAGAATTTGTGTGTTCCAGCTAATTATTCATTAGATAAACTATTTTTTGGTTAACCATTCTCAAATGTGCAGGCCTTAATTTGTGTAATTTCAGAATATAAAATATGCACTATAGGTTCAACATACTGAATGTAAGTGTAGCATGCGTGAAAAAAGAAAAGCGATAGCATTGGTTGACATTTTTAATACTGGTGAAAGAATTTTTAATTAAGAATTTCTTTATGTGTCTTATAGAGGGCTACTGTTTTGTAATAAATGCATGTGTTTAGTACACCCTTTTATCCATTCAGGTTGAACAAGAGGATGCCAAAAGTGAAGCTGGCTCTGATGCCGAAAGTGATGCTGGCAGTCAAGAAGCAGCCGATGACGAAGCAGAAGAAGTAACTGAGGCTGAAGCTGCAGCTGAAGAGCCTCAGGATGAAGAAGAGCCTGAAGGAGAAGATCTTGATGAGGAGGATGAAGAGGTATATCATTGAAATAATAATTTGACAAGTGAATTTTGTTTGTGTGCAAAATGTTTTATACTTAATTTGCTTTCAAAAGAATTTTCACTGCAATTGTTATGTATGTATGATAAAGAATGTAGTCAATAAGATACAGTCAAACCCCGATTTAGTGCCATCTCGAAATTGCGCCAATTCCACTTCACTGCCAATTATGTCTATGAACAAATCTGTCAAATAGGAATTTCAATGTAATGGATCCGTTAAAGTGCCAACTCGATATACTGCCAGATATAACTTGCCTAGTGTAACAAATTTTCTAGAAATTACTGGATATGTTTTTTGCACATCTTTCTTTTTAAACTTTTTGTTAGATGTCCAAAGGGTCCCTTGCCTTCCTACATCTATATGCTTTCAAAGTCAAATAGTAACAAATTCCTATTCATTCTCTTTTGAAAACTGAGAACAAGTTGAGAACAATGTTTGAAGAAACCTCTCCTCTCCTCTCTTCCTCCCTTCTAGTTTCCGCCGCCTTCCAGGGAAACGGGGTGAAATGCAAAACCTGACATTCAAAGGTTAGATTAGTCATTAAATGATCGAAGAATTTAGCAGTTAAATCTGCAAAATAACCAGAGTCTTAATTCATGATGGCAAAAAGAGCTGTATTAACAGTTTCGGAAAAGCGGGAAATTGGCGAATATAAAGAGAGAAATGTGAATACATCGCAGCAACACATTGCAAATCACTTTTCTACATTGTAGAAAAGGCCTGTTAGCAGGCGCTTCATAGGAGACATTTTAAAAATCCCGAAAAATGGATTAACACCAACGATCTGCCTTCAAATGTGAAAAAACTGAAAAACACGTAGAGAATGCCATTTGCACATGGATAAATGAGTGCTAAAAATGCGACTATAACTGGAGACATTATTAGAGAGAAAGCATAAGTCCTTGGCCAGCAAATGAACATCACAGATTTCGAGTATAGTAGTGGCTGGTTGAACAAATTTAAAAAGCGACAAGGATTCTCGCAGTATATACGAAGTGGTGAGACTCCAGGAGTTGATGAAGATGTTGTGATAAATGGTCGTAAGAACTTGAGTGCGCTGGTTTTAGAATATAAAGCTAAGGACGTTTACAACATGGATGAAAGTGGACTTTTTTACCGCCTGCAGCCAGATAAAACAATTTCTAGTAGGCCTGTTAAAGGCTGCAAAAAAACTAAAAATCAAGTGTCACTGGTGTTCTGCACAAATGCAGATGAATCTGATAAAAGAACTCTCACAGTGATTAGAAAATCAGCTAAGCCCAGATGTTTAAAAAAATTTAATCCTGCCCTTTATGTTGATTATGAGAACAACAAGGAAGCTTGGATGAACTGCAGCATTATTTTAAAAATAGCTAGCAAATTTCAACTCAGAAATACGAAGAAAGAAACGCCATGTTTTAAGGATTTTGGATAAGGCCCCTTGTCACAAAACATACCCAATGAGCAATATCCACATTGAATTTTTACCTCCTGATTGTACTGGAGTTTTACAGCCTTTGGATGCAGGTATAATAAACTCATTCAAAGATCATTATCGAAAGCATCACGTCCGTCGTATTATTGAAAAAATCAGCAAAGATGATTTTTCTCCAATCCTTTTACACGATGCTATTCGCATGATAAAAAAAGCCTGGGATGAAATTTCACCAGAAACTATTGTTAACTGCTGAAAACATACTGGATTAATTAAATCTGAAGGATTTACTCCAAAGCAAAATATTACAGCACCCCAAGAACTACAAAATGAAATACATAAATTGACTTACATTGAGCATCCTCTGTCGGCAACTGAGTATATTAATATAGACAAAAGTGTTTCAACATTTGAAGATCTGATAATCGATGAAATTGTTAATTCAGCTACCAATCAAAATCAAAATTTAGATTCATCTGATAGTGAATCTGAAGAAGATGAAACACCACATGTTACATCGGAGGAAGTGAAAAATTGCATTGGAAAAAAATGCGACAGATAAAGAAATGCTAAACAATCTCTTAGTTGTAGAAAAGGATATTCAAAAAATTAATATTGAAAAGAAAACTCAAAGTACCATTTTAAAATATTTCCAAACTACCATTATTTCCAGTAAATTCAGTTTGAGTTTTAATGTAATTGTGTGTCTGCAGGGTTCATACGCCCTCAGGGAAACCTGGAAAACTCTGGGAATTGAAAATTACCTCTTAAAACTCAGGGAAATCTCATGGAAAAATGTAATTTTGCTTTAAAAACCTGGAAAATCCAGCTTCAACCCTGGAATTTTAAGAAAATTTACCCCCCTCTCTTTTTATGGCTTTCACCCTATTCAGTGGTCAACTACTTTGCTAATGAAGCACTCATGCAATTGGAAATGAATTATACAAGATTAATCATCTATCACTAGAGACTGCTTAGGACGAATTGCACACTTGCTTCTTATTTTCTCTCTGCAGTTCTGAGCATTTGTGATTGCTCCCTTTTCTCATTTGAGTTTGAGGGGATTATTCTTTGTATTGTGTACTGTGCACAAAGTTAGATTGTGTAATATTATTATCACGTATATACAAACTCTGCTGATATTTGCTAGAATACAATGTAGAATGTGTGTTCCTATGTTAAATATTTCATTGTTTATGCATAGGATTGGTGGATTTTACTTAGTTCTAAAGAATATGGCAATTTTTACCAATAGCCTTGTGTACTGGCAATAGTATAAAAGACATATCTTGAAACTATCAATCAGTGAAGTGGTCCCAAAAATTCTTTTTTACTTCTGTAAAGCTGTTGCATAATTTGATATTTTATACGTGAAATTGAATTTAAAACCATGTGTTTGATATTAATGTAATCCATTGATTATGCGATAATTGTGGAGGAGTATGATTTTGATTACCATAGTGCTATCATAATTTCATTACCTTAGAATGGGGCATATAAATAAAAAGTATTTAGTCTTTATCTTATGTTTATTTTTTTGCGATAACCTGGAAATTCTTGAAAAATGACCTGGAAAACTCAGGGAATTTCATTTTGAAAAATGAGTATGAACCCTGGTCTGCTATGAGCAAAAATATCTATTTTATCCAAGTTTGTTTGTTGTGTTTATTTCAAACCTACACGAGGGGTCCTTAGGGCAGATGATTTCTTAAGGGGTTCTAGAGTGCATTCACGTTACATCTGGAAGAAACTGCTGGTGACCCCAGAATGTTAGATCCGTCGCCGCGCGAAAGGCCTGAGCCCTGGATCTTCACACTTCAGCCATAGTGTTTATTCTACTCGGAAACTTCTTTATATAGGATTGACGATATAAAACAGTAAGTGCATCTTAATTTCATAGTATCATTTGATAATTTAATTCCAGCAGAATTGAATTATATTACCTATTATTAAATAAAATGCATTATGATATTGAGTTTTACAATAGTAATAATACCATATCAAAGTTTATTTTTATCCATCGCATAATCTAATGTAATTCGATATACCGCTGCACTCGTTATAGTGCCATAATTTTCTCGAACGGATAGTGGCGTTATATCGGGGTTTGACTGTATATGCAGTAAAACATGTCTTCAACGGAGTTGGAAAAAAATGACTTTTTTTCTCGTTGAAGGCAGATCTGTTGAATGCAGGTTGTATTTAATAGACCAGGTAATATTTCCATTTTTGATAAGAAGTTTTCATGTAATAAAAATTTGAGATGAGGCAGAAGACTGGTTTAATGCAATATATGCAGTCAGAACTCATGGTCGCCGTTGCTTATAACTCTCATTTACATTCAGCCCACTTTCGCTGCGGTGAGCAGGAGAAATGACAGTAAAACAGGAGTGTGAATGCCTCACTCGTCCTGCTCATCCCATGACCTTTCTTGCTGACCTTGCTGCCATGAGCACTCTCCCTTCGAGGGATTTTGTAGACAGTGAGGAGGGAAGTACAGAAGAAAATTATTACAGGAGAAGGTTAGTACAGCTGAATGCAAAAACTCTTACTACCTTTGGAGCTGCTGCAAAACTATTTCCTGGAAAAAAAGCAGCAGTGAGAGAAATGAGAAAGGCTGAATGTAACTGGGGTATAAGGTCACTTTTCTAACGTTGCAGGTCCTTGAATAGGAATTCCATGTTATGGATTATAGGATATATGGTACCATAATTACCTATAAGGCCACTTTTGTTTGACTTTCTTTGAGCGATTTCAGACATTTTTCATCGTTTTCAAAATTGCGGAAATTTTAGATTCCCATATAGTAGATATAATAGAAAGTAATAATAATGACATACAGGAAGGGAAGTGGTGACATAAGCAGAAGCACTCCAAACATTAAATGTCTCAACATATTTTTACAAGCCATGAGGGAGCTGAATATTTTCAGTAACTACAAAACTTTGTACAAAAAATGAAACCAAAATCACAACAGCGCTGTATTATGAATTATTTTAAGGTAAGTTGTACACCAGTAACTTTTCTTGTGTATATTTGTAGTGAATAACTTCATTCTGATTCTAATTATTTTAATTAATTCAACCCAGTTAAAAAATTGTAACCTAATAAACTGAATATTATCTACATATTAAATTTTACAAAGAATTATGCTGTATTTATATAATACTTATTTATTGACACATACATATGAATTGGTTATAAGGTCACTCCGCTTACAAGCTTACTTTTGTGAGGTCCCAAAGGGTGATCTTATATAGAAGCGTGGCTGTATTAAAACTATATTATATGATGATTTGAGATTCGTTAATGTTAAGAAGAATGAAACTGCATATATCGGAGTAAAGAGAAGGATTACATCATACATGCCTGCATTTAACAATTTAATTTTTAATTTCAAGACAAATGTTATTAATTAACTGAAATATTGTCTACCTTAATTTTATCACTTCTAAAACATTTTAAACACATTCAAAACTACTTAAGTGTTATCCAACAGTTTATATATTTTTTAAAAGTTGTTAAATCCAGGAACACTGAAAATTACTTTTTAGTTTTTGTTTAATTATTGAATTTAGCATTCAGTTCCAACAAATTTTGTTACTGTCATAACTGTAATGTTGAGAATAAAAAATAAAATATTATGCATTATAATCGTATTAGCCTGAATATAACGCAATATTTTTTGACTGATCATTTCCCATAAAAACCTGATTTGTGCTAAATTTGAGGTTTACATAATGGATTTTCTAAATGTTCAAGATGAAAAAGTTTGTTATATTTCGGTTATATATTTGGGCTAATACAGTGTTTGTTCCATCGATCAAGGTAGGATAATTTTTAAATCACTTTTCAAGTCTAAAGCTTTCAAAAGTCACAGATTCAGTCAGCAATACCAAATATTGCTGGATGTGATAAGAGGAAAATGTATCGTGTACACGTAGAACTGATTAATTTCGAAGATCTCTTGCCGCATGTGAAGGAATAAAATGCAAAATAGATACAGTGACATTAAAATCAGAGCGTTTTCAAAGGTTAATGGTTTACTTTCCTCATATTCATGTTTTTAAATTACATCAATTTAATATTTAGGTAGTTTCTGATATGTTTGATATCCAGATGTGTATGTGCTTAATCATGCTTATATTTTTGCATATATACAGATGCTAAAATATTTATTTTACAAGTGCCAAACATTAACACCTGAGCCATTAGTTCCCAAGCCCTCCAATATTTTTTAACAGTATCCCCATAACCAGAAAGTGCAACTCAAATGTTTCAAAATCATAGGCTGATTGGAGTCACATGAAACACAGTTTAGGGAATTCATGTCTCCTATTCTGCAGAGGTAGTTCTGCAAACAGTCATGTCCAGCTAGAGGTCTGAATAGAGCCACTGCAGTCGTTCTTGGAAAACTGAGAACAAGTATCTCCTCTCCCAGAATCCTCCAACTCTTACCTGCAGCACATTGATGATGTCACTTCAGCTATTTCTTAGTCAGTAAAGTAGTCACTTCAGCTGTTGTTATAAACTTGACTTTAATAACTGGGAAAGGAAGACAATAAAAATAATTTCTGTTGAGGTTGTTAGATTGCATTGTATTGAAAACAGAAAACTTAGTTTAATGATGTGTGAAACATGTGTTGTGATAGTGTTATTAAATAAATATAGAATTTGTGTCTATCACAAGCTCCTGCCTGATTTATAAAAGATATTCACCCAACATCAGCTCGGAGTTATTGAGAAGTCAGGTGCTTTAACATGCAGCATGTTTCAAAAATATCTGGTACAATTGTGAAGAGAACAAAGACAATTTAGAATTACATAGCAATCCAAGATCCAAAATGTTATTTAATTACCTGTTATTCATTATTATATTTTTAACCCTGCATTGCTATGCAATTCTGAATTGTCTTGATTTCCACTACTAGCCTTTAAGTATGTTCCACATATTTTTAAACACCTTTATTTATACTCTTCTCCCCCCCCCCCCCCCCCCCCAGAAAGTTAGTAGTTAAATGAAAGTGCTGAAAAAGTATATGATCTGTATCATAGATGTGCCTATAATTTGTAAAAAAGGCACACGATGTTATGCTTTTTGAAAGATTTATGACAAGAATGTTTTGCTTGTATAGATTATATTTAACATATTATAATTTAATTTGTTATGTACTTGTAAACTTTATTAAGATGTTAATAATTCTCCCACTCTCCCCCTTAAGGATGAGGAAGAAGATGAAGATGATGATGACCATGGAAAGAGGAAGAAAAAGAAACCTCGTTACGGAGGCTTCATCTTAGATGAAGCTGAAGTAGATGATGAGGTAGAAGATGATGAGGAATGGGAAGAAGGTGCAGAAGACATAATTGATCGAACTCGAGCCACTGAGGAGAACACTTCACGAGACATTGATAGCCATCGGCGTTTGCAGATGATGTGGACGTAAGTGTACATTTTAAAAATATTTTTCAGCCAAAGACAAAATAATGAGAAGTGCATTCTCAAAACAGGGAAAAAAAAGAGGTCTCTTATTTGCAAAACTATTTTAATGTTTTTGTGTATGTATTGGAACTTGCTTAAGATTGTTTTGAAGGTACAGAATGACCAAAAGTTCTTATGCAGAAAAAAATTTCAGTGGCGATAATATTTTTATAAAAACTAATAAATAAAACTGAGACAAATTTTATGTAAAATTTTATGAACTGAGAAATGAAACTTTGTAAAAATAAAAGCGTTAAACAGGATCTACTATATTTGAAGTCGTGTTACATAATTATTCTAATTTTAAGTTAAAAATAAAGCTTTTGATTAAACGACAAATGAATGACATTACATGAGGACATAAAATGAGCAGGGATTTTGGTTATAGTAGGATATAATCATCTATGTAATCAGTCAGGCGCGCAACCAAAGGAGGGGTTTTTAGGGTTAAAACCCCTCCCAGGACAAACTTTTGTCTTTTTTGTGTGATAAAAAAATCATTAGGTGAAAAGTCTAATCCTTGTGTTTACAATGGAGGAAATTAGAAACTTAGAGTCACTTTTGTTTGATACTTGTCGCTTTTGTTGAAAACTTGTGTTTTTTTTCAAAACACCAAATTGAACTCCTAAAGCAAATTGGCGAGCTGGATCATCTACCGAAACTGCAGCACTTAAAACAGCTCTGTACCACTAAATGGATTAAAAGGCTCGACAGTGTCTGTGCATTGTTTGAATTGATAGGAGCAATTCTCCTGCTTTGCAGAAAATCTCAACAATCAAGTCAGAATGGGAAACAGCGTCAAATGCTGAAAATCTGTGTGCGATTCAAAAACTTTCATTTTGTGATTTTATTGTCTAGCCTGCAAGAAGTATTTCACTTACAGTCTATCTTTGAGCAAATATTTGCAAAACGTCAAGATTAATCTGTCAAATGCAGTTGGATATGTTACAGATGTAGGTACAATGAAGAAAAGAGCCTTAACGTAGTCAATGATTTTCTAGCCATATTTATTTCAGCCAGTAAACTGTGTGAAGAATTTGATATTTCTATAAGTATGCCAAACATAATAGGTCGACAAATTAAGCAAAGCAGTGTACCGTCAGGTATTCTAGAAGAATATTACAGGAGATCTGTTACATACCGTTATTGAACACTTTTATTCGCCAACTCGATACAAGATTTGTGGATCAAAAGAACATTTTGAATTCCTTTCAAAATTTGTTACCTCAGTGTATGACCCCAAATATGGAAAAATGTAATATAAAGCGTTATTTAGAACTGGCATCAATGTATGAAATAGAAAAGGATTCCGTGAGAGTTGAATTCGCCATGTGGTATCAAAAGTTAGATCATCAACAAATACGACCAACAAACGTACTGAAAGCCTTTTAGATATTTGCAGTCGGAAAATATTCCTAAACCTATAGACTGTTTCAAATAATGCCACATTACCAGCAACAAATTGTACTGGTGAGTGTTCTTTTTCAACACTTCGCCTTTTAAAAGCGTGTCTTCGGACCACAACGGGTGAAAGCAGACTGAATGGACTAGCGATGTTGAACATCCACAAAAACGTCCATGTCAGCCCAAAAAAGAATTGAATGAACTGGCGAAACAACCCTGACGCTTAGATATTAAATTATAACATTATCAATTTAACATACTTAATTTGTGTTTTGCGTAAAATAAATTGTGAGCAATGTGAATTTGTTTTTTAAAGTATATTTTTACAGACAAAAAATACTAGGCAATGTTTAACAATTTTTTAGAAACCTCCTCCACAAAAAAATTCTGGTTGCGCCCCTGTAATCAGCCAGTTTCTATTTTCCTGAAACAGATCGTTTTTCCTTTCATTTTAGCTGGCAGGAAATTAATTTTTGATATATATATATATATATTTTTTACTAAAGCTTTTTTTTGACTGATAGTTTTGTTCCTATGGTTCGGTGATTTAAATCAAGTAAAACAATTATCATTTTTCTCAAAATTTTAAAAATTTGTCTAAAATTTATAAATAGAATTTTTCTACTTTTTTAATAAATTATTCAAATTATTTGTAATACAGCATTGTAAATTAATATAATTAGTACACTATATTAAAAAGCTCTGAGGTAGTTATTTATTTTTCCTAATTTCATACTCTGAAATTTAATTTTTATCTTACTTTGTAAAATGCTATGTAAGTAATTTTCCATATAATTTGATATTTTTAAAGTCATTTACAGTGAAATGAAAATATATGTGAATTACAGTGTTTTCTGATTTTACATGGTAAAAAACATAAAACAAGTATAAAATTGAGATTTACTTATTTGGATAAACCCTCCCATAATACCTTAAATACCCTTATATTCCCATAAATACTCCATGCTGTGCATTCTGAATAGTAAATATATTCAACAGGTCTAAAAATTAAAAATAAATAAATAAAAATAAAACCTACTGTTACACTTAGGTAAAATAAACATTTAAAGAAGCTTATTTTTTATCATTATTATTACGCTCTTCATTATCCTTCAGTTGTTAAGTGCAGTTGCTTCATATGCTTGAACAGAACGGATTTTTTAATAATAAATTTAAATTCATTTTTAGTCTTAAATTCATGAAATGTGTAAATGAATGATTTTTAATGCCATTTTTGTAGCCACTACACTGAACATTTGCTTTTTATTAATAAAACTACTTAAAATTGTTAAGAAAATGCTTTGTTTGTTAGAAAATTATTGACTTAATATAATGTAAGAAATAGGTATTTACTAATAAAAGTGAAAATATGGATACTCTTTACTTTTAAAATAACTGTATTACTTGTTTCACATTTTAAATTATTTTAAAAATTAAATTTCTAACAGCATCAAACTACAGTCAAAACCCGATTTAGTACCATCTCGAAATAGCACCAATTCCGCTTAACCGCCAATTATGTCTATGAACAAATCTGTCAAATAGGAATTTCAATGTAATGGATCCGTTAAAGTGCCAACTCGATATACTGCCAGAATAAAACTTGCCTAGTGTAACAAATTTTCTAGAAATTACTGGATATGTTTTTTGCCCATCTTTCTTTTTAAACTTTTTGTTAGATTTCCAAAGAGTCCCTTGCCTTCCTACGTCTATATGCTTTCAAAGTCAAATGGTATTCAGTAGTAACAAATTTCTATTCATTCTCTTTTGAAAACTGAGAACAATGTTTGAACAAACCTCTCCTCTCCTCTCTTCCCCCCCTTCTAGTTTCCGCCGCCTTCCAGGGAAACGGGGTGAAATGCAAAATCTGTCATTCAAAGGTTAGATTAGTCGTTGAATGATCTAAGAATTTAGCAGTTAAATAAGCAGAGTCTTAATTCACGATGGCAAAAAGAGCTGTATTAACATAACAGTTTCGGATAAGTGGGAAATTCGGGAATATAAAGAGAGAAATGTGAATGCATCGCAGCAGACATCGCAAATCATTTTTCTACATTGTGGAAAAAGCCTGTTAGCAGTTGCTGCATAGGAGACATTTTGAAAAATCCCGAAAAGTGGATTAACACCAACGATCTGCAGTCAAATGTGAAAAAACTGAAAACTGCAAAACACGAAGATTTAGAGGATGTCCTTTGCACATGGCTTCTACAAATGAGTGCTAAAAATGCGACTATAACTGGAGACATTATTAGAGAGAAAGCAAAAGTCCTTGGCCAGCACAGATTTCGAGTATAGTAGTGGCTGGTTGAACAGATTTATAAAGCCACAAGTATTCTCGCAGTACATACGAAGTGGTGAGACTGCAGGAGTTGATGGAGATGTGATAAATGGTCGTAACAAATTGAGTGCGCTGATTTTAGAATATAAAGCTGAGGACGTTTACAACATGGATGAAAGTGAACTTTTTTACCGCCTGCAGCCAGATAAAACAATTTCTAGTAGGCCTGTTAAAGGCTACAAAAAAGCTAAAGATCGTGTGTCGCTGGTGTTCTGCACAAATGCAGATGGATCTGATAAAAGAACTCTGACAGTGATTGGAAAATCAGCTAAGCCCAGATGTTTTAAAATTTTTAATCCTGCCCTTTTAGTCCAGTCAAATTAGGAAAAATGGGGGAAAAAATTTATATATTTTTGAAACTTGGGGAAAACACTAACTGGATATGTAGTTCTATGAAACAGAAAGTTCCCCCCTTTCGGGGTGCCGTGTCCCCCCCCCTTTGGCCCCCCCAAAAGGTCACTTTTTTAAGATTTTCACTTCTATCTCAAAAACCGTTCGTCTTAGCAAAAATATGTCTATTACAAAAGGAAAGCTGATAAAATTTCCTACAAGATTGTAATTGGTTATTTTTTTCTATATACAATAGTTTTCGAGATATGTTTTAGAGAAAATCGCAAATTTTTGGAAAACGCCTCTTTTTATCCCGATTTTTAACAAATTTTGTCTTTTAACCCTTCAACTCTCAGTTTTACAGAAATTGCTTTCATAACAAAGTTGTTGAGTATTCAATTACCTTTAAAGTGAGTTATTATTTGTAACTTTATCTTTAAATGATCAAAAGTTATTGCAATTTGAAATTTTCAATAAATTTAGCAAATTTGAATGAAAACTACATTGCACGTCAAAGTATGACAAAACCTAGGGAAAAAATTATAAAGTTTTGAAACTTTGGGAAAACATTGGTTGGGGATGTAGTTGTATGAAACAGAAACGTTCCCCCCTCTCGGGGGGCCAAGTCCCCCCTTTAGCCCCCCCTAAAACAAGGTCCTTTTGGGGATTTTCACTTTTATCTCAAAAACCGTACGTCTTGGCAAAAAATTGTCAGTTACAAAATGAAAGCTGAGGAAGTTTCCTACAAAATTGTTGGGGGTTATTTTTTTTCTAGATACAAAAGCTTTTGAGATATAAGTTTTAGGAAAAATCGCAAGGTTTTGGAAAACGCTTCTTTTAATCACAATTTTCCACTATGCGTTATACTAGCTCTTCAACCCTCACTTTTACAGGAGCATTCAATTATAAGCTATTATTTGTAATTTTATCTTCAAAAGATCAAAAATTATAGCAATTAGAAATTTTCAATAAATTTTAGAGAATTTGAATGAAAACTACATTGCTCATCCAAGTACGACAAAATCTAGAAAATAATTTACAAAGTTTTGAAACCTGGGGAAAACACTTGTAGGGGGTGCAATATTAAGAAACAGGAAAGTTCCTCTACCTTGGGGGGGGGGTCCTCCTTTCCTCCAAAAAATTTTTTTATGCAAACCGGCTTTTTTTTCCCAATAATAATTTATATTACATAAGCGTACGATTTGGTTTCAGCCTCATGAAATTAGTAATAATATTGTTTCTTGAGCTGGTTTTCATTTCATATAAACTAGAGAGAGCGATGAGTTCAGTTCTCTCCACCCCCAGTTTCTGGGTTCCAAATTGTTCTTTGATATCCCCGCTCATTTCACTTGGCTGTCTTTTGAAGAATTTTCCCAGACTTTCGGATAATCATTTAAAAATAAGGAAAATGTAACAGAAGAGAGGAGAATTTCTTGAAAAAATGAGATTACAAATTTTGATAATTCGACTGCTCAATTCTCTGAATTAAGAATCAGCAGCTAGAAGGAAAGTTAGTCGAAATGTGGGATGAAAAAAAGCGTTTTCCATAAATTTGCGATGTTTTCAAAAACATATCTCAAAGCTATTCGATAAAGAAAAAATATTCGATATAGAAAAAAAATACTAATACTATATCGAATAATAAATAATTCGATCCATAAAAAAATAAAAATTATAATCTTCTAGGAAATTTTATCAGATTTCATTTTGTAATTGGCATGCTTTTGCTAAGAAGCACCAATTTTGAGATAAAAATGAAAATCTAAAAAGGGAACTTTGAGGGGGGGAGGGGGCTAAGAGGGGGACGCGGCACTCCTAGAGACTGTTTCATACAACTACATACATAACTAGTGTTTTCCCGAAGTTTCAAACGTTTATAAGCTTTTTCCTAGATTTTTTCTTACATTCTGATGCGCAATGCATTTTTCTTCGAATTCCCTAAAATGTATTGAAAATTTTAAATTGCTGTAACTTTTGATCATTTAAAAGTACAATTACATATAAAAATTAAATTTAAAGGTAATTGAATACTTTAAAACTTATTTTTAAACCCATTACTGTCAAACTGATGGTTGAAGAGCTATAAGGCAAAGTTAGTGGGAAATAGTGATAAAAAGAAGCGCTTTCCAAAAATTAGCGATTTTTTCGATGTATATCTTGAAAGCTTTTGCATCTAGAAAAAATAAGCCATAACAATCTTGTAGGAAATTTCATCAGATTTCATTTTGTATCGGACATTTTTTTGCTAACATGCACGGTGTTTGGGATAAATGGGAAAATCAAAAAAAAAAAAAGGTACTTTTTTTGGGGGGGGGGGGGGGGGGGGGAGCTAAAGGAGGGAAGCGGCACTCCGAGAGGTGGGAACTTTTCTTTTTCATACAACTACATCCCCAATCAATGTTTTCCTCAACTTTCAAATCTATATAATATTTTTTCCTAGATTTTGTCGTACTTTGACGCGTAATGTAGTTTTCTTTCGAATTTGCTAAATTTATTGAAAATTTCAAATTGCAATAACTTTTGATCATTTAAAGATAAAGTTACAAATAATAACTCACTTTAAGGGTAATTGAATACTCTACAACTTTGTTTCGAAAACAATTCCTATAACACTGAGGTTTGAAGAGCTATAAGACAAAATTGGTTAAAAATCGGGATAAAAAGAAGCGTTTTCCAAAAATTTGAGATTTTGTCTAAAACATATCTCGAAAGCTATTGCATATAGAAAAAAATAACCAATTACAATCTTGTAGGAAATTTTATCAGCTTTCATTTTGTAATTGACAATTTTTTGCTAAGACGAATGGTTTTTGAGATAGAAGTGAAAATCTTAAAAAGTGACCTTTTGGGGGGGCAAAGGGGGGGACGCAGCACCCCAAGAGGGGGGAACTTTTCTGTTTCATACAACTACATACCCATAATTTCAACTCAGAAATGCGAAGACAGAAACGCCATATTTTAATGATTTTGGATAATGCCCTTGTCACAAAACATACCCAATGAGCAATATCCGCATTGAATTTTTACCTCCTGGTTGTACTGGAGTTTTACAGCCTTTGGATGCAGGTATAGTAAACTCATTCAAAGATCATTATCGAAAGCATCACGTCCGCCGTATTATTGAAAAAATCAGCAAAGATGATTTTTCTCCAATCCTTTTACACGGTGCTATTCGCATGATAAAAAAATCCTGGGATGAAATTTCAAAAGAAACTATTGTTAAC
Organism: Cheiracanthium punctorium; assembly: GCA_038373885.1. NCBI lineage: Eukaryota > Metazoa > Arthropoda > Arachnida > Araneae > Cheiracanthiidae > Cheiracanthium > Cheiracanthium punctorium. Next base: position 107,937 of record JAWZYV010004175.1, read on the forward strand.
TGCTAGAAACATACTGGATTAATTAAATCTGAAGGGTTTACTCCAAAGCAAAATATTACAGCACTCCAAGAACTACAAAATGAAATACACAAATTGAGAGACATTGAGCATCCTCTGTCAGCAACTGAGTATATTAATATAGACAAAAGTGTTTCAACATTTGAAGATCTGACAATCGATGGAATTGTTAAATCAGCTACCAATCAAAATCAAAATTTAGATTCATCCGACAGTGAATCTGAAGAAGATGAAACACCACATGTTACATCGGAGGAAGTGAAAAATTGCATTGGGAAAATACGATTTTTTTAGGAAAAAAATGCGACAGATAAAGAAATGCTAAACAATCTCTTAGTTGTAGAAAAGGAGATTCAAAAAATTAATATTGAAAAGAAAACTCAAACTACCATTTTAAAATATTTCCAATAAATTAAGTTCTAGTTTTAATGTAAGTGTGTGTCTGCTATGAGCAAAAATATCTATTTTATCCAAGTTTGTTTGTTGTGTTTATTTCAAACCTACACGAGGGGTCCTTAGGGCGGATGATTTTTTAAGGGGTTCTAAAGCGCATTCACGTTACATCTGGAAGAAACTGCTGGAGACTCCAGAATGTCAGCCGTAGTGTTTATTCTACTCGGAAACTTCTTTATATAAGATTGACGATATAAAACAGGAAGTGCATCTTAATTTTATAGTATCATTCGATAATTTAATTCCAGCAGAATTGAATTATATTAGCTATTATTAAATAAAATGCATTATGATATTGAGTTTTACAATAGTAATAATACCATATCAAAGTTTATTTTTATCCATCGCATTATCTAATATAATTCGATATACCGCCGCACTCGTTATAGCGCCATAATTTTCTTGAACGGATAGTGGCGTTATATCGGGGTTTGACTGTATTTATTATTGTTACATTAGAGTTGACTATAACATTTCAGAAATTTCTATTGCTATTCTTAAAAGATTGTAAGACATACATTCTTAACAATAATAGCAAGAAAATATTGCAAATAAGTTTTGATAAAATAGTATAAAGTAGGAATAAAAATTACTAAAAATTAGCAGTTGTGTTATATTTTTTTAGTTTTAATAAAAAATTAATATATTTTCAATTTGATTTAAATATATATCTTCGATATGAATAAAAGAAATTTTAATCATATAAAAAATGCAATGTTTTTTATGGAATGAAAGATTAAAACTTTTTTTTTCAATAAAAATCATGGTTATCTAGGAGCCATTCTATCGTGCCTTGGGTCTGGGTTCGATTCCTGGTTTGGACTTGGGTGTTAACTTGTCCGTCACTTCATAGGGGTTAGGGATGCACTGAATACCATACTTTAACGAATATCAAATACTGAATATTCAACCAAATATTAATATCCTGATGTAGTAAGTAAATGGCTAATTTGGTTTATGCTAACCTGCAATTCTGCATAAATTGATAGTTAATTTCTTTTCTGATATGTGATTTGATAGCTGATAATCATGGTAACATATTATGTTATAAATAAAGAATCTTGCACTCGCTTTACTTACAAATACAAACCCAAATTGCTTAAAATATCATTACAAATTATAATTCATTCAACTGTTTTCTGCTGTCTTAGTCTCTTCAGTAACTGACAAATAATTTCATCAAATTGAAATAGATATTTAGCTGCTTATTTTATAAAAAGCTAGCAGTTAATTGACTTTACATATTTATGAACATTTAATATTATGAGGTTTTTTGTGATTGTTGTTTCATATTTAAATGAACTAGTAATAGTAAGGCTCATGTAATGGGTCATAAGATTTAAGGAAAATTTAAATGCAACAAAATTTAAATTTAATATCTGAGTGTTTTCTCTTACATTAAAATTACTTAGAATGTGATATTAGTACTTGGTTGCATTTTGCAGTGTGATATGATACTTGGATTAATTTTGTACTATGATACTATACTATGACTTTCATTCATTGTATAAAGAATATATGTTTGCTTACCAATTGTTGAATATTTAAATTTATTTGCATTCGGTTGCCGGATATTAAACTAAGTAAGGTTTTCCAGATTTGTAGCCAAAATTTGCATGTTTCCCCGACTTTTTCTTTTAAAATAAATTTTCCTAACAATTGCAGGTTTTCTTGACCTGGAAACCCTGTATATGCCAAAAAACCTCCCAGCAGTCTGAATAGCATGATCATTATCCACATCCACATTTCCATAAAAAAACATGCGACAGTTTTTTTGGCGCAGAATTTAACTGTCAACATCATTACTGGCCCTATTGAAATTCAATTTTTTATTGCTGGCACTGTATTTCTATAGATCTCAAATGGTTAAACAGAATAAGTTTACGGAAGATAAATTAGGAAGATATGTAGTATTTTGATATTTCAAAAACCTCATCAGCAATAAATAAAATATTTAACTGGTCACACTCAAGGATTTTTAAATTACTTTTAGCGTGTAATTTTGACTTTTTCCAACTAATATTATTGTTTTTCTATCAATCATTATTTCCCCCATCCTTTTGATGGTTTATTTTAAATTACTTCTTCCTCCTTTCTCCTTCACACCTTCTTTTTAAATCTGTAGATCATTTATAAAACTCATTAAAAAGACTCATTTTCATAAAAGACTTTTGTTATTCATTTTTTTTAAATCTTTCATACTTTGACAATAAAAAAAAAGTAAATTCCATCATCCCTTCTTCTTATATACCTTCCTAAAACTGGTTCTGAAACTGGTTTTGTTTGTAGCTAATACAGTATATGATATAATTACTAAGTTTTGCGTTAGTAAAATGCTCTGTCATTTTTAAAGCACTATCACATGTTTTAGCAGCCAAGTTCAGTTCAGCTCTAGCTTTAGAGGAGAATAGCAGCATTTGCCTTCTTGGCAAAACATGTAAGAGCTAAAAAATATGTAAGAAGAATATGAATCTTCAGTGACTTTTTATTTTTCATTTTCTCTCTCTGTGTGTGAGTAAAATTCAGTACTTTTTTTATTGAATAAGATTTTGATAGATTGCTATGGATAATAACCATATATATATGTCTCATTTTCTCAAAAATGCCTATTTTTAAAATTTGAAAATGATGACTAAAAATAGTAAATTAATAATAGTAATGATAAATGATGTAGTACTAACTTTTCCTCCCAAAAGCTGTTGGAAAAAAATCATCTTGCATTTTAAGTTTTAGATAGATACTTCATGATAAACTCCTCTAATGGGCCCAAAATGGCAGTTTAGCTTTGTATAATGGTAGAGTTGGTGTCATTTTTTTGCATTTTTTACAACCCCCACACATACAAATCTACCATTTGTTATTTCTAATAGTTTAGTACTAATAATACTGTTTTAGGTCCCAAAAAGAAGATGAAATTGAAGATTATTACCGAAAGAAATATGCTGAATCTTCTGCTGCTGAGAAAGGTTATGGTGATGGTGGTGACCACGAATTGCCTGATGAAATTGCCCAGCAAACATTACTTCCAGGCGTAAAGTAAGTACACTTATGTAATTGTTTGTTTCAGTTTTGAATATAAGCTCATAGTTATTTATTGAACTATATAGTGTGAGAAAGTAATTATAAATGTGTAAGAGTTTGCAACTAAGAATTTAATGTTCTTATGTAAAAGGAAAACTTATTGATAGTATCCCTGCCAAACCTCATATGTCCGATTTTTGCAATTTTACATGAATGATAAAAAATATTTTGCATTTTTAGAGAAGAAAAAGAGCATGTGTACAGAGTACATGTGCCAGAAGGGAAACTTCTTTGGAGAGATTGATTAAAATCTGTTTGATTGTCAAATAAGTAGTCAGAGATAAAAATTAAAGACTAAAATTAAAGATAGCATTTGAAAACAGATCAAAAGTGAGATGTTGTTGGTAGTCAAAGGATTGAGGCATAGTATTTAAAAGATTTAAAAAAAAAGTAATGTAAAAATATTTTACAAGTTCGTTTGGTTAATTTTTCAGTATTAAAATAAAATTTGGAAATAGTAAATAAAATAATAAATATACTAAGCACACTAAGTCATTAGACAAACATAAAAATAATTTAATATACATGGATTTTAAATTTTGAATTACAATGAGGATGTATACAAAAAGAATATATAAAATATTGCTTACTTGGATATCGGTTTTTGTGAATAATAGTTTGTTAATAATAATAAATATAAATCAGTTTCTAATTACTGGAGATTCTGATCAAAATATAACATTTACAATTGACTTTACCAACTGTGTCAGCGCTCCAGCATTTTTGTCTCTGAGTGCACAATGTGTGTTTACATTCAGTGCATGTGTACACTTTCTTAAGAATGAATGTAGCACAAAGAGGAGAAAGAAAACTCTCTGCAGCAATAGAGTATAGCATACTTACTATTTTTGTCTCTTTCTCGATGGCAATTTATCCGGTAGCTCCCTCTGTCTGTTAAAATCGTCCCAGCCTCATCATGACGCTAATGCCGTGACATGACCTTGAAATTTCACTCTCAACGTGCCTAAAGAAGTTTCACTTCAATAATCCAATGAATTGTTGGAGGATACTGGTAACAGTTGACTAAAATTTTATTTTCAGGGGTTTTAAAAAAATTAAAACCCTTTGACTATAATTTTTTTTATTTTACTTTTTTTCATCTATGCGTAAAAAATAATTCACAAAAGAAATTTAGTTAGTGAAAGACAAAAATCTTTTTTTTTCTGACTGGGTTTTCCAACCTATTTGTACTTAGGAGCACATTCCAGAATACAAATCGGATGATGGGTGCCATTTAATTTTTCAAGTTGAATTTATAGTATGACATAATTTTACATACAAATTATGTACACAAAAACATTTAGTTCCAAAAATACAATTTAACATGTAAAAATTACCGTAATATTCTTATGTAAAATAAATAATTACTAAACAAAATCTATGTAAAAATTTTTAATGAAGAATATAAATCTCAAAGTCAATGGTATTTTTAGCTTACATTTCATTGGCCATTGCTTCTTAATTAGGAAAGCATGATGATATTTCTGCTCGTGAGCAATTGAGGTTCTATAAGTTGTGATCTGCACTTTGAAAAAAATTGGTCACAATTCAGTTTGTGCTTTTATCTGTACTGAGTGGCATTTCTGCTTTTGTGTTGTTAATCATTAAAACTGTGAAATATTTTACCTAACATTTTATTTAAAGCTGAAATATTTTTATTGTTGTTGTACGTTTGCGAGTATACGTAAAATGATGCTGGGTGTTATAAGTCTGGTTGTGCACTCTTGGTCTATGAAAATAGAATTTTTACATCATAAGTACTACAGTGAAGAAGTTTTATGTTCTTAGATATGAAATAACTACTTTAAATGGTGAACCTGCCAAGAAAGATGTGTAGGGTTTATATCTATAAAATAATTTGAAACACCTTCTCTAGATATTTTTACAAACACATTCATGATTTTGAATTTTACAGTACGTTTTTTTTTTTTTTTTTTTTTTTTGTCTGAAAATATTTTAACATCGTTAATATACCTTTGTATATTTCTTACGTTACAAGTTATTTTAACAAAGCACTTTAACCTTAAGTGGTTAAGACGTAAAATTCCATTAACTTGGTTCCAGTTTTCACTGTAATGCACTGACAACATATATTATTTAAAACACACAGGTGTCACAAAATATGCTATAACTTTAAAGCTACATGAAAGTTGTACTATGAAAATTACATTACATTATTTGCCCATTTTCAAGATGTTCTGAGGGTTAACTGTAAAGTACTTCTATGATTGATTTGTGTAAAATCATATTTTATTTGGTTATTTAGGCATGTAACTCCATAGTTTCTTTTTTTTTTCAATGTTACTATAAGTTATCTGTGTGAATTAATTACTTTTTAAAATTTTCTAAACAGTTACAAGGTAGCATTTGTAAATCTTTTTTTGCTTATGTTAGTTGTTATGTTTTAGGGATCCAAATCTCTGGATGGTGAAATGTCGAATAGGTGAAGAGAAAAATACAGTTCTGTTGTTAATGAGAAAATTCATTGCTTACCAGTATACTGAGGAAGTAAATGTTTTAAAATATAATATTCACTAATTAATTGTACAATTTCTTTCTATTGATTAGATTTGTGATTCAAGATTTTGCTGTTTATCTTGTCATCATGTCTTTTAGCCATCTAAAATGCCAAAAAAAAAAAAAAAACCTAATTATTATACTTAACAATTATTGTATTTCTAAAATAATAACTGTACATTATCAGGGATGCCACTTTTCCGCCGATCGGCGGATTTCCGCTTTTTATATTTTATTTATTTTTTAAATCACTTTGCATAATCACAGAATTTTTCTAAAAATTCGATGGTGTTTATGTTTTTCCCCTTTCTTTCCAGCAGTAATTAAGAATTAATTTTCAGCATCTCTCAATTTCAATCTTTTCCCATCTGTCTTAAATTAGTATTTTTCCTTTAGCATTCCTTTATTTAAATCCCCAATGCTGCAAGAAAAAAAATTAATTCCTATTTCAAAGTTAAATTAATTATTTCAAAGAAACCAGTAAAGGAAAATCTTCGCAAAATAGAGCAGGCTCAAACGTAAATTAAAAAGATGTGAAATAGTTAAAGTTGAAACAAAAAATATTTTGTCAATGAAAAATAAAATATTTATGAAAGCAAACAAAAAATGAACTAAATATGTTTTTTCCTTTTTTTCCCATACATAACATTTTTCTAAAATAAGCTCCACTTATTTGTTTTATTTTGCATGGGATTTCTTATTTTTCCTCTTTTTTGCTATTTTATGAGTGGCATCTCTGCATTATTCAAAATATCTGTTTCAAGTTGAATAATTTTTTTGCCTAATAGGTAATTTTTTTTTCTTATCTATTTTGGATATATTGCATAACATTTATAGTTTATCAAATATTAAATTTTCTGTGCAGTTTGTATCTTGTTTTATTTTTTTAAAAATGTTAATAGCCTCTGCAAATTAAAAGTGTTGTGGCTCCCGAGGGCGTGAAAGGATACATATATATTGAAGCATATAAACAGACTCATGTCAAACAAGCAATAAATGGCATTGGTAATTTGCGAATGGGACAGTATCAGCAAACGGTTAGTATCTTTATTTAGTTTTGTAAATTTATTTCTCATATTTTGAATAAGAATTTATAAAGTTAACATTAAAAAAGTTATATCAAACCATTAAAGAGTTATTAGTCATGTAAAGTTAAGTAGATAAATTGTAATTAAATCTTTCTTCTGTTGATTATTGAGGTATTATTAAAATATTTACTTACTGCAGCCTTCTTCTCATTTATTTTAGATGGTCCCAATAAAAGAAATGACAGATGTTTTGCGAGTAACCAAAGAGCAGGCTCAGCTGAAACCTAAACAGTGGGTTCGATTAAAAAGAGGACTTTACAAGGATGATTTAGCTCAAGTAAGTATATAATCCTTTTTTAGTTGGCTCTCTTATTTATCTAAGATCCATCAACTCTTTAAGAATTCTTGAATGTTACATTTGCATTAATAGAGTAGTAGTAAATAAACATTTCATGTCAAGGGCAATTTGCATAAAGTTGAATCAATGTATTAACCCCATAACATACAATGATGTCTCGGAGATGTCATTAATTTCATGTGCCATTGTAGATTTTCATGTCTCAGAGACATTGAGAAGTGTCTTTGGCAAACACCGGGCAGTATATTATTGAATGCTATAAAGCAGTGTAAATTTCAAAATAAAATGCTCTGTTTCTGAGCTTGTATGCGAGTGTTCACAATTGAGCCAAATTAAATGCTATCCTATGGACGTGCCAACGCACATTATATTAGTATATCAAGGGGTAAAAAAATTAATTTTGTTATTTTAAAATTTTCTTTGTTTTGTCGATTTCTAAAATAATAAAAGTAATAAAGTAAATATTCTGCTATTAATTGATTATGTACTTCCAAAAATGTTAGAAAAGTTGGTGGGAAGAATAATGTCAGGAATTTGTTGATATTATAAAATTATAAATTTATCTTTAGTTTAATGTTTACATTTAATATGTCACTATTTATTTGTTGAATGTTTATTTAAACAGGGGTCGATGCAGATGAAAATTGAGTTTATTTTACAGCCCCTTCACAAAATTACAATCAATTAAAACAGTTCCTTCACAAAAATACAATCGATTAAAAAAAAATTGCCCCCTTCACAAAATTACAATAGATTGAAACGGCCCTTCATGGCATTTTACCCTACAGTTCAATCTGTTTTATCAATTATTTTAGCAAAAAAAGTTACTTTTACTAAAAATTGGTATGAAAATTCACAAAAATAAGCAATTTTCACAAAAATGGGACCATATTTCGGTTGATTGGTTGATTCAGGAAAAGTTTCCTGAATCAACCTATGATAAATTTTCCTAGTATCACATACATAAGTGCACTTTAGATGGCAAATGCATTACTCATTTTCAGTTCATATTAATGTTGAGTAGTGTTTTTGTTTTTACATTGAGTGGAATTTCTGTGACTTTGTATAAACTGAAATGCTTTATTAGTTGTAATAGATTTTTTAAGCAGCAAATGCTTTTGATAAATGATGAAGAATGTGTACTGTAAAAATTTTATTTAAAACCTTAAAGTAAACAATTTTCTGAAATAATTTCCTTAAATCATGCAAAATGTGTAAAGCAAGATCCGTTTTTGCAAAATTACATGACCAAATTTGATTCTAAACTAAAGGCTGAACAGAATTTTACTAGCTCTATTGCCATTGCAAACCTGTCAACCTCCTTAAGCCAAAAACAGGAAGACTCGGGTTGAAAAAACTGAAAATTTCACAAAAAATCAGAAGATAAAAATAAAATTTAAAAATATTTTAAGAACAGAAGACTGTTTCCCCCAGTGTATATCACCATTTCTTCTTATTTTTTTTTAATATTAGTATTGTATAGAAATAAAAACAAAATTAAATAGTAATAGAAAAGAGCTTACCTGAATTTTTTTATATAAAATGAAAAAAGATGGAGTATTTTCACAAAAATAAAAAACAAATAAATGTAAATTTGACTTTTATTTTTAACTTTAAAGTATGTTGAAAAATAAACAGATTAAGATTTTTTTTTAAAATATCGTTCAAAGTAGCTTTTTCAGCTTTTACTAATAGTTCATCAGAAAAATTATTTTCAAGCTTTAGTTTTCAACTCTAAAAAATTTTCTAATGATGAATCACTGAGGGAAGAACGAAATGAAGTTCTGTTAACTAGCAATGAAAGATTTGCATACAAATGCTTTGACCTCACTCATACTACAGCATTGTGCTGTTAGCTGTTGAAATGATTACCTTAATAAATTATTTTGAAATAGAATTATTAATTTACAATTTTTTTGCACAGTTCGTAATACAATTTAATATATCGAGTAAAAATTAAAAAAAGATGGAAGATTTCATCTTCTGGCAGAAGACCAGAAGATAGTTTAAAAAAACAGAAGTCTTCTGTCAAAACCAGAAGAGTTGGCAGATATGCCATTGTGATTAGTGTAAGGCTGTGCTGATTAATATTCTGACAACATCATCTTCACCACATTGCTACTTTTTATAAAATCAATGTTTTCGAAGAATACACCGCACTAACATATTACTTTAGTCATTGTTGACATTACTAAAAGAAACCTATCAGAATTAAATATTCTGTCAATAACTTTTGTTAGGTGTTTCACATTTATCCCTTTAGCACAATCATTTAAACTAGCCACCAAATCGGCCAGCTGCTCCCCTCCATATGTTATTGTTCTTTATATTTAGTACAGTATTGGACAAATTATTTCACTCATTTCAACGAAATTCTTTGTTTTTAACAGTATTTGTCATTAAATGTATTTAGTTTAGGGTTGCTACAAATTTTCTGCAAATCATAACAGCTAATGATGGCCATGTTAAGTACTGACATTACAAAATGTATAAAAAGACTTACTTGATGTTACTTTTATTCATAAAATAATTAGGGTTTTGTATAAATTCATACATAAATATTTCTTAATAGATAATATCCGTGTGTTGTCATTTTTCAACCACCATGTGGCCTTCAATCAATCAACTTCAAAAATAATCTGTTGATACTCATTGTTCAAATTTATATTTATCACTGACACGTGATTGAAACAGCCTCGTATTGATATCGTCCATTTCAGCAGCTATGGGCTTTCTCAAATTAGTGCTCAGTCCTCTGCTGCCATTCCATTCATGAACTCTATGGTTCCACTAATAAGGACCTTTCCATTTTAAATAATCCACGTGTTGTGCCAAATTTAGTGACCTGGTGTTTTTATCGTATGGTTACATTATGTAATACGTATCCCTAGTTACGATGTAGTAACAGCACTTGAAACTTTTTAAACATTGTATAACTGTGAATGGATTTAATAATATGGGATTTACCTTGTATTGAAAAGGACACAAATAAATTTGTCAGAGAAAAGGAAATCTTGTACAATAAAATATTTTGTTCAAATTATCAAACAGAGAAGAATTGAAAGTTGCTGGATTTGATCATCTAGCTGTCATTCACTGATGTAATTTTATAGACCTAGTTACACAATCAGTAAAGCGAGAGTAGGGTAGTGCAAAATGGTGAAATTCTTTTTAAAATTTTGATAGACATTGCAAATTTCATGCCTTGTATGCAGATTTATATTTCACTTATTTCCCTGCTCATGTATATTGCTATAGTTAATAAAGTATGCTGAAATGTGTCAAGGATAGCAAAATCATATCTACTTTTTATATTTACTTTAGTAATTTATTTTAATGAAAATAGGTGCAAATAATTTACCTTGGCGGAGTTGTCAATGAGTGTTGTTAACAAAGCGTAAAAACACCCTGCTAATGTTTACATTTAGTTGTTGCCATTTGCAGCGTAGAAATATCAATTTTGGTGCTGCATACATTAGGGTTATATAATAAGATGCTTTTATGTACTTTTTATTTTTAGGTTGATTTCATAAATGTGGCTCAAAATTATGTTCATCTGAAACTGATTCCAAGAGTTGACTATACCAGAAAACGAGGAGCTCTTAGATCAACTGTAAGCTTTAGAATTTTAAGTTTTATTTTATAATTTTTCAAGGTTTTCTTGTTTAAAAATTTTTGTATGATACACGGAATACTTTTAAGAAAACTATTCTCTTTATGTATTTCTGTATTTTAAAGAGTTATTAAATGAATATATTTTTAATACAGTACAACTTTTCAAATCTGGAATCGCAGATTTTACTGTTTCTGGATTATAGAAATCCTGTAATATGATTCATAAAAAAATCATAGTAACCAGGTTAAGCTATTAAAAAATGGACTTACCTTTCTTGAATATATAGGGGAGACTGAGGCACAGTTTTAGAAAAGATTTATTTTTATGATGAGTATTCAGATTTTTCAAAAATTAAAATCAAAAGTGCTTTTGAAGAGTGTTTTCTTCTGTTACAGTGAGATAAGAGATTTTTAACTTTTTTTTAAAACCTGTAGCAAATACTTTCAGAAGAAACTCATTTTGTACTGGTATACCCCATTACAGGGTAGATTAGTACAAAATGAGCAACAGAAAGAAGTTTTAAAAGTTATTAGCATATACACACATTGAAAAGAAAGAAACAGTTTATCTATTGAAAGATGTGGAAAATTAACATTTGTGGCCCACATTATTTAACTCTTAAAGGACAAAAACGAAACTAATTTGGTACAATTTCAAAATATTAATGAAATGGAATGTATTTCTAATGAAGAAATATTTTAGTCTTTGAAAATGAAGATTGGTTTTGTTTCTGTATGCTAATGTTAGGGGTAAAAAAAAAAAATCAAATTTAATTTCTCCTTATGTTGCTCAATTTAAATATATTTTTTAATTTATCTTCTAACGTATAATGCTTTAAATAGGTGATTTTATTAATTTATTTAAATTTAAGGATTTTTAATCATAAGTATAAGTTTCTATATAAAAAAAAATTTCTTTCATAACTTTCAAGAGAAAGTTCTTGAAAATTCTCGCTGACGAGAATATTCTCCAAAAGATTATTACCGAGAATTTAACAACATTACGACCAACCATTTTTATTGCCTGGATTTTTCAGGACAGGGGACAGTCACCCCTGTTTTAGTTCATATGTCCTGCTGCTACTCATAATTTACCACCATTACTATACCAGACATTACATACAGATTTTGCTATGATCTCTTCAAAAATTTCTGCACAATTCTATGCTTAGATGCTAGAAGCAAAAGGAAAAACCTTAAACAAGAATGTTATACCAATTCAGTCTGTTATGAGTCACATTGGTATATGTACCAATGCAGGGGCGTAGCCAGAAGGGGGGCTGCAGGCCCCCTGAAATGGGACACTTTACTTAGCTTACAATTTAATATTTAACCCCCCCCCCTGAAATAAGCTCCTGTCTGTGCTACTGTACTAATGTGCCCCAATACGACTATACCAAACTACCCCACTAGGAGGGTTTTAAGAAGTGTCATGGCTGACTCCTTACTGTTTGCATAGTAGTTTAACATAGTGTGAAAATAAATGACGTTATGTCATAATATACTATTATGCTCAAAGTGATGGATTGAACTGAACTCTGAATATCGGGTTACTTGTGGATTTCTCAACGTTTACAAAATTAGATTAAAACTGTATGACTTTGTCAGAAACTGCCATGATCTAATCTGACTTCTAAAATAAAGTTAATGAAATTCCTTCAAAGTGCAGCAGCCAAAAAAAAAAAAAAAAAAAAAAAAAAAGCCTTATGCCACAGCTTAAGTACTTTATGACTAAAAAAATAAATTTTTTTTTTCATTATTGTGTAGACTATTTAACTATAATCACTGGCTTGTAGGCTTTTGTAAATTGATTACTTTGCAAAAGATTATTTACTTAATTCTGTTGAGGTGGCATTACAAAACTTGATTAAAAAAACATTAGAATCTTGATGTGCTATGTTCATCCGTGACTTCGATCTTCGTAGCATATTGATATCATCAGGAGCAATTGATTAAAAATATTGATGAAGTGAAAAGCATATGATAATAATAAAGATAATTGAAAAAATATTTACAATAGAGAAATCAGCGTTAAAATAAAAAAAAACTTTTAAACCAGAATTCAAGGATTTAAACATACATTATAAAACATAATACAGTGATTTCGTGATAAGTCGAATTCCTGGGGACTGACTAAAATTTTGACTTATCGTAAGTTTGATTAATTGAATAATCTTAAATTCGTATAATATCGAACTGAGACTGCTTAAAAACTTTGACACAGCTGGATATTCAACTTATCACGAAATCACTGTAGAATGTTACCTCATGAAAAGAGAAAAAAAAAATGTCGGCATTGAGAAAAGGAAAATTTGGCTCCATTACTCAAAAATTATTCGTAAATATCGTTAACACTAATTAATTTATTAACATATCACATCATAAATATCATCTTAATTCAAAAATTTTGTTTCTTCTGCCTGACAACATGCTTCAGCGCCCGCACAAAAGCAAACCGAAGCATGGTGCTCTGCAGGAAATGTGTTGTGAGAGAGCACAACACACACACACACAAAAAAAAAAAAGCACTAATGCCACCCATTACACCATACATTCTTAAAACTTATAAAAGTAACTGTAATTAGTTGGACATAGAAGTTTATTCTGTATTGGACTGTATTGATTGGACTGGACTGTTCGGATTGGACTGTATTGATTGTCTGTATTTTATTTTGTTTGTTACAAATAAACAAACAAAAAAGCTTAGATAAACTTAAGAAATTAATTTTACTCATTTTAAATCACAACAAAACAGTTAGAAAACTGTAAATCCAATCCCAGCAAACTTTTACCTGGAGAAAGCCTTCACTGTTGTCAATACTTAGAAGAGAAATTAAAAAAGTTATAAAAAAATCAGCTGGAAATATCTACATTGTACGAATGTACCCAGTGTACCAATGTGTCCTGGTCTCTCCAACTTATAAATGGGGGGGGACATACCCTGTAAAACCTGTTTAATCTTTGTTTTGTGTTGCATAACTGGATTATTTTAAGGCTGATTTTTGTGAAAATAACAGAAATTCTGGAGTTTAGAAGTCCAGATTTGAGAAGTTCTAGTGTATTAGTTCTTGATGCGAAATATGTTTTATACAAATTTTATGTGATATTTCTGGTTTAAGAATGCTACTCTGCTATAAATATTTGACCTATATAAATTTATGTGAGTTAAAAATTCTTTATTTTATGTTCTTAAAGATGCCAAACATTCTGTTAGAACTCAGTTTGAATTTCCCACTTTTATGATATCAGTAGTAGTTTGATTAATGACTGGAAACGTATTACGCAAATTATTTAGCATTAAAACCGAGATCATTCTAAATATTTTGATATTTTTAATAACACAGTATATCAGAAATATGCAACATTTCTATAAATATTTGTGATGTAAAAGTAAATTTGAATCGTAGGATTAATTTCTTTATTGTATGCTCTACTTAAGTGTCAAAAGTGCTTAGCAAATTTACTGTTGTGACTTGTATTCAGTTCGGATGCATTCTCATCAGGTGTCGCATTGATTCTGGTTGGATTGATTATTATTTTTATTAAAATTCTGTTAAGTGTATAAACAATTGTTTTGATTGAATTGCTTTAACACCTTCACACAAATATATGAATCATCTTTCTGACTAGCTTTCACTTTGCTTTAAAAGCTGATTACTTCAAAATTTTACCTAATCTCCAAATATAACCTAACCGGATAAAGCGGCGCTCACTACCAAGGGAACCGGCAGAAAACCAGTGCAAATTTGGCCACTGCATTCTGTTCACACTGATTTTCACCGGAACCACCAACTGAAATAAGCTGCAACCACTCTAGTTTGTGATTCCCTGTATTAAATCTGACGGAAAAGTAGCACTTTAATTTTTTGTTCTATTCCTTTAAAACCTTTCACTGCACATCATTACTTGGGAATCATTTTTATTTTAGGAACAAGAAAAACGCAAAAAAGGAAGGAAGCCTCCTCCAAAATTATTCGATATTGATGCCATAAGGTGAGAAAAATATAGCTTTGTAATGTATGATAATGTATACTTTTCATCATTCTGTTTTTATCAATATCCCATGGTTAATTACTTTGACTTAAACTATGAAAAAGTATTCAAACGTAGTTATGGAAGATAGCTTGTTATGACACTCCAGTTGCTGTTGATTCACTATAATTTAACTGATTATATTTTTGGTCTTTCATTAAACTTTTTTTACTCTTGTGAAAGGTATTTTCCACAAATAAATGCTTTCTCAATGCAATTGTTTCTGATTACCTGCTAGGATATTTATTCTGTTTTGATCTGGTAGACCCCACAATTCTTCCTGTATGTAATGAATGTGAAATGAATGTAATGAAAGTGAAAGTGAACCTATATGTAATGAAAGTGACTATTTCAACATTTCCCCATGAACTAAACATGGTGGCTAATGGAGCTGCCAAAGGTGTTTTTTATTTTTAACATGCATGTAAAACAGGAAGGGGATTAAATATAATGATTATGGTTACTCAATTCTTTTTTTGGAATGAAACTAGAACTGTTAACTGTCAAATAGCACAGTAGTAAAAGAGATTTCTGTTTACTTTCTTTTATGAAATAAAGAAAGTATTCTAATCACAAAAGATTTTGATATTCTGATTTTAATAGAAAAAAGGCTATGACCATCACTGAATATGCTTTGATAAATTTTCACATGGAGTTTGTATACAACAGAGCTGGCGAACCAGTGGCACGCGACAAAATATTTTGGGCATGCCACGTATCAAAACGGTTTGCATTTTAATTAAAAATAACACATATTTTAATATGAGTTACATACATGACCGTATTTTTTTTGTTAGTAAATAAAGAATTTTGAGTTGTTAGTATATAGTTGTATTATTTTCCTAATAATCGCTAAGTCAAAATTATTTGATGGCACGTCTATGGCCTCATTAAACATTTCTTTAGAAAAAATTGCATGTTGATCCATAAAGGTTCGCCACCCCTGGTATATAGGATACATTTTGACTTGTTTTGATGCGACATCTGTGCGTATATATATGCATGTACCTTGTACTATTGCAAAATGATTACCCTTAGAATGTTGAAATTTTGTATTATAGACTGCTATAATATCTAGTGCATCTCCCTTTTTGATTGCAATCAGCTGGGTAATTTATTTACAGGAACACCCTAAAAACTTTCAGTACATTAAATTCTGTAGATAGTCATTGTTTGAGCCTTCTCAAAATTGTGCTAACTGCTACCAGTCTTGGCATTATTACTTTTATTTGTCAAAGAATCGTCACACCTCAATTTCATTGAAGTATTGTCACACGCTTTTAAATAAAATAAGTTCAAATGAAGTGCATAAAAAATGTATCTAATTGATTGGCAATCAAGGAAGTCCTGTGGAGTTCACATCAGATTTTTTGAATACTTTGTAAATAAAATTCAGTGCTTTTGAATTTAATTTTCTTCATATATATTTCTTAAGGGCTTTGGGTGGAGAAGTTTCTACTGATGGTGACTATTTAATTTTTGAAGGAAATCGATACAGCCGTAAGGGTTTTCTGTACAAAAGTTTTGCTAAATCAGCATTGGTAAGCAAACTTTTTGTATACTGCTTTGTTTATACTGTTTCAGAATTTTCTTTCCGAATGAATATTTAATATGTGTAATTGTCTTTTAGATTATTGATGGTGTTAAACCTACACTATCAGAGCTTGAAAAGTTTGCTGAAAGTAATGATACTCTAGAACAAGAATGTATCCTTTGTGAATTTAAGAGTGACTTATCTGTAAATTGAAAACTATTGAACGATGTTTATATATATTCTAACTTAAGAAATTTTTCCTGTTTAAAGATTATGAATGTCATTTGATGTAAAACTTGACTTCAGATACAATTGTAGTTATGTTTTGATGCTTAATACCTAATTTTTTGTCTAAATTTGTAGAAAGATTTTGTAGTTGGCTGATTATATATAATTATACATTTTCCATTCCCATTTTCATTTAAACCTGTTTTTGATTCTTTACCAAATTTTTCAAAATTTGTTCTGAGATGCCTCAAACATAAAGTGTTAACATTTTAAAATTTTGAAAACATAACATCTAAAATCACATTTTAATGTAATACTAAAATACAGATCTTTTAAGTTTGAAATGTTAAAAATAATTCAATGGTCTAATGAGCTTACTAATCAGTAATTCAATGTCTTTATTGAGTTTATAAGCCATAATAATAATAAAAAAAACCCTTTATAAGGGATCAAAGTTCAAATTTTTTACATAAAAAAAAAAAAAAATTGTTATGCAGTGATTTTCTCTTGACTTAAGTTTAAGGTGTTACAATTGATGATTCTGCTCACAGTTTCTCTCCCGGTGATAATGTTGAAGTGTGTGAGGGTGAGTTGATTCATTTACAAGGTAGAGTTATTGCTGTTGATGGAAATAAGATAACAATGCTCCCTGCTCATGAAGATTTAAAGGTGAGTTTTCATACCATTGAGTATTAAATTGCATTCTAGCATTAAATGCAGATGCTTAAGTTGTTAGAAAATATTGTAAATGCAACAGAATCTAGACATTCGTAATCATACACATCAAATTAGTCAGAAATATATTTACTTTATCACAGGGGTGCATAATCGTTTTGGGAGGAGGGCCATACATTCAGCCAAGTAGGACATGAAGGGCAGCATACAATGAATCAGATTCAATGAATGAGAGATACTTAACCAGGACCAGCCTGACCATATAGGTAAACTAGGTAATGGCCTAGGGTGCCGAACTGAAGTAGGCAGCACTAGACAGTCAGCAAAGTTCTGTCTGCAGGAAGAAAAATTCTTCCCTCTGCCTGGTCCATCTCTCTCAGAATAGTTAACTGGCCATAAGGAAGATATTGAAAATTGCACATGGGCTACATACAATTTGGTCCATTTTTGAAAATCTTACCTCTTCCCTGCTTTCCAAAAAAATCCTTTTTTTCAAAACTAATCAAAGCAATTGTCCATTTTCACCAGTTACTCTAAAAAAATTAATCTTAAGTTCCCCATCCACAGCATCATATTCTTGGCAAATTCCAACATATCGGCAAAGCATTATTTGGGTTATCCCATAAAACTTTAATCAATCTATAAAACCTAAGTTGAAGCTTAGATTTAGACTCCTGGCGTGATGCGATCAGTTGGTGACATTGAAGCGTCATTATTATTGGTGCTGTAAATTGGTGATCTTTTTTGCTTGACTGCTTTTTTAAATGCAATCTTTTTAAAATATTGGAAGTCTTTGCAAAACATCCCAAATGTCCACTCATTTTTATACAAAAACATGACACATCAGGGTAAAAAAAAAAAAAAATTACCTTGGAATTTACAGTTGAGATTTGATGAATAGAAAGAGTGCCCATGACTGTCATGAGATTTGATGAGATTAGCTAAAAATACTTAGCAACTTTCTTTTGAGGTATAAAAAAAAAAAAAAAAAAAAAAAGTTTTGTTCACTGTGCTTACAATTTGATCTCCTTTTCATTATAATGTTGTCAAATGCCATCAGCAGCTCCCTTTCTGTGACCAGATTCAAAGAAAGACCACATGCAGCTGCTTTAAATTAAAAATCATGTATCTTTGTTGTGAAAAAATAGACATTATTTGGGTTCAAGGATCTCAAGAAAGAAAGTGAAGAACTTTGCATATTTGGATAATTCTTTCTTAATAAATCCAACAGGTTTGAGTTGAGGTGAGATTGCAGGTAGACCATGTACACTGCTTAGAGAAATTAATGAGAAAGAGAGAGACAGTGGTATATTTTTAGGGGGGTGCTGAGAGAAGCTGTTTCTCTTGCTTATTCCCATGAAATTCTCTGTAAAGTGACACCATTTCAGTGTATTCATTAGTATTAAACATCATCTTTCGTTTTTTATACTGAATAAGCTATGAATTCATATATCATGAACTTTATAGACAAACACTAACAAAGTAATTTAAACAACAGTTTTTCAACTCCAGTAAAATATTAAAAGTTAATGTTTATCATCTGCTGCCATATCAGCAGGAAAACTGAATCTCAAGCAATTATCGTCTGCCAACTATTTTACCTGAAACACGATATTTCCTTTCAATTTATTCAAATACACTCAAAAATTTATTAAAAGTTGAAATGTTCTATCTTTTTAATAAATTTTTCATTGTTTCAACAAAACATTTTTTTATTTACACTACTTATAAAAATTCTGTTACTTCATTTAGAGAAAAGATTTTCGAAATACCCCGAATAAATTTTTCTAGAGCCTCGCTATAACCTTCTGCTTATAGATTAGTATTCTAAAATTAGTTTTTCTTTCTTCGCATTATGCCAGAAAATTAAATTAAAACCTATAATTTAAAATTTCAATATTTATACTGTCCCCTAACAGTTCACTGTAATGGGACATCTCGGTGAATTTTGGTCGTATAAAGACAATTTTCTTTTATTGTGCATGAAATTGCATAAAGAAAAATTTTCTAAATATAACTGATAGGACCGGGGGACCGTATAAAAATTTAAATTTCGTAAATTTTATTGGAATTTATTTATTGACTTCAATTGTTTCTGATATAATAGATTATACAATTTAAAGCATTTTTGCAACTGGAAATACGTATCTCTGACTAATGGTTTAGGAAATAGCCATTGGACAGCATTAGCACTGGACACCCTGTACACATATATATAGATAGATAGATAGGTTTTTCCATTAAAGGAAAAAATCATGTATTTATTAACAAACTAAGTACTGAAATCAACAAATGTAGAAATACTAAAAAAGCAGAAATATATGTATCACAGTGAATAAACAGTACCATCCAGGATCAGGACAAAGTACATATACAAATATAAGTTGATGAATCTTATTTTTAAAAATGTCGTGTTTGCATTTGGACAAATGAGACTTAATTTTTTTTTTTTTTTTTTTTTTTTTTTTTTTAATATTTCAGCTTAAATTGTGTTGCACACTCTTATAATAAGTTAATTAATATGACCTGACCTGTGAAATTTTTAGTAAAAAGTTACCAAACTTAAAGTTGCATTGTGAAATTTGCTGAAACAAATTTAGCAAACATTGCATGTTTAAGAAATTTCACCCAAGTTTCATATGTGCCTTTGTAAAAGTGTGTAAAGCTTGTGATTAGATACCCTGAATGGTTTTAAATTGTTGATATGATTGTTATCTTTTAAAAATTCTAATCGTAAGTTGCATTATTTCTTAAAAAAGCTGTTTCACGTCTTACTACTTTTAGTAGTTTGTCATTGTTTCTGTTATTTTAGGATCCTCTAGAGTTTCCAGCTCATGAATTAAGAAAATATTTTAAAATGGGGGACCACGTGAAAGTTATTGCTGGTAATTATGAAGGTGATACAGGACTTATTGTTCGAGTAGAAGATGATGTTGTTTTATTATTCTCTGATCTGACTATGCATGAGGTTTGTATAATTTTATTTTCTAAAATTATATATATATATAATAGCTTACTTACGTAAAGTGAAATCCCAAGATAATCCGTGTGTGTGTTTCGTGAAAGGCTGTAAAGCCAATGTTAGCTTGTTGATTGTTTTGTCTCCAGCTTTACAAGTATTATTTAATACTAAATTTAATTTTTTTAGACTTGTTTGCAAAAGAAGAAAAAAAAAGTTTTCTTTTTATGCATAAATTTGTTGCAATGTGCTTACATACTGCCTTTTAAAAATTTTATTTTTTTATTTATTTTTTATATGTAGCTCCATTTAAGGGTATTCCCCTGTTTCTTATTTTGATTGTCAAGAGATGTGCTACATAGATGCCAACTACTACAGAGTATAGTTAATCACTTTTTGTAAACATTATATTTTTTTAGTATTTTTTCAAAATAGTAAACAGCTCTCCTGCGGGGTACAAACATTTTGCCATATTTTAAGCCGAAATTATTTTTTAAAAAAAGTGGGTAATTATATTCTGTAGTAGTTGGCAGCTGTGGAGCTAGTTGCCAGGCTATTTCTTTGGAAACAGGGATGCTACTTTTCTGCCGTATCGCAGATTTCTGCTTATTTAATTTTTTTTTTTTAATTCTGCACATTCAGTAGAATTTTTCTAAAAATGACACCATATTCCTGCCTCCATCCCAAAGCAATAATTAAGTATTCATTTTCAGCATCTCAATTTCAATCTTTTTTTCATTCCTCTTGAAAATTAATATTTTTCTTTTAGCATTTCTTTATTTAAATTTCTAATGCTGTAAGAATAAAAACTATATTTCAAATTTAAATTATTTCTTCCAAAGAAACCAGTAAAGAAAAACTTCACCAAAAACGGACAGGTTCAGATATGAATGAAAGTGGAGTAAAATAATTAAAGTAAAAGTTGAAACAAAGAATGTTTTGTCAAGGGAAAAAAGAAATTATGAAAGCTAACAAAAAATGAACTTAACATGTTTTTTACTCCCCCCCCCCCAAAAAAAATAATCGCATACATAGCTGAAAAGCAATTTAAAAAAAAATTAATATATTATTATTATTATTTTTTTTTTTTGGTTACAATTTCTCCTTTCTCTTACTTACTTTATCTGCCCTCTTTTTCCACTATTTTTTTTTTTTTAATTCATGCATGGTTTCCTCTTTTTTGTTATTATATATGAATGGCATCATTGGGAAAAAGAAATATTCTATTCTGAAAAATTATAGTCATGTAATGAACAAATAAAATAAAATATAAATGTAAAACAATTCAGAGATGCCAACTACTATGGATTCTCTGTAATTTCTCGGTAATTTGTTTTGAAAATTTGGTTTACTATGGACTATGGAAAAAGCATATATATTTACGGAAATTGAAATATAAATTGATTTATTCTGTAATGTTTTAAAGCTACTCTCTTTTAATGACTAATGAAGAAGGATAAATCATCCCAAACGCATCGATTATAAAACACTTTCCAACACAAAAATATTGTGCCAAAATTTGGCGATGTATTGTGCTTAAATCTGGTGAGATTTCAGAGAATCTTTAAAAAATGCTTTATTACCACTATAAATGTGAGACCCTGTAGAAGAACTTTAAAAGTTTTTCCCCCCAGCATACTTAACTGTTTCCATCATATGTAAACTGTTATGAAAATCTTTATACTTATTGCATTGTGGACAGAAGGGCAGACAAATCAAAATCATAAACACATATAAACCTTGTTGGAATGCTAAAAATATAAATAAAACCCTTATACAGTATGCCGCCTAAAATCCCTTGTCACCCTCTTAATTTTGGAAAGGCTGCTGCTATTTTTATAAACGTGGCGTCTAGGTATAGTAAATTGGATATGCGCTGCCAAATGAGACCGCTCACAGCGTCACCTGGTGGAAAACTGCCAGGGTTGGCTTTTTCCCGTCCAAAACTTGTTTTTCCCATCCCACTGGGAAAAAGTGGTAAATACCGGGAAAAACTGGTAAATACTGAGAAAAAGTGGTAAATGCTGGGAAAAACTCCCAAATGACAATATGTAAGATGTATTCTGGCTTCCTGAATATAATATGTAAAATTAGTTAGAAATACATAGTTATTACAAACTTCCCTTACGTTTTAAAATTATTCTGTAGGAAAGCAATATAATTAAATAAGAATTATTGCATAAAATATAAAAAAAATGCTCATAAAATTTTTTAATAATAATGAATTTCTTAATTAAATATTTCAGAACTTAGAACACAATAAAATAAAATTATTAAACTTAAAAATATCAGTATCATCAAGAGAAGCAATGAAGAATTTGTGTTAAATTTAAATAAAAATGTTATTGTTTTTGTACACTATCAGTACCAGAAGTCCACCATGTTTGTTTACACTTTTCTTTCTGCCAGATTCTTGTCTAGTCTGTAATAGAATGACTGAAGAATCAGTCTTTGAAGACTGATTCAGATTTTCTTAAAAAAACACATCAAACTCCATACAAAAACAATTAACGCAAAAGATATACAGCAATAATCAACCAAAGACAGTTCATAATCTACTAATCAATCAATAGTAAATAAATATTCAATTATAGATAAAGAATAACGAGAATAAGCATTCTATTATAGACAAGAATCTGGCAACACATGGGAACAACAAGAATCTAATCAACCAATAAGAAGCAAGATTACATTGCATGCACATGCAGGCAGCCATCTCTGTTTTAGCATATATTTTATAATTGTATATTGATTTGTTGATGTATGTTAAGTTGTTAATAATACATAATGCCAAAAGCAAGAAAAGGAGTATCAGGTAAAGGAGGAAGGCCCCCTAATCCTGTATGGAGCCATTTTAACCAAATTCATGATGAGAATGGCAAATTAATTGTGAGGTGCAAGCAATGTAATCAAGAAGTTAGTGCCAAAGCTGATAGAATGGTAAAGCATATTTCCCAAACTTGCTTGAAATTATCCAAAAAACAAAAATATTTAAATATTCACACCACTAGTAACTTTCCTGCATCCACCAGTACCAGTTGTAGTTCAAGAACAAAAACAGATGCTAATGCTAATAATGAGTTTATATTAGCTTGTGATGAAGATGCAGATGACCCTCAACCTTCACCATCATCAACTGTGAAATCAAATGTAGCTGCAAAAGTTAAAACAATTCAGCCTTCAATCAGTAACTTTGTAATGCAGACAACATCATTCCAAAAACAGGAAAATGATGTCAAAATAGCCCACTTTTTTTATGCTTGTAACACACCGTTTGCAATAGTTGAAAACAAATACTTTGTAGATTTGATATCTGCATTACGACCAGGTTACAAACCACCTTCACGGAAAAATTTGGCTAATGATTTGTTGGAAAAGGTAACAGCAGAAGTACAAGAATCTGCTGTAGAGAAAACAGCTGGAAGAATTGTAACACTCATGCAAGATGGATGGAGTAGCATACATAATGACCCAGTTATAGCCAATTCCATATTTTGTGATGGAAAAAGTGTGTTTATTTCTGCAATAGATTGTGGGAAAAATAAGAAAACAAGTGAGTATTGTACAAACCTTGCTCGTGAGGCAAAAACTGCAGCAGAAGCTACATATGGATGCATTGTAAAAAGTTTCGTTTCAGATAATGAACAGAAAATGCTTAAAATGCGGCAGAATCTTGAAACAGAAGATATTATACCAGTTACATATGGATGTGAATCACATTACTTCAATATTCTTGGCAAGAATGTAACTATTGATTCTGTTATGGTTAATGTTGTCAAAATTCAGAAAATTTTTAGAAATCACCATATCCCTGGGAGTTTATTGAAAGAGTATGCCGATTCAGTTAAACCCCAAATTCCAGGTGAAACAAGGTGGAACTCCCAAATAGCTTGTTTAAAAACTTTTCTTACTAACAGGCCTTTTTATCTTCAAATTGTGGATAATCACGAAGATGAAATTGATAACAATATTAAGTATTTAGTAAATAATCTTCATCTGTATAAAGAAGCAAAAAATATGTACAACCAATTGCAACCAGTTGCAAAAGCGCTCACAAAGTTACAACACGATAATAATGCCAATATTGCGGATGCTTGTGAAGTTTATCTAGAGCTTCTTCAAAATAAAGAACTCAATCCACATTTCAGCAAAGTGAAAGCTAGCTTTGATAAAGCAATGACCCCTGTCCATTTTTTGGCACATCTGATGAGTCCAAAATATAAAGGTGAAAAGTTATCACAAGATCAGGAGGAATCTGCTCAAGAATATTTGCAGGCTTTAAATCCAAATTACTTTCAATACACGATGCAGTTCAAGATAGAAGATGCACCTTTTCCAAAGACATTTTTATTTTTCTCTGAAGACATTACAAACACTATTTCACCTGCACTATGGTGGAAGAATTTAAGTAAAAGTAAAACTGGAATAGATGCAGAATTTCTCCAATTAATGGAACATCTTCAGGGGTGTCCTGCACCATCAGCATCTCTGGAGCGTATTTTTTCTAATTTTTCTTTCATTCAAAACAAGATTAGAAATAGACTGGGTTTACAAAAAGCCTTTAAATTGGTATTTTGTTATATGATGCTAAAATCTAATAATGTGGAAGTGGAAGACGAAGAATATGAATACGATAACACTTGGTAAATATATGGGAATCTGTATGGTGTGTAAATAAATATTTAAATAAATGCACTCCATTGTCTGTTTTTGTAAATCTTCCTTTTCTTTCTTTTTTGTTTACCTTTCAAGTTATTTACTTAGAACTCAATTTTGACATTTTTAAAGGTTGTTTTGAATTTATATTTATTTTTTTAATAATCAGTTTTTCCCATGTGGGAAAAACATAGTATTTCCCAGGACGGTAAATACCGGTTTTTACCATGGTATTTACCGGGAGTGGGAAAAACCTTGCCAACCCTGAAAACTGCAGAATAAGCTTTCGTATCTTAGGGGGGAAAAAAGTGAATTGCAAAGTTGCAGAGCGTTATCGATTTAGTACGAAAAGATACCTCATTGACATGGATGTGAAAAACAGAACGTTTAAAACATGCATTTGTATTTTCATGATTTCCTATACTGAGACATCACGAAAAGTGAACAGACGAAGAAAATATTATCTTTCAGGCTAAACACGATGCCGCAATGTGGCTGCGATGTAGCACATTGGCATCACTTGTATTTCCTAGTCCAAAGGACTCTGGTTCAAGCCCCCAGAGTTGCATCCTTGTACTGATCTCAACATCAACTCAATTCATCTTGCAATTAATGTTCGAAATTTTTGCAGTATGCAAATGCATAAGAAACATCACACCTGCTCCCTTGAGACCACTAGTGTAAAAGAGACATCTTGTTGGCTTTCTACTATGTTGAAGGTCATGGCCATGGAGTGATTTTCCAAAGCTGAGTATTGTGAGATGGTTTTACTGTACGATTAATGTGGACGCAAGGCACGATCAGCAGCAAGATTGTACCGAGAACGTCTCCCTGCAGGGCCGCATCCATCTGCAGGTCCATCTTATCAAACCATACTTCCTGTTATAAAATCTGGAGACAGGCTACGTGACTAGTCGATCTTGATCTGGTAGACCAGCTACGGTAGGACGGCAAGTTCAACTAGATGAGGTACTAGCATACGCTCTCGCATACCCGAAATGCAGTACAAGACATATCAGTGAACACTGTGACGTTTCAAAAAATAAGGTTTGGAAAATCCTACTAGAATTATGCGCTTATCCATACCGACCAATGCCTCATCAGGTTTTACTGGACGGGGATGTCGAGTGATGCTATTCATAGTGCAACTTTGTTATGAATCAGATACAGGTCCAGCCAACATGCAACCTACAGCTTGGCAGAAGTAGTGTGGGCAAGCGAGGCATGCTTTTCACGGAATGGCATGTACAATAGGCAACACATCCATTACTGGGCCCTGAAAAATCCTAGATGTTTTACAGATATTCAACATCAAGTGCGGTTTGGTATTAATGATTGGTGTGCAATTTACAGTATCAAGTTGATCGGTCCAATATTTTACAATGGTACCTTAACAGGTGCACGGTATTTACAACTGCTGCAGAACAAAATGCCCGCTTTTGTGGAGAATCTACCGGTGTTTAATCTTAGGAATTTATGGTTTCAACATGACGGAGTGCTTGCTCACAAGATATCTCCAGTGAAGCAGTACCTAGTCACGGAATTCGGGAACCAAGGGACTTTAGTGGGCATACTGTATAATATAACGTACTGTATAATGAGCACATAGAGCCAGAAATGTATTCCTTTAAGTGTTAGCAGTCTAAAATTAATATTACATGTGCTAAATGAAAGTTTGCTGCATGCAAATCAGTTAATGCATTGGAACCCCTTAAAATTTTTTTTGACCAATGCACCCTCTCCTCCTGTGCAGATGGCCTTTCTGTAGCTTTGCCTTAACACAATACAACACATTAAATTGGTTAATTAGAACATGAAAAAAGGAGTTTTCTAAATTCCCATTGAAATCATCATTAATATTAACATGTTATGTATATTTTGATTTTCTGCCAAATAATGAAAATATCGCCTAGCTGGGTACATTCTTCGAAACATGTTTTTTGCACAATGTTTGGCAATATTGCAAAAGTTGCCAAGATTGGCCACTTTTGATGCAACTTTTGAGGGAGGCGCACGATCATCACCAGACCGTTAGCTAATATTATGTTGTAGGATAGTATTTTGCTTTAAATGGATGCCCGCGGAGCCATTGCTAAGACTTTTTTTAGGGAAGACGAGGATGTTGATAAACTGCCAAGTCAAATCTGCTTTTACCAACTAATTTATTTTTTTACCAACTATATTATCAGTTTTTTACTTTTACTAACTGGGTTTGCATAATTTTACCAAGTACCAGGCATAAAAAGTAAATTACAGTTTTCGTTAACATTTTTTTACCGTTTGCCAACTAGGTATCTGATTTTGCCAAGTTCAATGGAATTTTGTGAGTGTTGGGGGGGGGGGATTTTCCCCCTATCCCCCTTTAGCAACGGCCCTGGATGCCTGTCTTTAAACTGCCACTGACTAGATTGTATTGGAATTATTTTGAGTACTCTTTTAAAAGAACTATTAGTGATACAGACACTGTTTTCAATGGAGAGCTTTATCTGGGAATCTATAATAACATATGCCAATTCTGTTTCATTTCAAATAGCCGAATATCTCTAAAATGCACTTTAAATAATGACTGCCCATAGAGCATAATATATTCGAAATCTTTTGAGTTCTCCTGTAGAACTATAAATGCTACATACATCGTATTTAATAGGGTACATGGCACAGTACATAGGAATCTATACTATTAAAATCTGTGCACGTCTGTCTGTCTGTCTGTGTGTAGCATCATCTCCTCCGAAACCGCTGGGAGTTGAGTTTCAATCGAGGTGTCCACTTATTCGAAAAATTCCGAGGAAGGTCTTCCGCTAATTTAAATTTCGTAATTCGAAATAGTTTAGACGATATTGTAAAAAAAAACCCGTCAAAAACGCTAATTTTTGCTCTCCGCAACTCCGCGATTGTAACCCCTGTAGTGAAAATGTGAGAAATAAGCATCGAGGTTGCCATGTTTGGCGAATTTATTAAATGATTCAGACATTTGAATTAAAAATAAAAGAAAAATCATTTTTTTCTGTTTAGAGTGTATTTGCTAGGTCAAGGACGTGTCCAGGGGGTCCGGACCCCTCCCGAAATTTCAATTTTTGTTAGCAAAATAATAATGATGAAGTCTTTTTGTGGAACATTCTCAATTTTTCACCGCTTGGACCCCCTCCGAAATTTTTGGGACCCTCCCCGAAATTTTTTTCTGGGTACGTCCTTGTGCTAGGTTATTTTTTAATTAAAATATCATCTGCGTGGGAAATCAGAGCAGGAATTCAATGTTTTGTATGTGCAAAAGAATAAGGATTTGGAGATTTCCGAGACTAATATGTATATTTTTTAGTTTGGCGAAAAAAAGAAATGGCTGATATGGCGATTTTGAGAAAGTAGTAGGTTCTACCGATTTTCACAGTTTTGGGTTTGGCGCAATTTTCTGAGAGCGTACCGAAATAGTATTTTTAAAAACAAGTGTATGTTTTACTAGAGTTTAGCTTTAATTATTTTAATTTAGCAGTTATTAGTGCAGAAATAATGCAGTTATTAAGGCGAATTTAAACGATCTAACTTGAGAATTTTCACCAAATTAAGTAAATTGATTAAAGTGAGGGGAAATTCCGCCAAATTTAAGGTCATTGAAATTCTCGAATTTTGTACATCATAGTTAACGATGAATAAAACACATTAACACATAGTTAATAATTTAAAATACTGCTCCTTTTCAGGTATATGCCTGTTGTACTTTGGCGATCA
Source organism: Cheiracanthium punctorium (assembly GCA_038373885.1). Taxonomy (NCBI): domain Eukaryota; kingdom Metazoa; phylum Arthropoda; class Arachnida; order Araneae; family Cheiracanthiidae; genus Cheiracanthium; species Cheiracanthium punctorium. The sequence continues at coordinate 136,817 of JAWZYV010004175.1, forward strand.
AACCATATGAGTGATAGATTACTATTTCCCATTTTGGTTGCGGTTATTTCAATGCTTCGAATGATTCCTTGAAAAAAATCTCGCAAAATGGTGTATGTGGGCACTTTGGCGATCGAATGTGTAAAAAATCATTGATTCTTATTCATTAAAGCAGTGCTACGGAAATTTCTTTTTCTGGTAACTGTTAGAATGGCATATAACTAATACTGTCTAATAAATTTTTTGCTTTACAAATTAAAATGTATGTTGGTTCCTACTTTACCTTTCTTAGCAAAGCTGGCGATAAATATTCAAATATAGTATAACGCTGTGTTTAATAGAGTGTGTTCTCACGTTTGTGCTGCTAATTACATTCCACGATTGGAATGAGTCGGTATTATGACTGTATGCTTGGATATTTTTTTTAATCCCACCAAACAAGGTGTAATAAAATCGGAATTCTTTAAAAATACGAATGCTTTTGGAGGTGAATAAGAATGGTTTTTCAGCCTGGTAAAAATTGTGGGTATTGTAAGGATTGCGGGTAAATTTTTGAATTTGTTCAAGTTTAATTGGTGATTCATTTTAGCTATTTACCATCAATTTGTGGCGTTAATTACGCCAATATGGCAGTTCTATCAAAGTAAACATGAATAATTCATTTCATGTTCTATTTTTAAGTTTGCTACAGTTTCCGTAGTAACGGAATCCATTGTTGCCACTTAAGTTGTTAAATATAACAATAAGTGAAATCATTAATATCTACATCTCTTAGAACTCGAAAAATGAAAACGCATTAAATATGAAACTAGAAGTCAAAGCCCGTTGTGAAGGTAATTACAGTAGGTGCTAGAAAAAATATTTGACGAAAGTATGTCTGCACTCAATATATTTAATCTTCGTCTACCTAAAATAAATAATTTCATAATCAATTTTTATTATATACCCAAATCGAATTTGGAAACGTGCGGAATCGAAAAATTTCATTTTGTATACGCAGCTATTCTCATAACCATGCAGACGATTTATTTGTGTGAAAAAAAAATAATAAACTGCGTAATCTGGAAAAACTATTTTAAAAGAAAATAGGTAATTTTGTCACTCAAAGGACTCACTTTTTTGACTCTCGGAAATAAAATGGTTCTGAAAAAAGCAAAAAATCGCTTAAAAGTGGGGGAACTGGTGGATTTTCAAATTTTTAAAGTAGCGCAGATTGTTTTCTATATTTTTATACATAATTATGAGAAATTTCAAGCGGATCGTACAAACAGTGAAGAAGTTATTAGGCTTTTTGTGTTCACTTTGTAATCTTTTTGCGGAAAAAGTTTTATCTTGAAGTCAGGTATCAGCATAACTGTATAGTAGGACGATACGCTTTAAAGAAAATCTTCCCTTGAAACGCAATGTATTTGGAGTATTTTGAGTGCTCCTGTAGAAAAACTATAAATGCTACATATACTATTTTCAATAGGGTACATGGTACAGTAGACAAGAATAAAATATTTAAATTTCGTAGAAATTGATGCATATTTACGGAAGTTAGAGCACGGACGGACGGACAGACAGACAAACCGAAATCATAAACACTTTTCAACCTTGTTGGAAAGTGTTAAAAAAACAACATTAACATATCTGCGCTTTTTTAAAAATAATCGAAGTTTTCATTCAATGCATTATATAAATGTGAAAGTATGTTTGTTTGTTTGTTCGTCCGGGAATTCCTCCCACACCGTTCGAACGATCGGCTTGAAATTTTGCACATACATGTAAAACGATATAGAATAGTCCGTAGGCTGCTTTAAAATTCTGGAAATCCACCCATTCTCTCACTTTTTACGATTTTTCGCAATTTTCAGGGTAGAAAGCTACTCAAATAACCGATTTCAGCACATTCGTGAGCATAGTTAACAAAGTTAGATTTATTTATTTATTACTTCCAATAATTCAAGTGAGACTGGCGTTATTTTGATGTCACGAGTGTAAAAATGCATTAAAAATCCTGGTTAACAAGTTTTGACAAAAAATTACACCACGAGCAAAATAATAAACTTCCATCCAGATTATCGGATGCTGTAGAAAATAAAATAACGTGGTATTTTTTTTTTTTTTTTTCTTTCACTAATTCATGTTAGATATCGCAAGAGAATGATGTCATTTTGACCTCATGAAAATGAGTTAGAAATCTAATTACATTAAAAGGTTTTGACGCAAAAATTACTATTATAAAAATTCAAAGTATTTTGTTTAATGCGCGTGTTACCTTTAGCGATTTTTGAGCTCTGTGATTTTTCAGCAACCATAATATCGAAAGGAAACTTGTATTTTTTTAAATCGTGGGAAATTCAAATGTCGGCACAAGGTGCAAAATACTAATTAACATAATTCATAGTATTCGCTATCGGTTTGACGATGGTCGTTGTATGTATTCCCAAAAATCGTACAAAATGTCGCCAGATTTGGACGACTTTTGGTGGTATATTATCTATATTAGATATACTCTTTTTTTGTTAAATTTTAGCAACTTAACAAGCTCTTGCACAAAAGTTACATCATTAGCAAAATGGATACGGAAAATATTTGAAATACCGATTACCAAGGAATAACCCCAATATCTCTCAAATTAACTTTAACAAAGTTCTGTTGCAAGCGAGAGTTTTTCAATGTCGTATGTTTCAATATTACTCCGTTTGAAAACTACTGCGCGAAATGACTAAATTTGATTACCCTGGTCAGAACGTGACGTCATAGATTAAAAGTTGTCTGAAATTCGTAAACTCTGCAACACAATTTAACGCCCTATTTGCAATTTGAGCGATTCCAAATAGTTACTCGAGATTACACAGTTTGATGTTTTCACGAGTCTGAACCATGGTGGATTTAAATAATATTTAAATTGGTACAGCTTGGATGTTTTCCACCACTGTGAGATGAAATATTTTGCTGTGCTAAATACGCCGATCAGACAAGAATTATGCTTAAAAATATATGGAGACCTGTTTTAATGGCAATGCATAAATTTCACAGAATCACCAAAAAATAGAAAGGCATCATTGGTTTAAAATATCTAATCTTTATCTTTAAATTGAGCATTAAAAACTGAGAAACGAAGATAGATAATATTAATATAAGTAATAGATAGTATTCTCATTTTTATCTCTGGTAGTAATAGTAGATTTGTTTGGATAATATGGATTAAAGAACAGTATGCCACGTTAATAACTATTTCGTGAAATTAAAAGTGTTATATTCATTATTTTTCAACGATCGTCTTATAACTAACTAAACCATAATCATACGCTGCGTAATATATTTCACGGTAGTTTCAACAAAGGGACTACTTGAACTTTTTGACATTTTGCTTTTGCATAGATAGTTACGATTAAATTTTAGTAAAATATTCGTTTCCTACCGTGCGAAGAACGGGCACGCAGCTAGTCTATACTATTAAAATCTGTGCGCGTCTGTCTGTCTGTGTCTGTGTGTAGCATTATCTCCTCCTAAACGGCTGGGAGTTGAGTTTCGATCGAGGTATCCACGAATTCGGAAAATTTCGAGAAAGAACCTCCGCTAATTTAAATTTCGAAATTCGAATTATTTTAAGAGATATTGATAAAAAACTCTGTCAAAAACGCTAATTTTTGCTCTTCGCAATTCCGCGATTGTAAACCCTGTAGTGAAAATGTGAGAAAAAAGCATCGAGGTTGCCATGTTTGGCTATTTTATTAAATTATTTAGACTCCTGCAGTAAAAATAAAAGAATAATGATTTTTTTCTGTTTAGATTCTTTACAAAGTTGTTTTTTAATTAAAGTATTGCGTTCGTGTGAAATCAGAGTAGGAATTCAATGTTTTTTATGTGTAAAAGAATAAGAGATTGGGAGATTTCCGAGACTATATGTCTCTTTTTTAGTTTCGCGAAAAAAAAAATGGCTAATTTGGCGATTTTGAGAAAGTAGTAGGTTCTACCAATTTGCTCAGTTTTGTGCTTGGTGCAAATTACTGAGAGCGTAACGAAATAGTATTTTTAATAACAAGTATAAGTTTTATTAGAATACGCCTCTATACTTCGATTTTTCATACAGAAATAATGCAGTTATTATGGCGATTTTAAATGATCTACAGAATTTTCACCAAATTAAGTAAACTGATTTAAGTTAGGGGAATTCCGCCAAATTTCAGAAAATTGAAATTCTCGCATTTTGTAGAGGGTAGTTAACGGTGATTAAAACCCGTTATAGTTAATAATTTAAATAACTTCTACTTATCAATTAGATGCCTGCATTAAATTTTGGCGATGGAACCATATAAATGATAGATAACTATTTCCCATTTTGATTGCTGTTAAATCAATGCTTCGAATGATTCCCTGAAAACAAAAAAATCTCTCAAAATGGTGTGTGTTGGCATTTTGGCAATTGAAGTATTATACGTGTAATTAATAATTGATTCTTAAATATTTTAGCAGCGTTACGTTTCTTTTATTGGAAACTGTTAGAAACAGATGTAATTAATACTGTCTAATATATTTTTTGTTTTACGAATTGAAATGTATGTTGATTCCTATTATAGTACATTTCTTAGCAAAGTAGGCGAAAAATATTCAAATGTAGTGCAACTCTGTTCGTATTATGAATTCCGTTCCACAATTGAGATGAGCCAATGTCACTAGCGTGTATGCATAGAAATTTTTTTCTTTTTAATTCCGCCAAACAGGGTATTGCGAATTAGCTTTAGTGTCAAGTTTAATTTGTGATTTGAGCTATTTGACATAGACTGGTGGCGTTAATTACGCCAATATAGCAGTTCTAGCAAAGGAAACATAGGTAACTCAATTCGTGTTCTATTTTTAACATTGCTATAGTTTTCGTAGCGACGGAGTCCATTGTTGCCACTTAAGTTGTTAAATTTTACAATTAAGTGAAACCACTCCTTTCTACAGCTTTTAAGACTCGAAAAAGTGAAAATGTATCAAATGTGAAACAAATAGAACTGTAACAGACTTGCACCTTAAAAATAATCGAAGTTTTTATGCAATTCTACATACCTTTAATTTTATTTCCTTCGCGTGTGGATGTCATTTTTTACGTCATTTTTGCTGTTTTTCTGGCAGATTATTCAGAGCAGCATATAACCTCTAATGTATTTGCTCCTCTGGATATAAGCAAGAGCCTATGTCCGGCACGTATTTGTGTAACCCCATTGTGTTAATCAGAATTTTCTGGTGTCAGATTTTTTAGACAATTTTTTTACCACGGAGATTCCGATCCTGAAGTATATTGATCACTGATGCATGAAAAAAAAAGATCAATTATATGCAAGCAGGAGTAGCCAGAAATTTTTCATTGGAATGTTACGACTACTGCAACTCACATATATGTGAGTTGATGTGACCCATATCATACACGAGTGTGTGATAAGGCAGTGAAGAATATACATTTTGTATGGCAAAAAACTCCGCATCGGGGGGTTATGACACCCGATCCCCTCCTTGGCTACGCCACTGTACGCAAGCATAAGTTGTCACGTCATGAAAAACTGTCGTAGATGGCAAACACCGAAGTTGTTTTAGGGTTATACAGAATTAAAAATTTTACTTTTAGTAAAGTTTACTTTTGATACAGTTCGAATATTTGGTTTTAATACATTTTGGCTACCAAGGTGAGATGAAATATTAGTAAATATGGCAACCCAGAATTTTCTTAACTATTGAATTTGACACTATGCAACTACAGTAGATTCCCTGTACACGGTAGATACGCTCCATGTTATAGGAATCTGTATTATATGGGTCCTGCGCTATACTCCACCTGGAGTGCAGACTTCACGGTATAATCGCGGCAAGAATTATTTGCGCTCCGTAAAAATACAATGATGTTTGGTGTTGCCATTAAAAAGGTTTGTTAATTACAGGAGCTAAAGTGTCATAATATCAGAACATATGTCTCATTTTACCATGCTGTACAAGTCCCTTTTAACGTGTTACAAGAAAACGATCGTAATGATTTCGCCGTGTTCTAAGACCCATGTTATAAAGGGATCAACTGTAATCTGTAAAAAATGAAATATGAAATTAGTTATTTATATATTGCGAATTGACAGCGAGATCAACGTCAGTTTTATGTAACAAGTGTGATACTGCATTAAGAGTTCAATAAGGGTAATAACCTTTTTCTCAGAAGTTACATCATGAACGTTTTCATTTACAAAAGCGACATAATTTTCACCGGAGCAGGGTGCATTTTTGGCTGTTAAACATAAATGATGCATTCATTGTTTCATGTAGGTTTTGTTAATTTAGGTGAAATTCAATAAAGTCCTCGACAAAATAACTGCGCTAATGCATTGTCCACGCTTTTCGAAATGCAATATAAAATTGTTGCCAACATCATGTAATGTTATTTATGTGGTATATATTAATGCTATAAATTAAACCTCACAAAGAGAATTATATGATGTAGAAATTGGGCATTTTTCAAAAGAGAAAAGTTTTGCCTGCATACCGTAAATTTCTTTCTTTTTTGATCACCAGTCACATTGACGTAGTTTTTGTGTCATGTTGCAACCGTCTAAAATTTGCACTCATGACGTCAACTTTTAGTCACGATTCAAGTATTTTTTCACGTTTTGAGATTCCGCATTACTGGGTTTAATTCGAATTGTGTTAGGAAAATATGCATTTCCCACCGAGCGGAGAACGGGCACGCAGCTAGTAGCATATATAAATTTTGTAGCAATCCATGCATATTTATGAGATTTAGAGTGCAGACGTACAGAAAGACTAACCGAAATCATAAACACTTTTCAACTTAGTTGGAAACCGTTAAAAAAAAGCACCAAGAGTTATTGCATAACACCCAAAACCTAAAACAAACAATTATCAGATGCAATCGGCACCGAATTTGTAATCAGTGCTGGCTGAAGAGAAAAAGTGTTGACCCTGGACTTCTCTGGAGCCTCTCTTTCCCCACCCCAAACTTTTCTCTTTTCTGCTTTTGTTCAAGCCGTGCTAACTGTGCAGGCTCGGTAATAGATTCATTCTGGCAAGTTTCTATTTATTTTTAAGATCAATTTTTAATAGGGTATAATTAAACTTTTTTTTACTAGTTTAGAAAAAAAATAAACTAAAATTGTGCGTATGTGACTGACTACAGACCAACATAAAAAACTACTGAAAATATTCACAATTAGAACTGAAAAGTCTCATTGAGGGTTGGCATCTCTGAACAATCTATTGCTATTTTGAAGTTTAAAATCTTCACCAGATTTTGATAAATTGAAATATTCATAAATCGTTACATTATAAAAAATTTGGTACAGACATGATATATTGTACAATTCAGGTATATAGTACTCCTTCCTAGAAAAAAAGAAAGATTGAAGGTTTCTAGACTGACCAAAAAACTGCAATAGGATTTTTAAAAAAAAAGAGTCAAGCCATTACTCCCCTACAAAGGTAATGGTCATTCTGGAGCAGAAAGATTTTTGAGCATTATTTAACAGCCAAATATGGCGTGCCTTGTGATGCTAATGATGAAGAGATGAGTGAGCAATACATGAGTGAAGGAGTGAAAAGGTTCCTGATAACCTTTGCTCAGTTGATAGATTAGCTTTGCTTTGAGTATAATACCCAAGTTCTGCATGTGTTATGGGCAGCAGCTTAGCCAAGAAAGATTTTTTTAAACTCTTGAGACAAATTTAATATTTGCAATATAAAAAATTATGACCCATTAAATATTTTTATTAAATTTTCTGCATTTAGTTTTAAGCGTGCTTATTTTTTTATGTTTAGTTGAAAGTGAGGCCTCAAGATTTGCAGTTATGCACAGATATGGCTACTGGTGTTGATTCTCTTGGCCAATTTCAGTGGGGTGATCTAGTGCTATTGGAGTATGTGTTATATTTATTTAACATTTTTATGATGAATATTTTAAAATACTTTTTTGTTGTGTGTATAATTAATGTTCTTTTCTGTTGTAGATAAACTGTTTATTTTTATGTAATAAAAAAAAGGATACTTAGTTTTTTAACTTTATATTTGAAAATATTTTTCTAAGTGTAAATAATTACCATATTAACTTGAATGTAATGCAGCACCAAAATTTTTAATATAGGTGGAAAAAAAGTTTAATGCAATCTATTCATTTTTCATGAAAGAATTCAAAGAAAATAAAATTCAGTCAGATAAGCATTTATTAACTAATAAGTAATAAAACAAGTTGCATTCATGGCAATAAAATTAAGTGACATAAAACAAAATTAGGTAATATTAGGAAAGTTACGTGAAGTAAATTTAAAAAAAAAGTTTATTCAGCATCTGTACTGTTTTCAGAATCAGAATTCTTTATTGCATTATTCTTGTTATGCTTTCATCTACCCACAAAGTGCCATCTCTAGACTCATTTAAATTATTAGCAGGGTTCCCACACACCTTAGAAAGACTTTAAAAATGCCATATTAAAAGAATAATAATAAGGCACCCTTAAAAAGGCCTTATTTTTACCCTGAAAGCCTTAAATTATCATTTCATCTTCACTTTTCTTGTGATTTTTGCAGAATTTTTCTTTTCATATGAGCTAGGGGAGAGAAGGGGGGCAATCGTATAGGAAGTTGGCCACATTCTACATGCTGCTTCTTTTGGACAGGGAGAGATTTCTTTTTCTGCGCTGCGCTTTGTCCTTCTACGATTCCTCTACCTTTTAGGATTCCTTCCTACTTTCTATAGTTGGGGAGGGAGGAAAAATATTATCAGAGACAAGAAAAAGAGGGGAGGGAAAAAGAGTGATATGAGATAAATACATAACATAACTGATTAAAACACAAGGATTGTTTTAAACTCAAATACACTTTTAAACCCTTAAAGGTTGTATTATCTTCAAGAAAACGGTCATAAAAGTACCCATTTTTTATTAAAGAAAATTGTATAAAAATGCACAATATGTGCATTCATTTTAAGGTTGTAGACATTTTGATATAAAAAAATTTACGCGCATAAGAATTGAAATGCGCTAATCTTTCTGGTGCATAACTTTTGATCTCCCCAGCTCAGAAATATTATGGGAGCGAGAAGGAAGGGGTTAATACTTTAAAAGACATGAAATGAAGTATTATTAAGAAGATGTGCAAGATAATTACATTGGAACGTATCTTCAATTATTAGCTGTGAAATTTTTTAAAATAGCCTTATTTTTTATATCAACAAATGAGTGGGAACCCTGATTAGAAATGTAGTTTTTTTTGTAATCTTTAACTATCAATTCAAGTTTGCTCTTCTGCCAGGCAGGTACATCCAATTTTATTAGGAATTAGACTGAGGTTTTTTAATTTTTTCAGGTGTTTATAGGTGATAACCTGAAGCCATTTGTTCTTTAAGTGGTTTATTGATAAATTCTTTAAATGGCTTTGACTTGTAGCTGGAATGTGATATCACTCGTCATTATTACAAATTCAAAATTACGTGTTTGAATTTTTCCCTTGACAGGAGATGGCCTCAATCCATCAGAGAAGTGAATTTTTCTCAGAGAACCTGACTGTATCCCCCATACCACATTTATAATGTGGAATTTAGGTAGAATGAGACTTAAAGTTATGCCAATGCCGAACTTCACAATTTCAAGACCAAAATCTTGGCTGAGATCATCAACACCAATTACGGAGCAACCACAAAATTAAAATACTGAAACCACAAACAAGTAATTTAAAAGATGGTACATGGCATCAAAATAAAATATGCCTAAAAAAGTGCCAAGAGAATTGAATCAAAACTTTGTTGTGATTGCACATCTGACGTAATATAATCTATTATCAGCCCAGAAAGGCTTAAAATTGACTGAGATAAAAACATAATAAACTATTGCTTGCAGAAAAGCGAAATGAACTTTGAAAGACAAAGTAATAAAAAATGAGAATAGAAAAAATAAGTTAGAATTCTTGATTTTGAATAGTTACATTTAAGAAATTAAAACAGATAGCAATTATATTAATACTAAATATGTGATCTATATCACAGTATTCAACTAGTCTGATGCCAATTCCTCTGTGATTTAACCATTTTCCATTTAATCAATATATTTATGTATATTTGTTGGTGGAGTTTATATAACACCAAGCAAAATAACTCTAAAATGTACAATTATTTATGAATTATGCCACTGTACTTAAATGAATTTATAAATTTTAATGTGTACTGAAACTAATTTGATATTACTTTGTTGATCATTATGATTTAATATTAATTCATGAGATATACATTGAAAAGAAAAAAATATTAAAATGAAGCTTAGCAGTTCCGAAGATGGCAGCGATTTAGCTGCCGAAAGCTCTAAAATGGTTTGTCTTTTTAAAACTTTTACGGAGTTTTTAATTGGCTTTTAATGATTTTAACTATATAACTGAAGCTTAGCATTTATTCAAATTATGAATAAGTACCAAAAAGCTTTAAAATTAATGTTTAAGAGAATGACTGTATGAAAATAAAGGTTACTTTTCTTTTTGGTTTAATTATTATTTGTATTATTAACAAGATGCTATCGGAAAGTACTTAATTTAGCTCTTTATTTATGACCTTTATTTTATTTCTCTGTAGTGCCCAAACTGTTGGAGTTATTGTAAGGCTTGAAAAGGAAAATTTCCACATTCTTAACATGCATGGAAATGTAAGTTTAACTAAAACAACTGTCTGTGAATAATTCTAGTGAATTTCTTTTCTGTAGATATTTTAAGTATATTTAGTCTATTGATTTATTATTTTTGAACTTAAAAGTGAGTTGTTTCATAAGTAGTGATGTACCAAGAGTAGCATTTTGGACAAATAACCAAATACCTAAAACTTGGCCCAAGTACGAAGTAGTTGAAAAAAAAGTAATAATAAATAAATAACCAAAGCAAATTGGATAGTGAGGCATTCACCTCGTCACATGACTTCACTGGTAATTGGATGCATCTCCTGAGTTCATCCTTGGAGTTGTTGCTGTGACCTAGATATTTACTACGCTACTATGGATATGCCACTACGGAAGGTGTTTGTGATAAAGAAATCTCCCTTCTTTTTTTAAAAGTGATATCGTGCTCTTACAGAATATATTTGTGCTAAAGAATTCTCCTGTCCTTTCACTCTTTTTTTAAAGTGGTGTCGTGCTACTACGGAAAGTCTTAGTGATAAAGAAATCCCCCTTCATTTTTTCCACATGATGTCGTGCTGTAATGAGTGCTTGAAGTCCACGTCTAAATTTAGATTTTCTTTAAGAAAATGCTTTTCTATGAAGTAAAACAGCCTCACTGAAATTTCCAGGCACTAATATTTGTATAGTTTTTGATTGCTTGCATGAAAGTTCTTTTTTTTTTTTCATATTTTATTATTATATATATGTAATGTATAAAAAGGTAGTTTGGGTTTTACTAGTTTGGGTATTGTTCAAGCGGGTACTTTCACTGTAAGTTTTGCTTTCCTGTCATACTTGCCACGCGTGCTCTGGAGCTATGTTTTATTTCTTTAGTTAATTGTCAGACAATTAAGTCCTCGATTCTGTGTTCTTTTTAGTGTACACGTGTCCCCACACCTTGGGAACCCCGGATGCAGGCCATGTTAATAAATGTATGTAATTCGATTAGAGATAAGAGAGAGGCGGAGTTATGTCTTAGCAAACCATGCGGTGTAGTAAGCGTAAATACGCCTGCACCTCGAAAATCAAGAGACTTCTGCCACTAGAACTGCTTAACTATTCCACGCAGATTTTCGTACCCATCTCCCCTCCCCTCTTCTGACTCTATATTGTAACTTAAAGATAATGTTCAATAAATCGCTTTACCTGCCTTAACTCTGGAACTTTACTGGAATATCTGACGTATCATATATATAGTGTTTTTTTAAATTACTCCAGAAAAATAAACAGAAATTGCTTTAAATGCAAAATGTCAACATTTATTATCCTTTTTCCAGACCACTAGCACACAATTTCTGATGATCGACCCTGAGGTTTGCTATTAGTCTTTTTTTTTGTTCTGCAGAAATCTACCTGCTCCTTTTGTAACCATCCAATAGTGGGTTGGTCTTAAAGGGGGGGGAAAAAACTGAATTCATGCCCCTATAATCACCAATTCACAAATGAAAAATTTTTGTACTTTTTGAAATGAAAACATGTAATTATTTCTCAAGTTAACATAAATTCAATAAAAGCATTACTTTACTTTTTCAAAATTCTTAAATTTGTGTAGTAACGCATATAATATAAGTGTTATTTTCAATTTTATCATTTTTAAATTTTCTATCAAAATATTTTCCAAGCTGATTTATTATTTATAAACTTCATCATTAAAACTTCTTAAAATATGGTTAGATTTATGATTTCATCAGACACTCACACATTTTACATCTTGTTTTATTAATAAAGATTTAATATTCTACTCCTAATGTTAATATTTTATTGATCAGGTGGTTAAAGTGAAACATCAGAGCGTTTCTAAACGTAAAGATACTAGACGAGCAGTTGCTTTGGATTCTGAGCAAAACCAGATTCAAGTTCGAGATGTTGTAAAAGTTATTGATGGACCTCACTCAGTAAGTTATATTTTTCAAAATGACATTCAGAATTAAAAATGTTTATTTTTATTTTTGCAATTATCATTTTCTAACTAAGCATGTATGTATATATATATCCTAACTAATATTATAAATGCGAAAGTGAGTTTGTTTGTTTGTTTGTTTGTTTATGACGCTTTCACGCGTAAACCGCTGAATCGATTATGATGAATTGTGGTATAGAGATAGATAGGACCATGGAGACGGCTATAGGCTATTTAGAATTTTAGATTTTTAATTACTTTTTTAATTATTAATTAAAAACCGTTTTTACGTTGCCATGCTTGGCGAGTTTCGCCCGTATAAAATGATTCGTGCTTTGAGCTAAAAGAAATGCTATTACTTCCATGAACTATCGCGTTCATTTGAAAATCATGAAATACCACGGAAATTATGCCAGTTTTTCGCCAAATCTATCTATCTATGTATAATCTTAAAAATGAATATTCTCCAGACAAATCTACAGCACGCAGAGCTTTGAAAATTTGAAAAAATAAGCCCATGACTTTGGTAATATTCACCTGAGACTCAGAATATTGAAATTTAAATTACTTTTTTAACTATTAATTAAAAATCGTTTTTAGGTGGTCATATTGACGAGTTTCGCCCACACAAAATGGTTTATACTTTAAAATAAAGCAGAAATTCTATTTGCATTTGAAAAACGTGAAATGGCATGTAAATTAGGTTAGTTTTGTTTTACGTAGCTAGGGGCCAAAGCCCGTAGACTCGCTTTTCGTACAAGGCATTCGTCCCCTAATAAGGCTTATTCGTAAAAAAGGCATAATTGACAGAACCCAAAGATTGGATGTGATAGAATGTTATTGACCTACACATTCCTTAGTTCTTGCGTGTTCCTTAGAAAAACTTCACACTATTTTTAATTGTGTAAAACCTATGGAACACCTTGCGTATGTTCCATCCATGGCGATTTTTCATAATTTGGCGACTCATGTTTACCTATAGTTAGTAATTATTTCTCAGAAAACAGGGTTTCATATGTTTTCTTTGATAAAAACTATGGAACAGCTATTATATCTTGCTACTAATAGCGACTTTTCATTATTTGGCGATTTACACATGCTCACAACCTATAATTACTGCTCATGTAAGGTTACCGGTGAAACCGTTGTCCATACATTCATATATACATAATCCTTTGCAGATTGGCTTATTTAGCACCGCGAAATATATCATCTCGTCGCGCGGGCAAATACCCAAGCTGTACTAGCTATAATGGGATAATTAACGCCGACAAATATTTCTATGATTGGTAAATACCCAAGCTGAACTTAACCGGCATTACTATAATATGCATTTGAATTATTTTACATTTTTAAAATACTAGGTGCTAACATTTTGAAACACACTCAGTATTTAGATTCACCCTGATTGAGATAGCGTTTTTGCAGATCATACCTGATGCCAAAATGGCGCTTTTTAAATCAGTTACAATTATTATTAGAAAAAGTATTAGAAAAACGGGTACTTACGTATTATTCCGGCGGTCCGCCAAGATGAGCGATTTTACGCCAAGATAAATACCTTGACGCATGAAACTATTGATGGTTCAGAATGCGATTGGTAACAGTTTGCCAATATATTTGACGCAAAAATAGTTTGGCAGGAATGACCGCCGGGATAATTTGAAGTACCGAAAAACGACTTGGCGTCAATTTTAAACTTCTGTTATCTAAGAGAACTTACTATTTGAAAATTGTGAACATTGTGTAACACACTTTGACTTAATTATTTCATTTACTTTTGGATTTGGCATAAAAATGGTGCGATTCTCTACTTCATGTATGTTAATTTTCCACAGAAATTGCTCTGTTGCAAAGGCATGAATGATTTTATTCAGGCAAAAATTGCCAAGCCTGTTAACCATTATGCTTATCTCTTCAGTTTTTTATTAATATCTTCTAAAATGATTGGAATTTCAAAATTTAAGTCAACTTACCGGCTTCCGCGGAATTTTCCGAATCCGTGGAAACCTTCGTCGAAACTCAAATCACCACGGTTTCGTAAGAGATATCAGAACATGCTTCGGCGGCGGCGGGCGTTACTTTTTTAGAATAGACAGATATTAAAAAGCATAAGAAAGAAAAGACCAAATGTGTTTCTTAAAGTTCATAGAATTCCAAATCCTACCAATAATATAAACGTGTACGTTTGTGTGTTTGTTACTGAATCATACAAAAATGGCTGAAAGGATTTGGATGAAATTTGGAATGAAGATAGCTTATACCCTGGATTAGCATACAGGCAACCTTTCACGCATATAGCATAAATAATTCTTTTACAAAGACACTCAAAATAATTTTAATACATTATGCTCTATGGGCATTTTGTAGCTACTGAACCGATTCTATTAGTTTTTTTCACTGATTGAAAGTTATATTATTCGTGAGTATTATTGTTTGTTTGTTTGTGAATTAAGGTCGATTGACTGCACTAGGGTCCTAGGCCTATACAGGGAATCCTCTCTGTGGGGGGACTTTCTAAGGGATCCTAGACAGTTTTCACGCGAGGTTTTGGAGAAAACCACGGAAAACTCCGAAAGGCTAGGTCGACAGGCGCGACCGGAGTTTAAACCTGGCACCTCTCACCTTCCAGTTTCGAGAGCAGAACTTCTCAGCCACTGGTGGGGCCCTGAGTATTATAGGCTACCTTTTATATACATATCACAGATCTTTTACAGGGGTACTCATACGAATTACATTACGCTCTATGTGTACCTCTGTAACTACTGAACCAATTCCAAAACTTTTTTCAGTGGCAGAAAGCTACAACATTTCTGAGTATTATAGGCTTAAATTCATGCATGTAACATAAATAGTTCTTTTACAGGAGCACTCAAAATAATTCTAACACATTATGCTCTATGGGTATATCTGTAACTACAGAACCGATTCTAAAACTTTTTCACTAATAGAAAACTGCAGTATTCCTGATTAATATTAGTTAAAATGCCTGCAAATAGCATTAATATTTCCTTTACAGGAACACTCAAAATAGTTCGCAATGATTGTCGTAACTGTCTCTATTCGCTAAAAACATAAAAAAAAAAAAAAAGCCTAAATTTAGTAACTCTGCATATTTTTCCATTTTTAATTAAGTATAATACTTTATTTAAAATAGGTAAAAGTAAATAATATTTAAATACAGTCAAGTTTGTCAATAGTGCAAACATATTTATTATTCACACAAGCTTCATTTCTCTCTGGACCTAATTCTAAAGCGTACGCGGACGAAGTCGCGGGTAGCAGCTAGTATATATTATATATGTATATTTTAACATTTTCAATGAAATTGACATTTCCAAACTATTGTTGCTGTTTCAGAACAAACGCTCAAAACACTGGTGTTAAAAGATAAATAAAAACTTTGTGTAAAAATCGCACATAAAAAGGTGTTATTGGTTGGAACGATCGTTTCGACTGAAAAAAATCTTTGGTCTCCTTCAGCTGCCAATACTTCATCTCGCAGAACAGTATGGGGAAAAAAAAAAAAAAAAAAAAAAAAAAAAACTTTTGTGACCTGGCTAACAGTATAGTATTTTCAAAAATTAAATGGCAAATTTGTTAAAAATATAATTTTCTATTTTATTATGGTACAATAATAATAAAGGATTTCAAAAATATTGATGAGCATTAAATTGATTTTTTTTATTATTATTTTTTTAAACTGAATTATAAAAGAGTTTATTTCACTAGATTCATTTTAAAGTGTATAAATGTGTGATATATAATTCATAAAGTAGTGTTTTGCCTGAACTGAATATCTGGCTTTGAAAATATTTTTCTTTAAAGCACTGCCCCATCTGCTTTCTCATTCACAGTCTTTGACTTCTTTTAGATTACAAGAAACAAAGATCTGTGAATCCTTAGTGTTTCAGTGAAATTATCACTTGGGAAGTTACAGTTTTATCATATTGATGTATTTTACAGTTGTAAAATGATAATACAGTAACTTCTCTTTATAACTTGCCTCAATCGCGCATTCGGATATATCACGCTTTGTCTATGTCTCCAAATTTTCCTTTCTGTGCTCTTTTACTTAACATGAGAATCATAAGTACATTTGAAAAATATAACTCCATCCACACAATAGAGGTATGATTAATAAATTTTCGCCCACTGTTGTTTGCTGAAAAACAAGTTATTACAGAAAAATCAAATCAAAATGACTTTGGATAGCGTATTACTCCGGTGCGTATTACTCTGGTGGTCATTCCTGCCAAACTACTTTTTCAGCAAATGTGCTGGCAAAGTGTTGCCTATTGTATCCTTAACCTTCAAAAATTTCATGTTTCCAGCATTTATCTTAGTGAAAAATTGCTCATCTTGGCAGACCACCGGTATAATATATTAGTACCTATATATATTATATACATACATACATGATATGATGTGCACAAAATAAATAAAAGTATTTTGTGTAAAAACCTAGAAAAGAGATTAAATAAATAATGAAGTAAATAATTTTATTATTTATTTTATTAGTTTAAAATTTATTAGTTATGGATTTTGTTCAACTTAAGATTTCTTTTGTTTTCGTTAAAAAATACTAATCTTTCATTACATGGAAACATATTTAATGGCATAATAACATTTTTTTCACTGATTTGTTTAAATATATAAGTTTAATTTTAATAAATAGACTTATAATTTATGAACATTTTCTAATTCTTAGCCTATAATTAAATTTATGCTAAATCTGTTTTATAGTTGTTTAGTTGTTAGTATACAAATTATGCTTGATTTCATTTTTTTAGGGGCGTCAAGGGGAAATTAAGCATCTTTATCGAAGCTTTGCATTTTTACATTCCCGAATGATGACAGAAAATGGTGGAATCTTCGTTTGTAAAACAAGACACTTAGTATTAGCTGGTGCTGGTAGTGGAAGTAGAGTATGTATATACATATTTTCTATTTAGTTATTATTTTTATTTTTTATTCCTTGTATGAAGTAAAGGGAAGTAATATGATTACGAAAAATTTCAGTCTCCAGATTTTTATGAACAAAAGGCCTCTACTATCTCTAAATTTATTTTTGAGAGTTTTTGCGAGACATCTCATTGTACATATGTATGCATGTACAGTCCATTTCGACCAATTTTTCCCCAATGTCTGTATGTACGTATGTTTGTATGTAACTTGCATACCTCAAAAACTATTAGCTGTAGAATGTTGAAATTTTATATTTAGGATTGTTATAACATTGTTGTAACCCTTTTTGGTTTCAATCAACTAAATAATTTATTTATAGTGCCACCCAAACGAATATCCATAAATTACACATAGTTATTTCAAATGAATGAAAAGTGATATATGTTGTTAAGGATTATAAAATGAATCTCGCCATCGAAAATAGTGTCTTTATCGCTTAATAGTTCTACAAGAGCTCTAAAAAAAAAAAAAAAAAAAAAAATCCAACACATTACAGTCAAGGGCAGTTTTGGAGGCATTTGTCCATTTCAAGCACAATACCATCCTACCACATAGTCAGACAATGGTCCGACAACAGTCATTTGCCTCCCTCAAAGCTTGCGCTAAAAGCTGCCAAGCTTCCGCGTTTGGTGTATGTATGTACCTAACTTTCATATCTCAAAAACTATTACTTGTAGATTGTTGAAATTTTATATATAAGATTGTTGTAACATCTTGTTGTGCACCCCAATTTTTGGTTCCAATCTACTGGAGAGCTTATTTATGAGACCACCCAAAAGAATTTCAACAGATTAATGTTTATGAACATCTTCAATGTATTATGTTTGCAGTCAGCCAATGTTTGGTCCATGCCCAAAATCTCGCCATTTGAAATAGACCTTGGCAAGTTTTGATCAAATTTTGCCAAATGTAAAGCCAAAAATAATTACGTATTTAGCATAACGCTGAAATTTTGTATTTAGAACTATTGTAACATCTAACTGTGAATATCTTTTTTGATTGCAATCCACTTAGTAATTTATTTATAGGGCCCCATTAATTTACAAGACTTTAAATCAGAGTGGCCATGCATCCTTGAAAACCTGGAATGTCCTTGAATTTATAAAAAGCAAATTCAAGGCCTGGAATGTCCAAGGATTTTGAAATAAATCTGGAATGTCCAAGGATTTTAAAATAAATCTGGAATGTCCTTAAATTTTACCATCCCTCTGCTGAAAACTTCAATCAGATCAAAAAGTTATTGTTATATTACTTTTGTTATGGAATAACCTAGTACATCCATGGATATACTAGGTTCATGGTTGAGTAAAAAGGGATGAAAAAAATTGGAATTCGATCTATTTCTTTTAATACCAGTCATTGAGTCAGAAGGTGGAAAGTGTTAAGTGGTGAGAGCTTTATTTAAGTCTGGTGATAGAATCAATACAGTAAATGCCTAAAGATGATGCCTAAATTAAGATGCCAAAAATCAAGTTATCCAGCTATTTGCAGAAGTTTATTTCAAAGTTCAAGAAAAATGTGTTTTCTGTAGATGCAGAAATTTTATTTTGTAAATTATCTGAAACAGAGTTACAGCTGAAAAATAATTCGCTGTTGGTCACCATAATGGAAGAGATAAAATGTATGAATTGTTAAACTTGCTGAATCAAACAAATGAGTGTCTCAACTTTTGTTTGTGCAAAGTGCTTTGTCAAATGCATTGAAAGTCACAAAAACTCCACATAACTCTGTAAAATGGTATCAGTAAATATTCCCCTAGACAAACTCAAAATTTCTAGATTTTGCCAGTTTATAGAAAAACATACTGGAAATGTGATCCCAAGGAAATCTACCTTTCACAAAAACTACATTGATGACTGTTATGTTGAAACTTTGGAGAAAATTTGAGACTGTAAAGATGAAAAAATATTTGTGTTGATTGACAAAAATAAATAATCCTGAGGGTAGTTTCGTAGCAAATATTATAATTAGAACACTAGAGCGAGACTATCCTTCCAAAATATTTTTGTTGAATGTTGATGAACTAGCTAAAAGTAAATCACTTTACAATTTGTAAGTTATTTGACAAATCATTAAATCTTTTGTGGTTGAATAGTGTACAGCACAATGATATTCTATTTCTTTCTGATGCTGTGTATAAGGTGACAGCTAGAAAATCAAATAAAGGATTTTATCCTAAGTTAATTCCTGTAACTTGTTTTGCACATGCAATGTATGACATTGCAAATTGTCCTGATGTAGACAGTCTGGTGTCTAATATTTAAAAAAATATTTTTGGAGACTCATACTGCCAGTAATGTTTTATGTCTATTGTTGCTTAGTCTTGTTTATATCCCAAAAACCATTAAATAGGTACTGGAGTATCTGGCTAAATGCATGTATATACTACAGCAAAAATTTTCAGACTCTAAAATCATCATAAATAGTTTTGATACCGAAGATGCTGCTTCAATTAAAATTGCACAATGCTTTCTCTTCTGATAAAATTGAAGAAAGTTAGCATTTTCATTATGTCTATGCTCAACAATTACAAACTTAGACAAACAAGATTTCGAACTTATCATTGCGATAAGTTGTATTGATACTGTCAGTATAGTTTTGAAAAAAATCAAGGGAAAGGTTGGACAGAGTATAATTTAAAAATTTAACAAGGTTTTAGCGAAAAACTAAGATTTCCAAACAACGGGAAAAATCTCTCTTATATTAAGAGGTGAAATGGGGACTTCTGAAATTGAAGAACATATGTCAGTAAGTAATTTAGCTTTCTTCAGATATGCACTGATCACATTTGTAGATGTTAAAAAAAGCTTCTCTAGATATATTTACTTTCAAAGAAGAGATGTTCTTTCTCATTTGAAAATATTAAAAAAGCACTTAATAATTCAACGCAATTCTTCTAATTTCATATAATTGAATTTGTAACATCCCACAAACTTTGAACTCTTTTTTAACCCTCTCATTCAGACATTACATCATGATCTCCCTTCCTTCCACCCCTGCCTCTCTATATAGACTTTTGTTTTTGACTTGTTGGCTACACTGGTTGTGAAGAGGCTGTTGTTGATGTTCTAATAAAATTTTGCAACGCATGCTTTTACCCAAATAAATGTTTGTATTGTGGTGTTTAGATTATGTGTAAATTATTCAGTGTCCCGAGATTATAAAATATGTTGTTTAAAGGATAGTTGCGTGCTATAAGGTGTATTAAATTTTATGTCTGTATATAGAGAAATGTCTAGGTATCAATATATTTTAGTATTTTGTAATTTTAGCATTTTACATTTTTAAATTTTAGTGCATATTTATCTTGGTTCGGTTTAATACATTTTAGTCAGGTGTAAATATATTTTTTTTCTTTCTTCTTTAGTTTTTATTATTATTTTAGAATATTTATTTTATATATTAATGTGTTACAGCACACTTCTTTTAATAATTATGTTTTAATGTTACAAAATGTCATTAAGGAATTATTCATTTAGATTGAAATTTTTGTTTGATTATCAGGGCTTTTCTTAATTTTTTTGGGGGTCATTTTTTAAAATGTTTTTAAGGGTTTTTTTTTAAGGTTCAAAATAGCACATATATAATAATAACACTGTGCAACAAATGCTGCATCCCCACATATCTCTTATTACTGTGGATACAATTCTGTTTACGGACTGCCTTACATTTTCTTCTAAAGCGTTATGAGTGGAGTATATTTAGGAAACCTCTCTTTAGCTGTTGTTGTTTCAAGTTCTCTCAGCCTATATGTACTGCCAGCAAATATTAAAATCAAAAACCAAGATTAGTGATTTTTCAGTTAATGATATTCGATGTTTTAGAAATGTTTAAATCGGATTAATAGCACTATGATCAAATAAAATAATTTATTTCACAATTTATCAGTTTAATGTCCAATCCTACTTGGTAGTAACTACTAAAACTTATTTTAGAAATTGAAATTTTTTTTAGGTGATAGAACAATATATGAGGTATTCCATAGCCGTTGCATTTTTTTTTTTTTTTTAAACACTAAAACTACCATAAGCAGTCAAATGACAGATTATGAACTTTTGTATAAAAAATTCACATACAATCTTATCGTTTTTGCACATTTGACTTCATGACTTTTTCTATTAATTATATACAATTGATATCCTATTATTTTTTTAATTTGTATTTTGTTGTATTTTGAGTTATATTTGTCGTATACTGTTACCTACCACAACCGGTCATTTGACCGGCTATGGTAGAAATAGGTATATATTAAATGTTGGTATGTTTAGTGTTAAGGTCTTCCCTAGTGTATATGTGTAGGTGGGAAAGAGAAAAGAGTATGTAAAACTTTTTACAGCAATTTTTTGATTTTGCTGGATGTATTTGCTAAGGATATTAATAACTTTTGAGCTTTGAGTTATAATCTAGAGTGAATTTATTGAATTATTTTTTTTATATTGTAACTCTTTTTATTTATTTTGTTTTAAAGCCTCTCTCTGAAATCAACATGCGTTCACCCTTCCATGCTGCATCTCCACGTATCAACAGTCCAATGCACCCGTCAGGTGGTGGTGGTGGTGGTGGTGCAGGTGCTGCTCCTGGTGGAAGATCTGGCAGCGGTTTCATAAGTGGTGGTGGAGGAGGTGGTATGGGTCGAGGCAGAGGACGCAGAGACAGTGAGCTGATAGGTCAAACCATTAAGATTACGCATGGACCTTATAAAGGTTTGTCACATGCTTCTTTATGTGAAAGATTTTGCAGTGTTTATTGCCTGGAAATTGCAGGAAAGTGTAACTTGTACTTGAGGCAAGCCTAACCTGACAACTCTGGAAATATGATCAGCAACCTGCAGTTCCTGGCCATATTAATGTGACCACTAGGCATTTTCTACCCAAAGCACCAGTGTTTGCCCCATCAATATAGAAGAGCAGCTATATATACTGCCCAACACTGAAAAGGTTCTGCCATTGCTGGATTTAACTACCAGCACATGGCTATCATTTGGATTGACAATCACATGCTACAGAGTTAAAAAAACTCTTGACAACAAATGGCTCTGCCAACAGCTGCACCTTTTCTGTGTTGGGACCATTTGGGCAGTCTTTATATGTTCTATATGGATGGCTCACCCACAACACTACTGTTGCCATGTTGGCAAATATTTGCAAAAGAGTTACCATTACTGCAAAACAGAAATTTATCCATAGAAGTTAAGGAGTCTTGTCGGTGGTGGGAAATAAATAAAAATGAAAAACCTTTTTTTGCTGGTGGTCATATTAATATGGCCAGGAACTACCGTAATTTATGGAAGAAACGCCGCACCCACGAAAATGAGCTTAGTTAGCTAAAAAATCATCAGAAACGCCGCACCCGTGATCGTGTGTGTGTGTGGGGGGGGGGATATCGTGGTCAGAAGAAGTCAATGCCAGATAAAATTCAATATTTTCTAAAATAATTTCTTAATTAACAATAAATAAATAAATAATATGTTGCATTACTTATTAGACCTAATTTATTAGAAAAGCTATTAAGTTGATCGGGATATATTTCGGGAGAAATTGGATAAACGGTAAAAAAAAAACTCCTTTTTTCTCCCCCTTCCCATAGAATGTTTTAAAGTATTTACCACTATTTTATGAAGCTTACGATTTCTATTTTCAAATAATCAGATATCAATGTTTATAGTCACAAAGGCGAATTTATAGAAATAAAAAAAAAATTTTTAAAAACCCTCTTTCATTCTCACTAAGTTCGGACAGACTACCAGGTGCGATTAAAATGAAAACAGCAATCGATGCGTGAGAAGAGGCTCCAGTTAAAAGTAAACATTTCTCTCCCCCCCCCCCCCCCCCGCCGATGGCCAGCTGTTGATTACTATGCTTCACCTAATTGTTGTTTTAAACTGAATGTTGTGTAACAACTCTTGATGGTTCTTATTCATTATTTTTGATATTTATAACATTGGGATTTATTTTAAAAGCACTCAGCATTTCTTGAGCATACCAATTAGTTGGTAGTGTTTATTCAATAAAGTGATCCTCCACAGGGCGCAAAGCAGCACGGCGAAAAAAAAAAAAAAAAAAATTTAGATTAACTTTATTTATTTTTTTGGGGGGGGGAGGGGAAGGGTTAAACTCGCATCGAGCGCAACATAGACTAATTTTGGCTGAAATTCAGTATTTTAAGAATAATAGAGGATCATGTGAAAAACGGGTGCATTTAATAGACGGTAGTGCACTTTTGCGGTATTTTACAGAACTTTAACCCTTCAAAATATATATTCAAAACTTCATTAAAATTTAATTATAGTTCTAAAATGTAGATGTAAAAGATTTACTTCTATTTTTTTTTTCTTTTTACTTAATTGAGGAGACATCGGTTGGATGTATGAAGCCATCCACTTCAGAGCACGGGACATGGACCCATCTAAGGGCGCTCTGACTTTCTCCAAAACTGGATCAAAGAATCAAACCCCTCTTCTATGGGGGTAGGTTCGCATTCTGATTCGCTATGCTGTGATCTGTGCACGCTAAAGAGTACGTGTCGGTGGTGGCGCCATCTTTTGAGAAAATTATCACTTAACGAATTTTTCGATTTTTCGTTGAAGATTGGCTAAAAAAAAAAATAAAAATATTGTAAACGCCGCACCCGGTAGAAATGCCGCACTTACTATTTTTTAACTTTTTAACTCATAAACACCGCGGCGTTTCTTCCATAAATTACGGTATATTCATTATTTCATTTAACCTTCCAATAAAGCTGAATAATTACTAATTCAAAATATTCTAGTGGCCACAGTAGCCGATTGAACACTGAGTGAGCAGACTCAGGTTAAAATTGCAGCTAATCAGAGACAACTTGTACATGCAGTGAACAGGTGTGTTAAATTTGTGGGGCTGTATGTTTTTTCACTGGGTATGTCTGTAGGTGGAAGATATGTGTACATTAGGGTGGAGCGAAAAAACTTTTTTTCGAAATTCACATTGCCCACGTCATATGGTGCCAAACTAGCTAAAACCAATTATCTCCAAATACCAGCTTAAAATGGTGACATCTTGAGGTTCCACATCACAAGTGAATATTTATATTGGCTTTTTTTTTTCAAGTTTTTAACAATTTTTATGTAAAAAAGATTTTTTTTAATTTAATATTTTATTAAATAATTAATTTATAAAATATTAATTAATTACTTTCTCTTTAATAAATTGTTTTATTAAAACATTACTGCCAGATATCAGATCCAGAAATGGCTTTTTGTACATAAAAAAGTAAATTATGTTCCAAAATCTATTAGTTGGCAGCACGTGTTCTAATCTGATAACTATTTTATCATGATCTAGTAAGACACGTGACTTTTACTGTGTGGAATTATTCGCTTTTGCGATTGCCTTTGTTTCAACCACTTGTTTCTAATTGCAAGATTGATGCAATATGTTTTATTAATTTTGATTTATGTTTGACAAAATAATACAGAGTTTTGAATTTAAATATGACCACAACTAGAAGTGAAATACTTTGTAGTGTTTATGGAATTCCAGTACAATTGAAACAGTATTACTTACGTATTCTGATTTAATGAAGCATTTCTTATTCACAAAAAATGATATAATGTGGAAGCAGGGGAACAAGAAAGATCCTTCAATATAAGAGATCATCAAAATTGTTTCTTTGGACGTTGAAAGAATTTGGAAGAAAGCTTCCTTACCTGTGGCAAGTCACCAAGAAGTGAATAGCCTTATTAAAAATCATAATGAAAAGCACGAACATATTGAAAGAATACCCATATCTCAAAAGGGGACTGACAAAATTAGGAGAGATTTCTTTCACCAAGCAAACATTACTTTGTTTGATATTTCTGTATGCAAATGTTTAAATTATGAACAATGCAAGTGTTCCATGAAAGTTCCAAGTATGGAACGAAACATTTAGCAGACCAACGACTGGAGAGAAAAATGGCAATAGGATCAACCGATATTTCTGCAACACAAAATTGAAGCGTGTAAGAGAAAGCAATATAGAAGGGAAAATCAAGAAACTAAAGCAAAGGAATTGAAGGATAATGCTTCTTCATCTATAAATAGTATTACAGATTCAGAAGCAAAGGCTGTCTTAAGATCTGATTCAGAATTAGAATATATCTCTGAAGATGACGATCAATATGTTAGTCATGAAGCCAAATGCCGTAAAACAACTGTGACGATGAAACTCCCTCAACCTCCAAGACAGGCCAAATGAGACTTTCACTGCCAAATCTAGCCGTTGCTTACGACAGAACGGGAGTGTCGGACAGGTCAACATCTATCATTGCATTCTCTGTATTTTATGATATAGGGATTGTATCCAAAGATACTCCATCTAAAGTTATTGGCAGAAATAAGTTGAGGGAGAACAATGAAAGATATGATCACAACTTAATTCTACACAAGTAACATTGTCTTTGTATGCCATATACTTTGATGGAAGAAAGAACAAAACTATAATGCAAGAAAAGAAAAGAAGCTCTTTATATACGACTGTAGCTGTGGAAAAGCATACTGTTATGTTGTCAGAACCTGGATCTATTTACATAGGACATGTGACTCCGAATTCAGGCTCTAGTGCTGATATTTCTCGCAGCATCATCAACTTCATTACACAGAAAGAGATTACACTTTCGGATATTGTTGCCGTTGGTGCGATGCAACAAACATCAACGTTTGGAAGAAAAATGGCATAGTTAGACAGCTTGAAATTTTTGTTGGCCATAAATTACACTGGTTTGTATGCTTATTGCATACTAATGAACTACCTCTTCGCCACCTTTTCCATAAGATTGAAGGAACGACATCTGGACCACACCAGTTTTCTGGAACAATAGGAAAATCTCTGCAAATGTGCAAAACCCTTGTTGTGACAAATTTTCTTTCTATTCCAGTTGCCCTAACTGAAATTGATAAAAAAGACCTCAGTGCAGACCAAAAGCTTGATATTTCTAGGGCAGTGTGCTCGGGACAGTGCCATTCAGATTTGGCAAGTCCAGGAAGGATGTCTCATTCAAGATGTCTCACTGCAGTGAACAGAATACTGCACCTGTATGTGCCAACTTCCAAACCAACAGAACATTTTAAACTCGCGGTAGAATATGTGATGAAAGTTTACGTGTTATCCTGGTTTGAAATAAAGAAAATCCCAGGAGTTACTCATGGAGCACGTCATCTGCACAGAATGATGAAAAGAAGTTCATTCTTGCCAGAAGATTTTAAGCCAATCGTTTATGAAGTTATTCAGAGGAACTCTAATTTTGCTCATTCTGAAAACATTCTGTTGACAATGCTGTTTGATGAACATTCATATATTCGAGAACTTGGCCTAAAAAGAATATTGAAAGCAAGAAAAACTGACTGGAAGGGAAAAATACTCTAAGTTGATCTTCCAAATATAAATTTCGAAGCAGAGGAGTATTTTCAGATGATTCAATGGGACAATCCTTTGGAACCACCAGCTACCACGAACCTCAGTGACAAAGACGTAGCACGTATGATCAGGAACGGTTCACAATTTGAAATAGAGAAGTTCCCTTGCCATACTCAAGCAGTAGAGGCATGTAAGACTTCTAACACAAGCATCATTGATAACATGTGGAGCAGAAGCCAGAGATGGATACATTCGATATGGAATCAAATCACGAAAGGAACTTCCGCAGTTTGATACCAAAGTTAATTATTTTGCCCCGCTTGTGGACTCAAAAATTGAAGACTGATTAAAGTAAAGTGTTTTATTAATCAGTAATACTCAATAGGTGAATTTGATATCATTTCCTTTTCTGTATTAGTGTGCTTTCTAAATATTAATCGTCTTTAAAAGTTAAGTAATATGTAAATATTTACTAGCTATACTCAGGGCAAACTTAACCAGATAGTGGAGGAAAGGCTAGAGGGGCCTTTTCACTAATCACCGCGTGTATCACTCCCACACTTGTTTCTCCTTCCAATTATCTGGCTGTCAACGTCACAAAGCAACCCAATCACAAGGCAAATCTGCACTACTCAATTCCCGCTAGCACAAAAGACGTGACAGTCAAGCAACTGGGAAGTAAAGCTTGAAATTCCCGGTCGCCAGTCGCCAGGTGGCACACTGGCGATTTACACTTAAACACTGGTGATTGGTGGTGCCGGTAGTCAGAATTTTGTTAACAAAATTCTGACTACCGGCCAAGCCAATATAATGGAGCTAGAAAAATCCATCAACAAATCGCACATCGCACCGGAAAAATCTATCAACAGATCGCACATGCGCACCTGCAAAATTCGTCAACAGATCGCACAGTTTTCATCCCCTTCTACTGTGTTAACTGTCGTCTTCCCCCCCCCCCCCCCCCCCATCGAGCGAACCGAACCTTCTACCACTTACTCCTTTTCTCCTTAGAGTCCAGCAAATTTTCATACTTAACTAGCTGCGTACCTGTTCTCCGCACGGTGAGAAACTCATATTTTCCTTACACATATATAATTCGAATTAAACCCAGTAATGAGGAATCTCAAAACGTGAAAAATACTTGAATTGTGGCTAAAAGTTGACGTCATGAGTGCAAATTTTAGATGATTGCAACATGACACCAAAAGTACGTCAATGTGACTGGCGATCAAAAAAGAAAGAACTATGGTATGCAGACAAAACTTTTCTCTTTCGAAAAATGCCTGATTTCTACATCAAATAATTCGTTTTGTTGATAATTAGTATATACCACATTGAGGTTTAGTATATATAGTATATACCACATAAATAACATTACATGATGTTGACAACAATTTTATCTTGCATTTTTCGAAGCGTGGACAACACATTAGCGCAGTTATGTTACACATGACTTTTTTAAATTTTACCTAAATTAAAAAACTTACATGAAACAATGGATGCATCACTTACGTTTAAAGCCAAAAATGTACTCTGCTCCGGTGAAAATCATGTCGCTTTTGTAAATGAAAACGTTCGTGATGTAACTTCTGAGATAAAGCTTATTACCCTTATTGAACTCTTAATGCAGTATCACACTTGTTACATAAAAGTGACGTTTATATCACTGTCAATTTGCACTAAATAAATAAATAATTTCATTTTTTAATTTTTTACAGATTACAGTTGACCCCTTTATAACATGGGTCTACATCACGAATTCTTAGAACACGACGAAAACATCGTTTTCGTGTAACACGTTAAAAGAGACTTGTACAGCACGATGAAATGAGACATATGTTCTAATATTATGACGCCTTAGCTCCTGTAATTAACATTCCTTTTGAATGGCAACACCAAACATCATTGCATTTTTCCGGAGCGCAAACAAAATGTATCTTCTTCACTCCCGTAACATTCCCATGAAAAATTTTTGGCTACTCCTGCTTGCATATAATTGATCTTTTTTTTTTTTTTTTTTTCATTTTTCAGGATCGGAATCTCCGGTAAAAAATGGTCTAAAAAATCTGACACCAGAAAAATCTGATTAACACAGTGGGGTTACACAAATACACGCTGGACATACGCTCTTGCTTATGTCCGGAGGAGCAAATACATTATGTACTGCTCCGGATAATCTGCCAGCAAAACAGCAAAAATGACGTAAAAAATGACATCCACACGCGAAGGAAATAAAATTAAAGATATGTAGAATTGCATGAAAACTTCGATTGTTTTTAAAGTGCAAGTCTGTTACAGTTAGTTCTATTTATTTCACGTTTGATGCGCTTTCACTTTTTCGAGTCTTAAAAGCTGTAGAAATGAGTGGTTTCACTTAATTGTTAAATTTAACAACTTAAGTGGCAACAATGGATTCCGTTGCTACGGAAATTATAGGAATGTTAAAAATAGAATATGAAATGAGTTATTCATCTTTACTTTGCTAGAACTGCCATATTGGTGAAATTAACGCCGCCAGTCGATGGCCAATACCTCAAACCACAAATTAAACTTGACACTAACTTGACGCAATACTTTGTTTTGCGGAATAAAAAAAAAAAAAAAAAAAAAAAATCTATGCACACGCTAGTGACATCGGCTCATCTCAATTGTGGAATAGAATTAATAATACGTACAGAGCAGAGCTGCACTATATTGATTGAATATTTGAATATTTTTTGCCAACTTTGCTAAGAAATGTACTAAAGTAGGAATCAACATACATTTCAATTCGTAAAACAAAAAATATATTAGACAGTATAAATTACGCCTTTCTAACAGCTTTTAGTAAAAGAAACTTCCGTAGCGCTGCTTTAACAAATAAGAATCAATTATTTATTACACAGTACATCGAACACCAAATGCCAACATACACCATTTTGCAAAATTTTTTTGTTTTCAGGGAATCATTCGAAGCATTGATTTAACAGCAATCAAAATGGGAAATAGTCATCTATCATTTATATGGTTCCATCGCCAAAATTTAATGCAGGCATATCATTGATAAGTAGCAGTTATTTAAATTATTATTAACTATAACGGGTTTTAATCACCGTTAACTACCATGTACAAAATGCGAGAATTTCAATTTTCTGAAATTTGGCAGAATTCCTCTAACTTAAATCAGTTTACTTAATTTCGTGAAAATTCTGTAGATCGTTTAAAATCGCCTTAATAACTGCATTATTTCGATATGAAAAATCGAAGTATAGCGCCGTAAAACTTATACTTGTTATTAAAAATACTATTTCGTTACGCTCTCAGTAATTTGTGCCAAGCCCAAAACTGTACAAATCGGTAGAACCTACTACTTTCTCAAAATCGCCAAATGAGCCATTTTTTTTTTCGGCCAAACTAAAAAATGTACATATTAGTCTCGGAAATCTCTCAATCCCTTATTCTTTTACACATAAAAAACATTGAATTCCAGCTCTGATTTAACACGAACGCAATATTTTAATTAAAAAAATAACTTTGTTAATAATCTAAACAGAAAAAAAAATCATTATTCTTTTATTTTTACTGCAGGAGTCTAAATAATTTAATAAAATAGCCAAACATGGCAAGCTCGATGCTTATTTCTCACTTTTTTGACTACAGGGGTTACAATCACGGAATTGCGGAGAGCAAAAATTAGCGTTTTTGATGGTTTTTTTTTATCAATATCTCCTAAACTAATTCGAATTTCGAAATTTAAATTAGCGGAGGTTCTTTCTCGAAATTTTCCGAATTCATGGATACCTCGTTCGAAACTCATCTCCCAGCCATTTAGGAGGAGATGATGCTACACACACAGAGACAGACAGACGCGCACAGATTTTAATAGTATAGATTTCATACGCTTCCGATTTTCGTACTTTCCGATTTTGACGGAAGACTTCCGGTCTTCCGGCCAGAAGAGAAAATCTCTTGTATCATTAAATGCTAAATCAAACAAAATAGCAACATACACAATGAAACTAGAAAAAAAGATGGATTAACTGTACAGAGACTGCACAGCTAGCCAAAACTTAGAATGGAATGCAAATTTCTAACTGCAAGACAATATCTATAGTATTTCTAATCGTCATAATGTTTAAAAAAAAGGAGGGGGGGAAAAAAAAAAAGAACCTAAACAAGTGCTAGCAAAAGGGAGGGGAGAAAAAACAACAAACCCAGCTCAGCTGAGAGGAATGCATGGCTGTTAATAGAGGAGGAAGATCGGTGGAAGGATATATGCTCTCTTTGTAATCTTCATTAACAATTTATTTATGTTAGTATGTTACAAGAGAGATATTCAAGAAAAAAAGTTAATCATTATTTAAACAAGCATGCATGGAGCAGAAACTCAAAATACTTTCATGATTTGGGGGAAATAAATTATTACTTACTGCATGTCATACAATTAAGTTTTCTTTCTTTTCTTTTTTTTAAAGTAATCAAAATAAAATAGGAGTAAGTAAAAATATAATGTCATACAAAAAATGTCGAGAAATGATGATCGTCCTCCCGGAGGGGGGAGGGGGGGGGATATTTTTTTCACTTCTTATTTTCAAAAAATTTCTGAATTTTATTAAACAAAATTTCCTGTTTTCTGCATAGGACTGTTAGCAGGTATGTATTATGGAGTTTTCATAATAGTTTTACCTTACACTAAGTAATTTCAGAATTAAATTTTAAAAAAGCACATAAATTTCCTAAAAATCTCCTGTATTTTTTTCTTTGACTGTTGGCAAGTATGAATGAACTTTGCAAATTAGAACATCCAAATAAAAGTAAAATAATTTTCTCAATAAAAAGACTTTGTTCCTTAAGACTTCTGGGGATTTTATATTTAAAATCGTTTCCCTTCCTTTATAATCTTACCGCCCCCCCCACCACACAACCAAATGCTCAAGTCTTGTGCACGTAAGTACACAAGCAATGTAACAGACCCTGTGTCTCCTTGTCATGAAGTGTGCAAAAGTGCTAGTGCTAATATAATGAGACGTTTCTTTGGTGAAGATGGATCTGAAAAGTCGACTATGTGTTCGCACTGCTGACATTTTTGATACAGCTTTCTTTCCATCTTTTTCTGAGGAGTTAAATGAGTATGGAGAAAAAGAACTTGCAGAATTCTGTACAGTTTTTAAGCTTCAGAAAGAAAGAGCACTTTCTGAGTGGCACTGCGGACCATAATGTTCGAAAAATTTAAGCAAATCTCACTTACTGCATTGCTTGATAAACTACAGGCTGATAGTTTTAACAATATGCAAGTAATCACCCAAGTGATAAAAATAATCCTCACTCTCTCTCCCAGCAATGCAGAAGTTGAGAGGATTTGGAATAGTGCTGTAAACATTCTACACAACCAGAACATGTCGATGAAAAAAACTATGTTAGAAAACAGACTATGCATAAAATGCTCTAATATAAAATTATTAGACCCTTTTGATCCAACTGCAGCAATTGAATTGTGGTGGAGCGATTCAATTGGAAGAAGACCAGATTTTAATGATTAAAATTGTATTGTAATAATGAATCTCTACAAATAAATAATTGATTGCATAATATATCTTTGTAAATAAGTAACCAACTACAAGTGTACCTCTATCTAGGGGTGACATTGGAATCAACCACCATCTTTGACTGCGTGCCTAAAACAACTGGCCATTAAAGTTTATGAGTCTACCGGCCAGTGGCTACTAACCAAAAATGGGAATTTTAAATCTTTACTGGGAAGGTGTTGCATATGATTTCTGACTTAATTTCTTAATCCTTCTGATTACTGCATTCAAGTAACACTGACTGTACACTGACTGGCACTCAAGTAAGTGCCTCATTCCGCTTTATTCTCCAGATGTGGAAAACAATCAGCGTGTGCATGATTATCTTCCAAAGTGATATATCTCATAAACTAATTGAGCTAGAGGAGATGAAACCAACGAGAGGTTTTAGGAAACCTTAAAGTGTATATTTTATATTTTTGGGAGATTTTTCAAATCATTATAAATATTATTAAGTAATAAATAAAAATATTATAATTAATTATTTTAATGTTCTCGGTGACTTACAATCACCAAAATAATATATGTTGTAGTACTTGACATGTCCTATTATTCATAAAAATGGTGTGTATGAAAAGTTGGTGCAACATTTTGAAAAAAAATAAAATTCAATCTGGAGACTATCACTCAAGAACATATGGCATAGGACTTCCATTCATTTGATGAATAAAAATTACTGTAAAATATTAAAGAAAAATTAAAATCAATTTTTAATTATTATTTTAAATTATCAATTTTTAATTATTACTTTTTATTAACTTTTCAGTATTAATTAAACTATGAAAAAAAATCTTAATCATCATCACTATTGTAAATAATTACTGTTGGAACATTTTGTGTGTCAAATATCTTTTATTAATAACATAGCAGGAAGCAGGATGAAAAATTTTGGATTAATACCCTCGATATGATAAAGAGTAAATTGCAGCTGCAACACGAGAACAACATCCCTCTGTGAGGTTATCATTAACACCATAGCAGCTTTAATGCTAATGCTTTTTGTAATCAGTGCCATCAGAAGTGTAGTCAGTATAAACGCAATAGATTTTATTGCTTGCATGCTTTGATTTTACTTCTGCTTTAATTATGTTGGGTACTAATTCTATATATTGTACGAAATATTGTTTTGATCATCCAAGAGTTTGGCTAAATAAGATAAGAGCTTGTGAAAATTGATAAAAACCTGTGAAGAGAATCTGTAATTAAACTTCACTGAGACGTGGAAAATCAATTTAATTTTTGACGAAACAAAAATTAAAGTTTGCTATAAAACATTTAATATATAGTTATATTTTAGTAGAAAAATTTTGCATGTGTTTCATCATATGTTGTATTCCAATTACCTGTATTATTTTCCTGCTATTAAATATGATGATTTTGTAAGACTAAGAGAAAATATGCATTTTTTAAAGGTCACATTGGTATTGTGAAAGATGCAACTGAAGCTACAGCTAGAGTAGAGCTTCATTCCAAGTGCCAGACTATTTCTGTAGATCGAACTAGATTGGCTGTTGTTGGGTATGTTGCGTTTTATTTTTTCTGTATGCTTTATTTTATTTTATCTACTGCTTGATAAAATCATATTGATTTCCAAGTTTAATTGATTTAATAAGCAGTGAACATTTTTTTAGTCCAAAGAGGAGGTGTCACATGTTTTACCCTCCAGAAATGGGGAGAAATTATAAAATAAGATGATTAATAGAATTACTAAACAATATAAATTATTTTCTTATTGATAATTAGTTAATTATTCATTCAAATTTAATAATGTTAATTAATAAACATGCATTACATTAAAAATAATATACTTGCGTAGTACATAATAAAAAACTGATCAATTATGCGGATGCATTGTTTGAAAGGAATAATTAAACATTCAATGTTTCTATCAAAAGTGTAATTTTAGTGGTACATTTCTGGTTCTCCAGTGCAAGGCTGTAGCCAGGAGGGGGGGATAATTAGCTGACCCCCTCCCACCAAAGAAAGTTAGTTCATAAATAGCTTTTTATTTTCGTTGACTCTGAAGATCAACAAGTATGGATGGAAAAATTTTTACTTTATACCTCCCTAAAGTGCTGCATATCCCCAAGTGAATTTTTTATTTTTATTTATTTATTTATTTATTTTTGCTACCTCCTTGCTCCAGTACCTTTCAGAGTGTCTGAAGAGCTTTGTATCCATCTACTGCAGTTCACAGAAAAAATCATTACATTTCATGAAAATTTCCTGCTTTTTTTCTTTTTTCAAACTAAAATTTTTCTACTTAGGCATGTTGTTCTAAAGCAGATTTAAACAGAACTTAAAGAGATTCTTAAGAAATTAAAGGAACAAGAAGAGAAAAACATAGGACTTACCCCAGTAGTAGAGCAGAAGATTCAATTGACATAGTATTAAAGGAATGGAGACAGCACACTCAGATTAAAAAAAAAAAAAAAAAACATTAGCATAAAACTTTATTTAAGTAAAGAAAATCATCAGAATACTTCATTACATTAATAACAGTTTAAGATATTATTTTGATTATAAACTTATGCTACAGAATTACTTTGCTTACTACAACAACAACCAAAAAAAAAGGGGGGGGGGCAAAATGGCTGCCATGAGTGAGACACAACCAAAAATTAGAAAAATGGCATGAATTCCATCTGACATGTGATAGGAAAAAAGGAGAGCTTGCAATTGGCAATCTTCTATAAGGAAAAAAAAATATATATGTTTAGTAAACCAGTGCCTGGAGCAAGCACGGAAAATCAAAAACAAAGAATTTAAAAAATGGCAAAAAAAAAAAAAAAAAAAAAAAAAAAAACGGAACAAGGCCACAGATTTTCCCGAGCTCTTCCCAAGGAAGGCACTGAGAGAAAAACAGTCACGGGGAAGCAATGCTGCTCATGTGTGCGTCCAACTTCGAGGAAAGAAACAGTGTTGTGTTGCCAAGAGAGGAGCCCGCGAGTGATTCTGGCAACCTCAACTCAAAACGTCATGGTGACAATGCAGGAAGGAAGAAGAGAGGACAGCGATTGGTTTAGAGCCAGACACGGGCTGAAGAAGATGGCGTCAGCCGGGAAAAATTGAAATTTGCAGCAGAGCGAGAATTGGCAAGATGGCCGAGATCATGCTTATTTTGAAAAAGCAGAGGATGCAAACATGTTGCCATCTTGGAAGCAAATTAAAAGCAGTGATTAATTAACCCTACAAGGCTCTTTTTTTTTTTTCCCCTGTGTCTGAAATAAATATATGTGATAATGTTAGTGATTATTATTTGGTGAAAATTTGTTTAAAAAATAATAACCTAATATTTTACAGGAAAATCACATTTTTATTTCAATTTTGTATGTGGTACACATGGCCTTAGCTTTACTTTTTTGGTGTTTATTTTGAAATTTTAGTATTCAGATCCTTTCTTGATAGGATGAACTCCAACATACAGTAATTTTTTCCGGGTCAAAACTCTTTGCTAACTATTTTTTTGTTAATTTTCTATAAACAAAACCACATTTGAAAGAATACTGTTTAAATTTCAATAAGTTTGGCGATAATATGAACAGCAAATACATCTACATGCAACAGCCTGAATTCTATCATTGCTATCTATGTATAAATACTCTTAAAAACTGACAGATGTCTCTACCAGTATTTTATAGATGTAGAGGAATAATTAAAGTGGTTGTTCCACATATGGTACCAGGTGCCTTGTTGGGTTAAAGAACAGCTGATGGGAACACATAAAAATTAAGAGGGGTGGGGGGAGATCAAGGAGCAGAAACAAGGTAAATTTAATACCCGAGCAAGGATTTAATTCGAAAACTGTAGAAAAAGCAGTTTCTAAAAAAAGCAAAGCAGCACTTGAAAGCACATGTGATATTTCTATCACAGTAACTGTTAAATTTATTTCAAATTTTTAAGTTTTAAAAAAGTCTTTTTCCACAAAACACTGTTTTTCAAGTTTGTTAAACTCTAAAGATGTGCTTTGATTTTCATCACAGAACAATAGAGAATAGTTTACCATTTTCGTGAGTCAGCATGACATGTGCAAATCTGATGAGAATAAGAAAACATGGCTTGAGATAATGTGTGATTAAATTGGCTTCACAAAAGTAAAAAATTAATAATTCAGTATGATAGCAACAGAAATGTCAGCAATGGATTGTGCTTTAAACATTGAATTTTTATATTTTATTTCTGTTTCTAGTTTTGTACATTTTTGCAAGATTTAAAGAAAGAAAAGCAGGGATTAAAAAGTAGTTTTTACATTATTGTCCTTTATCCTTGGAGCCTCAGAACTAAAAACAGCAATACATTTTAATATTTTAACATTGATAATTACTGAAATTATTAAAAACTTCATTTATCTTATTAAAAATTTGTTGATTGTTCTCAGGACTGCAGTTAAAGGAGGAGGTTTGTCAAAAAGGACACATGCCCTTGGTATAGCTGAGGGGGGGGACATCAAAATTAAAGTTTGTCCCTGGTGACAAAATCTTAAGTTGTATCACTGGGTCTATAAAGCTTTTTGAAATAAAGAGCATAGATTCAGCAGAAGAATGTTCAATCGAAATACTAACTTTCTACAATAATCTTTTTAAAATCTTGTTAAAAGCAGAAATTTTATACTTTAATAAAATTTTATTTTGCTTATAGTGGGCCTACGAAAGGAAATGTATCCAGTTACAGCCGAACACCAATTTATGGCAGTCAAACGCCAATGTATGGAGCTGGTTCACGTACTCCTATGTATGGGTCGCAAACACCGCAGTATGAAGGTAATGGTTATAAAATCTCAATCTATTGAGTAACTTTTATTTCATAATTGCTTTAGCTAAAATAATTTTCAAAGGCTTATATAAGTTTAATAGCCTGTTGCTTTTTTGCTTTAAAGTTATGTATTCTGCTGCTTGTCTACAAAAAAAAAAAAAAATGTAGATGGTAAAGACCTCTCCATGCTTACCAAGTTGTAAATTTGGTAAACATTAATACTAATTTCTTCATTCATGTTGTTATGTTGATGCATTGACATGGAGATTCTGTAGAAAGCATTTTCCTAGTTGTCATATATATATATATACGCACACACATATCGGGTGTTTCAAAATAGGTGTTAAATGGATTTTAAAAATTAATTTTCTTAGACAAAGAGAAATTTTTTTCTAAATATAAGTGATAGGAAAGAAGGGACCATATAAAAATTAAATTTCATATTTTAATATGTAAATAGTACCTAGTAAAAAATTTGTCATACCTAAAACCTACTCTTCATTTGATGAACTTTTCTAATTGAAAGTATATTTTTATCACTTACGGTTTGAAAGATAACCGCTTTAACATCTATTTTTGAAGCACCCAGTATGTATGTAAATTTATGTGTGATGTTCATAGAGATAGTTTTAAAAGATCCAGAAATGTAAAATTTTAACACTCACAAGTTAAAACCTGCCAAACTTGATGGCTTAAAATATTTAAAGACCAAGTGTGTGTTAGCCCTATTATTATTATTATTATTATTTATTTATTTAAAATTAGAGACTATTTAAATGAAAATAACATCGCTTCATAATTTATTATTGAGCAGGTATATTATTTTCATAATTTTACTTTTGTGATTCATGTATATCTGCATGTATCATTCTTTATTATTTTCAACATAAAGATTTCTCTTGCAATGTTACAGAGCAGAAGCTCTTAAAATGTGGTCTGCGAAATTATTAAATATATATATACAGGGTGTCCAGTGCTAATGGTGCCCAATGGCTATTTCCTGAACCGTTAGTCAGAGACACATACAGGGTTCATACACCTCCTGGAAATCCTTAAAAACTCCTGGATTTCGATTTAAAACATTAAGGGCTCTGGAAAACTCTTGGATTTTACTAATTTATCTGTAGACTCCTGAAATTTTAGTATTGACTCCTGGAAATATTCTTTATTTTAGTGTTCTTTCTAGAATTTAAAGTGCAAAAAAAAAAAAAAAAAAAAAATTTGTAAGTGCGATCTGCCGAATTTTTTTTCCGACTCGTATTTCAAGTGTAATAATCCACTGCCATGTTTATTGGCGTTCCTGCCACAGACTTGGAGACAAGGATTGAAATCACTTCAGTGGGCTGAAAGCTTACTGCAAAAAATTTTAATGATGGTGCGATTCGCTCTAGACATTCGTCCCTGCTCTCCTTATATCCAATAATTTCGTTCCTGAACTAAGCCCATTGGCGTTCTCAAACTCTTTTATTGCTAACTGTTAGCACTTGCGTCACTGCGAAAGTATCTCATGATTGTTTTATGAGCTGTATGCTCTTATCTCTTCTTTCGTACACGGGGTACATGTTTACAAAGCTCGCTGTTTGCGGCGGTGTGTTGGAAATAATTTGTACGCGTGTGACACTAGTAAAATTTAAAACCATCCTGAGATTTTCATCCTTTTTAATTTGCCTAAAGATACCGGGTGGGAAATACATTTTAAATGATGCTTGGTTAGAAAAGATATTTATGTATACTCCTGGAAAAAATATATTTTCTCCTGGAAAACTCCTGGAATTCAAACTGCGAAAAAGTGTGGGAACCTTGCACATAGTTCCAATTGCAAAAATGCTTTTAATTGTATAATCTATTAAGCCAGAAGCAATCGAAGTCAATAAATCAATCGCTATAAAAATTACTGAATTGAAATTTTTATACAGTCCCCTGGTCCTATCGGTTATATTTAGAAAAATTTTCTTCATACAATTTGAAGCACAATAAAAAAGAATTCGTCTTTCTACAACCAAAATTTACTGAACTATAAAGCAGCAGATATTTTGACTTAAGTCACTTTTCCACGTTTAAAAATGTCCCGTTACAGTAAACCATTAAGGGACTATATAAATATTGAAAATTTAAATTATAGGTTATAGTTTCATTTTCTGGCATAATGCAGAGAAAGAAGCAAAAATAATTTTAGAATACTAATCTTTAAGCAGAAAGTTATAGCATGCTATGCAAAGTACAAAAAGAGTTTTCTACACATGTGCATATTTATATCGCAGCCAATGGAAGTTACTTTTGAGCAAGTGTTATGCTAACAGAATTTATAATATTATTTTAAGTTTCTAAAATGCTTATATTTGTATTTTAAAATGTTTCATTTTCTAATTTAATGTTTAATGAAGTGTTTTATTTGCTTGTTTTTTTTTAATATATTTCAATTTATTTAACACCAGTTCATTTAAAAAACTCTTTAAAAAATTCTATTTTCAGTATAAGCTATATTTTTATGTTAATTTACTAGATACACATAATTAAACGTTAATCTTTACTGCAGTCTACATTCATAAAATAGTTAATGAAACTGCTAATAAATATTACAAGGCTCAAAACCATGTACATTAATTTTTCTCAAATTCATTTTGTATACAAACCCTATTTTGCTGCTCGAAAAGTGCTCTAATTTTAAACAGCTGTAACTCAGTGAATTTTGGTCGTAGAAAGACATTTTTTTTTTTTTTTTTTAAATTGTGCATTGAATTGTATGAAGAAAAAATTTCAAAATATAACTGATAGGACTGGGGGACCGTATAAAAATTTGAATTTCATAATTTTTATAGGAATTGATTTACTGGATTGTTTCTGACAATAGATTATACAATTTAAAGCATTTTTTGCAATTGGAACTATGTGTGTCTGACTAATGGTTAAGGAAATAGCCATCGTGCACCATTAGCACTGGACACCCTGTATGTATATGTATCTATATAATAATTGCAAATGATTTAGGAGATTGGAACAAAGTTCCAAATAAAGCACAGCTCATCATTTGGTTCCATCATGTACAACATATTTATGTTATACATGAAATCAAATTATAGAAACAAACTTGATGTATTAGCGAACCAAAGAATACCGTTCCAACCTAGTGCCTGAAATTGTGGTTTTGGTTTCAAGAAAGCTAAGACTGCACCCATCTTGTTAAAAGTTGTTTCGACAAAACATTATAATAAGATCAATTTTGACCAATATTTCACCAAGAAATGTTTGCACGAGTTTAATGTACTGTGATTTGTAAATTTTAAAATTCTTTTTATTACTATTTTCATATCGCCGTAAAAATGTTCATCTTTTTGAATGTGCAAGATTGCGTATTTAAAAAGGGGGAGGAGAAAAAGCATTACATTTTTACTAATATTATTAAAATGTAGTGCCAATGATATTAATGAGCTAGAAATAAGTCTCAAGAACAATGTAAAATGCCTAGGGTTGGGAATGGTTCCACAAAAATAAAGTTTGGTCCTAGGACTAAAAAGGTCCTAAGTTTATGAATCCTTGTTCTAGAGCATTGATTCACAACTCTCAGGGGTTTATGAGGCATGTAAGAGGGTTTTGCAAAAA
This sequence comes from Cheiracanthium punctorium, assembly GCA_038373885.1. NCBI lineage: Eukaryota > Metazoa > Arthropoda > Arachnida > Araneae > Cheiracanthiidae > Cheiracanthium > Cheiracanthium punctorium. The sequence goes on from JAWZYV010004175.1 coordinate 177,609, forward strand.
CAATATACCAGTAAACAATAACTACACAAGAGTTTCGCAGGGAGAAAAAAGTTGAGAACTGCTGTTCTAGAGGAATTGTTAACCTCGAGAAAATGTGTAATGTGTAACTCTTTTAATTTTAAATTCAGTAATGTACACTGAATGTACCTTAACAAAAATATACCTTTTGAATTGAAAATGAAGGCTAAAGAAGCAACATTTCTCATATGTAATAATCTCTGTCTCACATAAAAAAATTAATGAAAATTAAGTGTTTGCTCCTTCTATCATTTTAAAAATGTAAAATTTCTTCCTTATATATACAGTGAAACTTCTATGAGCGACCACCTCTATTAAGCGACCCCCTCTGGAATGACCAATTTTTTTACCTACTACTTACCTACTACTTTTTTTACCTACTATTTACTACTACTTTTTTTACCTACTACTGACCTACTACTATCTACTTAATGTTAAAAGATCCTCCATAAGAGACCACACAACCCTCTATAAGCGACCAGTCAAGGTTCCCTCTCCGAAAAATTTTTAGCATTTTTTCCGGAAATAAAGTAAACAAAAGCCACATTTTAAACCAGTCGCTCTACTGCAAAATCGATAGCAGAAGCAAGTACACGTATACATTACGTACAAATCATAGGTTAGAGAAGAGGTATGTCTAACAAACGATGCATTGACGTGATCGAGTCACACGAAAAGGGAAATTTGGAGAGGAAGTTGGCGGTTACTTTTAGCTGTGGGAAAACTCAAAAAGCAAATTTTAAAGCAAATAGATTTCACTATGGCAAATTCAGAATGCGCGAAGATTGTAAGGAAACTGCTCTTTTGTCTGATGTAAGTAGAGAGAGAAGTACTCTCGAAGAGAGAAAAAAGAATGAAACAATCTGAAATTTTAAAATATTTTATTAAAATTTAAATTTAGAAAATAACTTTAAAAAAAGGAAGAAAATCTGAAACACTTTCCGATTTCAAATACGCACTAAGGTGCTAATATTAAAAGTGTATCATAATTTATGCATCATCCCTATTTTCTTTCTTATTCCATTAAGTTGGAAAGTGTATCATTATTCATGAGTGTGGCGTATTTTTCTCCCTTGTTTCATAAAATCCACCTTTGGAATCGAAATCTATCTTAACCCTTTCAGACCCCACTTTAATGCTGTGAGTAAAAAAAATAATTACCATTCTAAAATATCATAATATGATACTAATAAGCATGTTAAAGTAAAAAATTAAGGAAAATGTAATTATTTAAGAAAATATGCAAATGTCCATTGGGATGGACAACCGGTCTACGAGGTTGCAAAAGTCAAATATTCAATGCTTGAACTTCCCTTACGATTTTTGTTCTAAATATCAATTTTTTAAAGTAACAAATCTACATAAAAATGTTACATCACTCAATAAGTTTAAAACAGTTAATAGTGTAGTAATTTTACTACACATGAGGAGGTACATAGCAATAATACCTAGTTTTACAAAGAATTTTGACACAGTCCTGCTTTTATATATACCAAAATAGATAAACTTTAAATTTTTTGACATGGATATAAAAAAAACCAATTTCTCCCCATAGTAAAGCATAAATGCACTGTACATTTATTGCAGTAGATATGGGTTTTACCTTTGCAACCGTAATTTTTACACCGGGTTGCTCCATGCTTATCATCAACTTTTGATCTACAGAGTCATTGATAATCTCAGGATGAGGTCGAGTTTCAACTGCTCTTTGGCATATCCTTTTATTTTGTACAATAGGTGATAATGATGGCCTTCCCATTTTTTAATTATTTTTTGCTAAACCAACCGTACATAGATCTGAAGCTGATCTCATTTTGAAATGTAACAAATCTAATATGTTCTTTTTTGAAACTCCTAAAAAAATTTCCAAGAATTTTAACAAAATTTACCTTTTGCAACAGTTTGATTACCACTATCAACAAAGCAATCATCATCAGATTCTAATTCTTCAGTATCTGATATTTCAGCACTAGTTATATAATCTAAAACTTCCTTTAGATCTTTCGAATTTTTCAAATTATATTTTTCTAAAATAAAAAATGAATATTTGATCCTCCTAATAAACTGTTGTTGTTTTAAAAACAATTCAATTGCCTAAAATAAATTCGACAGCAAAAATATCAATAATTCAACTACCTAAAGAATCACAACCACGTGTACCGAATGTCCATTGTAATGGACATGTGATTACGCTCCATTTTTTCCCAAATTATAACCAGTAATACAATAAAACTATTTCTAATGCTAAGATTAACTTATAAACATTGTTTAAAAAAATTACTGACACATTAGAAGAAATTATTCATATAAATCAAAATAAAAGAAAATACTCGCGTTTTTGCAGACTAGAACCTTACGCCATTTTCAAACAAAGCAAGCTGTAAACATCTGCGCACTGTTGCCAACCCAAAAATCGCAAACATGTGAAAAAGATTGATCTTTTATCTATTCATGGAGCAAGTTTCAACACTCTGAAGTCAATGGGTTAAAAGAGATAAGGTTTAAAAATGTATGTCCATTGTAATGGACATTGGGTTTGAAAGGGTTAAAATTGCCTACTAAAACTATTTTACAATCTTTGCCAAGAATATTTCAACTATACTTCACGGTTTTAAATATTGTTTTGTTTCGAATGCGCATCATAATCCATGAGTGTGCCGTGTTTGTCGTTCTTGGGTTGATACCTACTTTATGCACCGACTCTCTCCAATGTGCCGATAATTAAACATATACAGTAACCATTACCATTTTTTATACTTATGTCCTAACCGTAATGCAGAATTAAAATGGTGATTTGGAACAACATTAAGTACAACATTCTGTTACATTTTTATTTATTTTGGGTTGCCAATGAATGTACTAGTTTTAATAATTAAGTGTCATCAAATTCCTTAACTAGTGCATTTATCACTAATTTGTTCACTTAAGTTTTCATCTAGTTCTTTTGGGAGCGTTGAAACTTGTGCATAAGTCCTAGAGACCAATGACTGCAAAGCTTTCCAAAGTGTGGTGATTTTTTAGGTTGGCAAGAGTGGGGGCATTAAAATAGGAATTAACTCTTTCTTGTACCATAAAACATATCTTTTGAATCGAAATCTATCTTAAAATTGCCCACTAAACTGTTTAACAACCTTCGCCAGCCATTTTTCAACTATCCTCTACCATTTTAAATACTGTTTGGAATGGGCATCATAATCCATGAGTGTGCTGTGTTTTCCTTCCTTCTTCCATAAAACACCTCTTTGGAATCAAAATCTATAATAAAATCCCCTACCAAAAATTTTTAACAATTTTCCCCAGGCATAGTCAAACTGTACTTCACCTTTATAAATACCATTTGGAAAGTGTATCATAATCTATGAGTGTAATATAACTGTCTCCTCTGTTCCATAAAGCACTTCTTCAGAATTGAAATCTATATTAAAATCACATACTAAAACTATTTTACAATATTCACCAGGCATTTTCTAACTAAACTCATCATATATTTATAATAAATTGTCTCATTTTGGCATCAAACTTAGTGATCAGCTATCGAAAATTGCAAACCTTGTGTGTCTTTCAACATTTTATTAACACCCCCCCTCCTCCATTTATCTGGCAAACACATTTGATAAGATCTTCACCATGACAATTCATACCTACAAAACTTGTGGACAAGATCTCATAGACAAAATTTTTGTATTGAGTGAAATAGCACCCTAGTGCTAAAAATGTTTAAATAATTACTTATGTATCAGAGTGTAGTTTCATAAATAACAAAACTAACAATATTATTTAGTTTTTTTTTTTTGTGTGTGTGTGTTTGTGTGTGTGTGTTTGTGTGTGTGTGTGTGTGTGTGTGTGTGTGTGGGTGTGTGTGTGTGTGGGTGTGTGTGTGGGTGTGTGGGTGGGTGGGTGGGTGGGTGGGTGGGCTACCTAATATTTACATTTCTGTGAGCAACCACCAGTCTTAACGACTGATTTTTTGTAGAACGGAGGATGGTCGCTTCCAAGAAGTTTCAATATATATATATATATATATTTGAAAAAACGATAGTGAGTTATTGAGTTTTTTTTAATTGACTCTGGCTAATGCATTTTTTTTCTCCCCAGTCATTAATTTTCAAATGAATGTACTTTTGTCAGGAATGGCTTGTCATATTTATTTCTCTACTTAATTTTAGCCGGAAGTCGAACTCCACATTATGGCAGTCAAACCCCACTACATGAAGGAAATCGTACACCTAGCCATGGAAATGCATGGGATCCAACAAATGCAAATACGCCAGCTCGGTTTGTATTTTAAACTTTTCTGCAAATAATATAAAATTGAATAGTTGTATTTTACGAGTGTTTAAAATGTTGTACATATTGAAAGGATGGAATAGTGTTTAGTTTGTTGTATTTTTTTGTTTTTAGAAGTTAATATAGCATTATCAATAAACATATGCTTTCAGGGCAAAATATTTAACAGATGACCCTACCGATTCTTTTAAGAGTTTTTTTAAACCTCCCCCCCGCCTCCTTTAATTAGCTTCAGATACGACATTAAATGTTCACCATTTTGTCCATTCATTAACTCAATTCTACTTAAATAATCTCAAAAAATGTTTTAACACAACCAAAATAAAAGAACAAGTTTATTCTACCATTAAAAAAAATTATAATAACCCTTTACAACTGTTGTCACTCAAAGCAAAACTAAAGGGAAAATAAAACTACACTGCTGAATTCATATGCACAATGCTATACTTAACATACTCCCACCTTTTGATAACAGGATTTTTATCAAAACAAATATTTAAACTAAAATTTAACCTAAAAGTCCGTTTTAAAGTTCAAAGTCCTTGAATCTAGGAGGCACTTTTGTAACTCTCTCTTTTAATATCTCGTGAAGAGTTGTAGGGATATTATTTTGTTCAGTATCTGCCTTTTCAGGACTTCCTTCAGATTCTGGTTGTATTTCCAATGGATATAAGTGTTGAATCGGTCTTAGAATCTCTCCATTTGATGTCTTTAACCAGTCTGACATTATTGTCTTTACCGGGATAAAATTTGACTATTCGTCCCAAAGGCCAAAATGCTCGCTTCTTATCTTCGTTTTCGATTAAAACTATGTCCCCAACTTTTAATTCATAAGATGACTTCTTATTTGTTTGCTTGAGCATGAGATTTCCTAGATCTTCTACTCTGAAACGTTTTCTCAACTTTTCCCGAAGTCTTTGCTGGTGTCGTAGCCTTCTTGTCAAATATATTTTGTCTATATGGTCAAGATCTGGCACACCAACTTCCGGAATTTCTTGCAGTAACATTGCAGGAGTAATTGGTTTTAACTCATCTGAATCTTCGAATAAGTTAGTGGTCTCGAATTAACTATAGCTTCACATTCACAAAGTAAGCTAAGCATATCTTCATAAGTTAGTGAAGCATTCTTCAAAACTCTTCTTAGCATTTTCTTAACAATTTGGATCAAATGTTCCCAGAAACCACCTCACCAGCAAGCTGAGGGTGGATTAAACTTCCATATAATTCTTCTATTAGTTGTTTCACCTTCAATCATTTTCCAATCAATAGCATTAAAAAGATTATTAGCTCCTGTGAAGTTCGTCCCATTATCACTATAGATTACATGAGGACGTCCACATCTGGCAATAAATCTTCGTAAACTTAAGAGAAAGCAATTCGTAGACAGAGAAGTTATCAATTCTAGATGAATAGCTCTGAATACAGCGCATGTATACAAAGCAAACCAAGCTTTTGTTCCATCTTTCAGAATAAGAGGGCCTGCTAAGTCTATTCCAACGACTTCAAAAATGGATGCTTCTCTGATTCTGTCTTCTGGAAGTGGCACAGAAACTGTTCTCATTGCTTTTGCACTGTGTCTTCTACAAACAATGCATTTATAAATAGCTGCTCTTATTGTTTTTCTACAGTTTATAATCCAAAATTTCTCTCGAAGATTGGTTAAGAGCATATGAAGTCCAGCATGATGTAAATTCAAATCATAATCTAGGATGAGTAGTTTAACTAATTTATGTGTACTTGGCAATAAAATTGGATACTTAAAATTTTCCAAATCTTTCCTCTTTGTTAATTTTGTCTCGACTCGCAAAATTCCTTCATCCTTAAACACACTGATGGACTTAAATTTTTTAATATCTTCAGATGAAAAGGAATCCAGTTGTATGAGCTTTACTCTAAATTTTTCTGCCTTTTCTAGCTCATGAACTTTAAGCTCTCCGTGCTCCCTTTCTTTTCTTTTCTTTCGGGAATTTTCTACAAACCTGTACATCCACCCGATCATTCTTAAAATTTTAGTGTATTTCGAAAAGTAGCTAACAACTTTTGAAGACAAGTCGTTGACATTATTCAGTGCTGTTAGAACTATCTTGCGCCTTTCTGTGTCAACGCTCTCTTCGTTATCATTTGGGGTATAATGAGGCCAATCTTTTTCCAACAACTTCAGCCACTGAGGACCCTCCCACCAAAGTGATTCTATTAGTTTCTTCGCTGAACAACCTCTTGATGGCAAGTCAGCAGGATTCTCAGTGCCTGATACATGTCGCCACTTTGTTCGATCTGTGAGATTTCTTATCTCCTTAACTCGTTTTTTTACAAACACAGTCCATGTATCATCATGAGTTATCCAATACAACATTGAAGTTGAATCTGTCCAATAATATTCTTCAATATCTTGGATATTTAAAGCCTTTTTCACCATATGAGAAAGACGTACGCCTATTGTACATGCCATTAACTCTAGTCTAGGAACTGTCATTGCTTTCAGTGGTGCGATTCTTGATTTAGCAATCACCAGTTGCACTGAGACTTGATTTTCACATTCACTCCTCAAGAAAATGACAGTTGAATAAGATAGTTTAGATGCGTTACGAAAAGTATGCAGGCTGATGGATACACAATTTTCTATTGACATATATCTTGAAATTTCTACCAGTTTCAAAAGACGAAGATCCTTGAACCACTTTTTAAACTTTTCAGTTACATCTTTTGACAGTTCATCATCCCAACCAAGTTTTGATTTCCAACTTTCTTGAAGAAGTAATTTTGGATACAATGTTACAGGGCAACAAAACTCAATAGGGTCAAAAACTCTCTGCGCAATAGAAAGTAACTTTCTGCGAGTAAATGGTTCCGTCATTTCAGGTCCTAAATTAATTTCACAAGCTAAAGTGTCAGTTCTTAGATTCCACAGCATTCCTAAGACATGAGATATTTCTAGTTCTGGAGTTGATACATTAAAATTGGTAAACTCCCAGCCTCTCAATTCAAATTTAGCATTTTGCATTAACTGTGTAGAGACTTCTATAAAATGTTGAGTTTCACTTTCTGTGTCCAATGAAGTGACGCAGTTATCAACATAAAACGATCTCAATAATTTTTCAGCAATTTATTTGCGTTCTAAGCATGTATTCTCTAGATGATGACGAATGACTGCTCCAAGAATAAACGGACTGCAAGTCACTCCAAAAACTACTCTGCGGTGCCTAAAAACTTGAATTTCTTTACTCTCACTATCCTTCCACCACAAAAATCGAAGATAATCTCGATCTTCTTCGGCAATGCTTATCTGTAAGAAGGCCTTTTTTATGTCAGATATAACACCTATTCTTTTTTCTCTAAATCTTACTAACAATGACGGTATTAATTCTAAGTTGTTAGGTCCTTTTTCAAGGCAATCATTGAGTGAAGGAAATCCTTTCTTTCTATTTGATGCGTCAAACTGGTCTAACCTTAGTTGTTGAATTTTCCTTGAAAATTCCTCTATGTGGCAAGTAGCAACCAGATTTAGATAGTTCTTCAAGTGGTACCTTTTCAATTATATCTTCTTTTAACCACTCCTCGAACACATTGTTATATGCATCATATTTTCCTTCCATTTTTAACTTAGTTGTTTTTTTTTTCTAGCCTTCTTTCAGCTATATCTCTATACTCAGGAAGATTGCCATGGGTCCCTCAGGTACCCATGGCAATTTCACTTCATTTCTTCCCTCAGCATCTTTTCTTAAATTTGTGATAAAATGATCGTTTACGACCTTATCAATCTCACTTCTAGATTTAAATCAAAGGGATCTGTAATGCCAATGGCTTCTAATTCCCAGAGGTTTCTGATATCTTGATTGTGAATTAAGAGGGAGGTAACTACAGTAGCAATAAAATTTTTACCTCCAGTTGTTGGCGGTTTACCCATCAAAACCCACCCGAGCAGTGTTTCCATGCAAAAATGCCTGTACTTAATTTTTTTATTTTTCCACTATAAATATTTCCAGCAAAGCCTATCAAAAGATCAATCTGCGGGTTGACACAATCAACATCTGTGATATGAATTCTCTTTCCAGCTAATTCTGATATCCAAGGTTCTTTCTGGAGACTAGGAACAGATCCACAAATTATAGGCTGATCTAAAACAGGAATCTTGCAGCTATAACCAGTATGCAGATTCTCAACATTTATTTTATAACATTCATGATTCATATCAGATGTCTTTCCTCCAAACACAACATGTGTTAATTTGTTATGAGCTTCTGATCTTATTCCTATGGATTCTACTGTTGATTTTAAAACATAAGAGTATTCAGATCCAGTATTGATTAAAGCTCAAAGATGAAGTTTCTTTCCTTTATGTTGAGTAGCAATCACTAAAGTTTGAAGCAAAACTCTTCCTGAAGTAGATGTTGACGAAAGAGTGCTAATTTCGCAATTTCGCAATTTTCTTGATTGCACTCAACAGGAACTTTTGATTTCTGCTTAAATTCTGGACAACAAACAAGGTAGTGTTTTTTACCACAAAACATACACCGAACTTTGCTTTTACAATTTTTAGCTCGATGCTGGTTTGTTTTCAAACGCACAAAGCAACAGTTTTTCTCTTACATAATTTTCAATCTTTCATCATGACTTAAATTTTGTGCTTTGTAGCAATCTTTACTTTGATGAGATTTTTCACAGAATATGCAACTTATTACATCATTCTTATTTATTTCCTTAGCTCCCAAAAATAAGTTGCTTGCAGTAGGTATAGTAATATCTTCCCTATCCTTATGAGTTTTCCTGTAGGGATCACTTTGCTTCATACCTGACTTCGCTAGAGTTATTCTTTCTTCGCCTTCGACCTCAGCCCTTAGAAAATTTAAAAGCTGGGTCAGTCTTGCACTATATGACTTCTCTTCATTTACCGAATTTCTCAACCAAACTCTCAACACGTCTTCTGGAATACATGACTCCACAAGTGGAAAGAGCATTGCAGAATATTTGTCTGAGGTTATCCCAATGGATTCTAATGATCTGAGGTGGGATTCAAGTTTATGATACTAAGTCTTGATTTGGTAGCATTTTTAACAACTAAAGTTAATAGTTCACGAACATAGTATTCCACTAACAATTCCTCACGGCCAAATCTTTCTTTGAGGCTTTCAGTCGCTTTTGTATAATTTTCTGCCGTAGGTGGATAGCTATCGATGATCTCTTTTGCTCTTGTACCTGGCGACATACACTGAATTAAATATTGGAATTTGTCTTCTAACTCCATTTCTTTATGCTCGTGAATTCGTTTAAACTGACTCCAGAAACACAACCATTCTTTGACTTCACCGCCAAATTTCATTCGTTCAAGTTTGGGAAGTTTTATTTTTGATTTCTCATTATTTCATATATTCCTGTTTGGTTGTGATTTACTTTCTATAAAAGAATTGACACAAACTATAGCTTCATCATATTTGACTTTATATTCTTCTACAGATTCAAATTCATCAGAATAACTTTTACCATTATCGTCAGCACTTTAAGCAAGTTCTAAAATTTCGCTGCCAAGAGTCATTAAATCAGCATTAATTCGTTCTAAGGTAGCTAATTTAATCTTAACATCACTAATTTCTACATTTTCATTATCAAACAGAGACATTAAACTTTTATATGTCTTAGTAAAATATGTTCTTAATGGAGATCGCTTCTTAACAAGATGCTCCATTGCGAACCAAAACTAAAAATTCAATGCAAGTATTTCTTAGATAAAGTACTGACCTCTTATATTTTGATGGCGTCCGGGTCGCCAAATTTCAGATACGACATTAAATGTTCACCATTTTGTCCATTTATTAACTCAATTCTACTTAAATAATCTCAAAAAATGTTTTAACACAACCAAAATAAAAGAACAAGTTTATTCTACCATTAGAAAAAATTATAATAACCCTTTGAAACTGTTGCCACTCAAAGCAAAACTAAAGGGAAAATAAAACTACACTGGTGAATTCATATGAACAATGCTATACTTAACAATTAGTGAACTTCAGAGTTTGTTCATAAAATTTCTCTGAAACTTAGATTTACTTGTAATTATGCAAGGTGCTTAAAATTATTATTACTAATTTTTAAAAACATTCAATTAATATTTGCCTTATAAATTCAATTTGCTAGTTTTTCTGATGTCAATAATTTGTTTCTGCAAAACTTGATCAGATCTGCTTCTATAATTATTGGCAATATTTCTGAAGTGCGTTACAAATTTTGTGGTTCCATAAAATAGGTTAGATTTTCAGTTTTATCGTATTAGGTAATAAAGTATAATAATGTGTCTGTCTATTATTAACATAGTGTTGTAAAATTATTTTAAATCAAATGGCAAAATTTAGAATTGTACTTAAATGGCAGGATTTTTTGGCAAAATTTGTTTTACTCACTCATTATTTAGTTATTTATGATCATGATTAATTTACATGATAATAACAAGTTCTGTGTTTTAATCAAACAGTGGAAGTGGCGATTTTGAGGATTATCCCTTTGATGAGCCTTCTCCATCTCCTAACTATAATCCTGCCACACCAGGGTACCAACCAGATACTCCAGACAGAGGGCCATACACCCCGCAGACACCTGGTGGAGCTAATATGTACAATTCTGATCATACATACTCTCCTTACCAGCAGACGCCATCACCTGCAGACTATCAAGGTAAACTTCAGAACAGAATAACACATCAATACTAGAAGTGAAAAAGTTGGCTGGAGTATGGATTGGGGGCCATGCACCATGAAGGCGATACACATACTTTGTAGCAGCCAGGGATTAAGCTATGGTCATTTTTTTTTTTTTTTTTTTTTTTAAACTACAAAATGCAAAAGAAAGTCTCTGTAACGTTAACGAAATAGAAACCAATACAATCGTATAGGAAGCTGGCCACATTCTACATGCTGCTTTCTTTGGAGAGGGAGAAAAGGGCCATAGGGAGATTTCTTTCTCTGCGCTGCGCTTCATCCTTCTACAATTCCTTTATGGGCCTCACCATGGCACAGTGGTTATGTCACTGGAAATGGTAGAGGGGTGAAGTGTGAAGGGTTCGGGTCCCATCACACGTTCGTCTACCTAACCGTTCAGAGTTTTCTCCAAAACTTAGCATCAATGCGGGTTCGGACCCCTTATTAAGACCCCACACACATAGGCCTAGATCCCTTGTGCTGATAATTGTCCTTAATCCCACAACAACAATGATTCTGTTGCCTTTTACCATAGTTGGGGAGGGAGGGAAAATAATATCAGAGACAAGAAAAGGGGGAGGGAAAAGGAGTGATATGAGATAAATACATAACATAACTGATTAAAACACAAGGATTGTTTTAAATTCAAATACACTTTTAAACCCTTAAAGGTATTATCTTCAAGAAAACGGTCATAAAAGTACCCGTTTTTTATTCAAGAAAATTATATAAAAATATGTACAATATGTACATTCATTTAAAGCTATTTTTATACTGTTTTCTTGAAGATAATACCTTTAAGGGGTTAAACGTAAACCATTATATCAAAATGCCTACAACCTTTAAATGAATGTACATATTGTACATAAAGGTTGTAGACATTTTGATATAATAAAAGTTCTGTGCAAAAGAATTGAAATTCGCTAATGCTTCTGGTGCATAACTTTTGATCTCTCCAGCTCAGAAATATTATGGGAGTGAGAAGGAAGGGTTTATAATACTTTAACCGTTTGACTGCTATCCATCAAAATCCTCATACACCCTCCAATAAAAGTATTCGAGCAAGAGAGAAATTTCCTATTTTAGATTTGCGAAAAATAATTGAGTTTTTGAAAAATGACAACTTAATAGAAATATGGAATGTCATATTTATGAATAGCCTAACTCATATTCTATGATAAATAATTTTTAATATACGAAACCAACGTAGGAAATTTCTCTTTTGCTCGAATGCTTCTTTTGGAGGGTGTACATTCCAAAAGCGCAATAGCGCTGCATAGCAGTGAAACGGTTAAAAGGCATGAAATGAAGTATTATTAAGGAGATGTGCAAGATAATTACATTGCAACGTATCTTCGATTATTGGCCGTGAAATTTTAAAAATTATTTTTTATATCAAGAAATGAATGAGAATCCTGATTTTTTACTATTATAATTGCTAAATGTGTTGTAGTTTTGAAAACTTTTTTTTTTTTTTTTTAAATAAACTCAACATTTTTCTAAGTACATCAAGCAGATTTTGCTACATATTTTTTTTTATTTTTTATACTTTTTTGAATGTTTGATTACATTCATTTATTAATCTCTTGAAAAAATAACACAGATTGCGAAAAACATTCAAAATTGTTTTTATCCACTGGCTTGATTTGCTTATTTTAGTCAAGTCCCTTGCAACATTTATTCTTTCTTTCTTTTTCTCTTCTTCATTTGTCAGTGTTTATCATTACAAATGAAAAACATATTCAAATAATATTTGCAATGTTGAAGTGGGGGGGGGGGGCGAATACTGGTTTAAGACCAGTGAGCATAAGACTTTGATCGGCATGCTTATTAAAATGCATCCAAAAACAGTTTTGGCACACTTTAATAGCTAGTGTAAACAACTATTCTGGTAAAACGGTGTTCTTGAAGTTTTTGTCAAAGTGACAAAAATAGGGATATACAGTAGAACCTCGATTATCCGAGCTAATTGGGACCGCTAGTACCTCGGATATCGGAAATCTCTGTTAATAGAAACTATGTATCAAAACCATCCGCGCTTGCGAATTTAACTAACTTTTAAAGTAAAAAACAATAGAACGTTTTTTAAATGATAAAAATAAACATATATGAACTTATGTCTCACAGCTAAAAAGATTTAAAAAGGAAATCAACTCTAGTAGTAAATTTTAAAAAGTAAAATGGATTTGTTTTTTTGGACAAAACAATAAATGGAACACGGACAATGAACTAAAATGTGTATAATTTTTTCCAAGCTCATTTTGAAAAGGAGAAAAAAAAAAAAAAAAAAAATTAGACTTCGTTATTGCCTCGGTTAACAGAAACCTTGGTTAACCGAAGCTCGGTTAATCGAGGTTCTACTGTACTATTGCCTCTGTTTTAGGGAAAAAAACAATTATATTTTTACAAGAAGGAAAAAAAAAATGTTGACTATTTAAATCTTTATCAAATTATTATTATATTAACATGTAATATATAGAAACATTTTTGGACTCTTATACCAAATTAAAAAGGCAAGCATGTCATAAAGAAATTTGCTAATTAAATCGAAACACACAATAAAATTTGGTACTTCAGAATGAAAATTAAAATCTTTAGTTATCATTAGTTTAATCAGTTTTTTTTTTTTTTTTTTTTTTTTTTTTTAAATTACTATTTATCTTTTAACAGTTTCATCAGAGAAAACTATTGTATGAAAAGTGCCTAAAATCTCTGTATTGCTGAAGTTTATGAATTTTTCTCCATTAAATGAAATTAATGTATGTACTAGTTTATTAATTAAAAAACTATAGATAATTAAAATAAATACAAGATCTATTAAGCATAACTGGTAAGTGCTCTGATTGTGCTGGAGTTTCTTCGATAGTTTTAATTTGCTCCAGAAATTCGATAATTAATGAAAAACTCCGATTTTTTTAATTCAAAATTCATTTATAGAGGCTCAAAGAAATTTTCAATCTTTCTTCATCCTTCTTGTAAATGACTATTTTTTCCTGAGCATTTCTTTATTGGAGTCTCCAATACCTAATGAATAAAAAATTAACTCTTAATTTGCACGTATTTATTTACTTAGTTTCATAAAATAATGCTATTTAAATTTGCTTATCATTTTCTGCAAGTTGTAATTGATTTTTAAGGTCAAATCTACTTAAAAGATGTACATTTGAAATATGTTTGTGAAATACTTACTGAAAGTTATAAGATGGCTGCCTGTGCAGACACCAATGTTATAACATGCTGTTTCACTATTTTAAAATAGTTGTTTTGGTTAGTACTGCGGTATTGTGAATGATTATTATTCTAGTTACTATTGCTGTATTGTGTAAGATTTTCACTTCATACATAGAGTAGTCACATATAGAAATCAAGAATAAAAAAGTGAAATTTTTCTAAAATTAAAGAAACTAATATTTGAAGGAACTTTTTTTTTTTTTTTTTTTAATTAATTGCCACCCCTCCTTTCCGACATTGTGTTTATGACGGCTTATATGTGAAAGGATGCTCTTATATTTTAGAGGAATGCTCTTTTATTTTACAATTGGAGGTTGGAAGCCCTGCTGTTTAGTTTTGTACTCCCAAAAGCAATTTAAATGTAGTTTCTAAATGTAACTTTTTCTAAGTATCTACTGCTACGATAATTAATCAAGCATGTAAGAAAAAGTGCTCGAGAATTTAAAGCATGTAAAAATAATAAAGCTCAAATATTTTAATATTAAACTACTATTCTAATTAAACTATTACTATTATTTAACTACAAACAATATGACATACTAGATACGAGTAATTGAAATCCCCCCCCCCTCCTCGGTATTTTATTTTATTTTTTTTGCATTTTCAATTTTTTTGCCTGGACGTGATGAATGGATGGATGAATTAACTGATATAATACAAGGTAAGTCTAAAGTCACTAAGAAGTTATAGCAGTGAATAACTTTTTTTTGTTTATCATTAGTTTCCATAATTTCACAGATTTAAAGACGAAATTTTTTTTTTTTAAATGTAAAAAAGAGGTATATAAAATGAAGATAACATGTTCTAGGGTTGATTTAAACATTAACATCCTGTTGCAAAAGAAAAAAAAAAAATGTTGAATAAAGTTATACAAATCTTTTGATGTCTGTTATGTCTTGAATGGAATACTGATGAAACTATGTATTAAATAAAATGTTATGTTGTAATTTCTTTTAAGATTTTATTTGTTATGATCATTTTAGCTGGTACTCCCAGTCCTTCAGCTTATGCTGCTACACCTAGTCCCTCTGGTTATGCAGCAGGAACGCCTTCACCCAGTGGTTATGGCTACAGTCCGATGACTCCTGGAGCACCATCTACTCCAGGTTCAGGTAAAAATCTTACTTAGTAATAAAGTCCCTTATAAAACATCCTTCTTTTTTCTTTGGGCCCCATCAGTGGCTGAGCACATATCACTCTCAACTGGAAAAACCTCTTAAAAACCCTGGTTGCGCCTGCAAAATGTTTCCGCCTGCAAAATAGGTAAAATCTGACTTCATTGAATTTCGGAAGGGGGCAAACAATTGTCCTTTTTTGCCTTTATTAAGTTATGCCTTTCAAAGGCACATATCCAGAAAAACATTTTTGAAGGGTCCAAATGACCAAAAAGGCAAAATTTTTCACTAAAAGACTATATCATTATCATTGTAGTAACAAAAGTCAAAATTTCGGGGGAGGAGTTCGGGACCCCTTCCCGCCCCAACCTAAATACGTCTTTGGACTTTGTCCCCCCCCCCCCCCAATAATTTATAGGCTGCGATGCTAATGAAGTTACAGTAGATTTTTTTAGAAAGTGATTCCATCAACCTCAAGTTATTAGGCAAGTTGGAGTGTATAGGCTGATTAATTTTATTTTTCACCAACTATGCGAAAAATTTGCGGAATGGCATTGCAATGCGGCAGTCCTGGGTTCGAATCCCAGCTGTGGAATTTTTCGCATAGTTGGTGAAAAATAAAATTAATCAGCCTATACACTCCAACTTTCCTAATAACTTGAAAGGTTGATGGAATCGCTTTCTAAAAATGTATAATTTCCGCAGCATAATGGAGTTGTCGCGAATTAATTGTTTCATCTGTTCTATCTGTGATTTGCAGAGGAAGATGATAAATGCCAACGGTTCTAATGCGAGAAATTTCATCTGGGAATCGTCTCAGAGTAGCTCAGTGGTAGAGCACCCGCACGTTACGCGGCAGTCCTGGGTTCGAATCCCAGCTCTGGAATTTTTCGCATAGTTGGTGATGTTGACACTTCACTAAAAAATGCACTTTCACTTAAATTGATTATGTTACCTATATTTACACTTCGATTTCATGACTTATAATCGGAAGAAGAGACCAATCATTTACACAAAACACTTTATTTCTGGGAGCAAAAACCAGAGACGCTTTCACATCCGACGTCTCGATCACAAGTGCGCTCACACCCAGAGGGCGCGGCACAACACAACACACGAACAGGCGGGAACATCCCCCCCCGTTGACATGTCAAAAATACACAAATAAATTTTACGCTAAGCAATATACATATATATACTAGATAGATTTAAGCAAATCACAATAAACACTACATTAATAAAAATACTAAATTTACACAATACATTACAATTTATCACACTACGTTTAATCGGTAGACAAAGGCAAAATACAAATATTAGTAATGGATCTTTTAAATGAACCCTTTTGGGTTTTAACAATAACAACTCTCACATTTCCATCAGCTCCTGGGATGGTTTTTATGATTCGTCCAATTGACCATTTGCACACAGGCAATTGATCGTCTTTAAGCACTACTAAAGTGTCTGGCAGGACATTGTCCTTAACGAATTGCCATTTATGTCTATTTTGCAGATGACTAAGGTAACTATTCTGCCACTTTTTCCAAATTGTCTGAACCATCCTCTGAACGAGTTGCCATCTACTACACAAATTTTCTTTTTTGTCGCATAAATTTGGTTCGACCATCGCAGTTATTGGCCTGCCGATCAAGAAGTGACCAGGCGTAAGCACCTCAAAATTTTCCGAATCATTGGAGAGGGGACAAAGAGGCCGTGAATTCAAAATACCCTCAATTTGGATCATTACTGTCAAAAATTCTTCGAGAGTTAATTTGGAGTCTCCCACAACCCTTTTAAAATGATATTTAAATGATTTCACGCCTGCCTCCCATAGTCCTCCGAAATTCGGAGACCTGGGAGGGGAAAATTTCCAAACAATTCCTTCAGAAGTTAAAAAATTGGTCAAATATTGGTCACCCCTGGCAGCTAACTCTGACAAACGCTTGATTTCAGAGGATGCTCCTGAAAAATTTGTGGCATTGTCACTAAATATTACGCAACTTCCCTCTACGGGAAAAGAACCTTTTTAAAGTCGCTATAAGTGCTTCAGTAGTTAAATCGGACACTATCTCTAAGTGTATAGCCTTAGTAACCATACATACAAATAGGCACACATATATTTTCTGTATAGTGCCCTTTCTCTGATGCTTTTATTTAATAAGGAAGGGGCCACAAAAATCTATTCCAACTTTTGAAAACGGAGGACTAGGTTGCACTCGTTCCGAGGGAAGGCTCCCCATAATTTGATTGAGACTTCTAGGGTTAGCCTTAAAGCATCGTATACATTCATGTACCACCTTTCGGGCTAAATTTCTACCTCCAAGAGGCCAGAAGGTTTGCCGGACCGTATTTAAAAGACCTTGAGGGCCGACATGCATCTCTCTCTTATGATAATAAATGAAGATAAGTTTTGTTAGTTTGTCTCCTGAAGGCAAAACAATAGGATATTTCTGGTCGTACTCCAGATCTGATCGTACTTACTATTAGGAGCCACAGGTGATCCTTTAATCAATCTCGATCTTTCCTGAAAAAAATACCTCACCTGAATATCCTTTATCAGGGTGTCACGAGCCATCAAAAATTCTTTACTTGTGATGGCATTAGTCTGTTTTGTTTTGCTTTTGCAGTTATGAATAAACCTGAAAATATACACTAGAATACGGATTAATTTTAAAAAATCATTAGTTCGGTCCATCAAGTTCACGTACAAATTAGAGTCACTATTAACAGTCATTAAAGTTTTAGATTGAGTCTTAAGTTCGTCGAAAAAAGCATCACTAGAAGACGGCATAGGAGGCTTAGTCGTATCTGGAATATCACCCTGCAGGAAGGATGGACCTTCAAACCACAAGTTGCATTGAAGGAGCTTATATGGGTCTAAGCCCCTCGAAATGAGATCCGCCGGATTCTCATGAGAAGACACATGTCTCCACTGGGGAATGTAAGTCAATTCCTGAATCGTGGCCACTCTGCTTGCCACGAACTGTTTCAAGTCTGCGGGCTCTCTCTGGATCCAAGAAAGTACAATTGTGGAGTCAGTCCACAAAAATACTCTGTCCACTTCCAGCTTCAAGGAAATAAGGACCCTCTTCATAAGCTTTGATAAAAGTAGGGCTCCACAAAGTTCAAGTCTTGGAATTGTCAAACTTTTGATCGGGGACACTCTGGATTTACTGGCAATTAGCCTCACAACCACATCACCAGCTGCATTCGTAGATTTGCAGTAAATAACTGCTCCGAAACAGTGGGCCGAAGCATCGCTGAAACCGTGGATCTGAATATTAGTTGCATCTGGAATTAAGATGCATCTCGCAACGTTGAAGTCTTTAACGCGTTCAAGAGCAGCAAGAAAATTATCCCACTCACGAGTAAGAGGCAATGGAAGTGCGTCGTCCCAATCCAAACTTAGCCTCCTCCACAAGCTTTGCATAAACATTTTAGCCTTGGAAACCAGGGGCCCCAGGAGGCCAAGAGGATCAAATATTTTGGCAATTGTAGATAACACGCAACGTTTGCTGTAAGAACTTTGTCTAGACACAGCCACCTTGAAGGAAAAGCAATCGATGACGGGGTTCCAACGAACTCCCAGCGTTTTGGTTTCACTAGGATCAGAAAAATCGTAATTGCCTTCAATGTTTTGTGAGAGTTCTGGGTGGTTGCCGCACCATTTATGGAGCTCCATACCACCTCTTTTCAAAATTTCAATCAACTGACGTTGTAATTCCTTAGTTTCAAGCAAATCTTGATCACCGGAAAGGACATCGTCCATATAGAAATCTTCACGCAACACAAGCGCTGCAAGAGGGTAGTTATTCTCCTCATCGAGAGATAACTGCAGCAGAACTCTCGTAGCGAGAAACGAAGAGGACACCATATCGTAAGTCACTGTGGTTAGCTCGAAGGTTTTTGGAGGATCATCGGGGCTTTCTTGCCAAAGAATCCGCTGTAAGCTCTGCTGGTCAGGATGTATGGTGATCATCCGATACATTTTTTTTACGTCGGCTGTGAAGGCAAATATATGCTTTCTAAATCGGCACATTATTGAGAAAATATCTTGTTGTATCACTCCACCATTGAATTGAAGTGAGTTCAAGGAGTTCCCCTTATCAGTAGGACAAGAGGCATTAAAGACCACGCGCAACTTAGTAGTGGATTTCAATGGGTTGTACACTCCATGATGGGGAAGGTAGTAAGTAACACTAGGTTCCTTTTCATGAGTTACCTCTCTCATGTGGCCCAATCGAAGATATTCGTCTAAAAACTCCTTGTACAGTGAAAGATAATTTTGATCTCTAATCAATCGAGCCCATAGCGAATTAAGCCTTTTGAGAGCAATGTCACGTGATTTCCCTAAACATTCAGGATTATCTTTAAAGGGTATAGAAACTACATATTTACCGTCACTGTCTCTAAAATGTGTTTCCTTGAAATGTTCTTCGCAAATCATAGTTTCCCTATTTTTCCTATCTACATGCTCAACATTTTTGATCTCCCAAAATTTTTCCAAACTTTTATTTAAATCTTCCTCACACACTAACCCGCAATGAACTTTTGCATCACTGGATTCGTTTAAACACCCACTTGCAATATACCCAAACACTGTATTTTGAAAAAACAGTCGAGAGTTTCGCGCCTGAATCTGGCCAGGCCTCATCAATTCAAAGAAAACCTCCGCGCCCAATAAGATCTGTATTTTCCCCGGAATATTAAAACCGTAATCAGCCAATTTAATATTATCCGGCACCTCAACATCCAACAATTTACTCGGCACCGAGTCCGTAATTTTCCTTACCACAAGAAAATCCAATTCCTTTTCAAAACTGTTCTCTTTATTGCATAATATTGAGGTAACGCACCCATCAACAGTCATGGATGAGTCATTAACGCCTGAAATTAACGTATTTATTTTTTTACGTTTCAATTGCAAATGCTGAGCGCAATTCCTCAAAATTAGATTAGATTGTGAACCAGAGTCACATAATACCCGAACTTCATTAAGATTCGAATATTTATCCTTAATAAAACAACGAGCTGTTGACAGCAACACCGTTTTCGATTTATTATTATTAACAAAGCTGGTAGCTACAAAGTTATTTCCGCTTTCAATATCAGTCGAAGGGGCCTTAACAGGTTCCGTCGCGCCTGCAGACTTTGGCGCTGATGGAGGGTCTTGCTGATAATGAATTAATGAGTTATGTGGCTTAAAGCAAAAACAATTTCGAAACTTACATGTTTTAGTTGAACAGAGGGGTGAGAAGCACTTGAAACAAAGTTTATTCTTTTTCAGAAAATCTACTCTTTCATTGACTGTAAAGGCTTAAATTTCGCACAGAGATGAAGGGGGTGGTCACTAGTGCATAGTATGCATTTGGTATCTTTTATTTCATTAACAAATACATTAGAAAAATGTTTTCCACTTCGCGTGTTCCTAAATTTATTTTTCTCGCACTCAAACCGTTTATTTTCGTTCCCGGCATGCGGTTTTGCAAGGAAGCTCGACTCTTTATTTTTCCCCCTACTAAAGAGAAAGATATCACATTCTCTCCCCAACACCTGCGGTTCGAACCAAGTTTTGCCTTGTTTTATTCCTATATGACTTTTTAAATCACTGTCAAGAGTACTGAAGATTTTGTCTGACACGATTAGTTTAGACAGAGAATTAAAATCTTTCACCGATCTCAACTGGCAGTAGTATTCGAATGACACACTCAATCTCGAAGCAAATTGTATATATGTTTCACTGGGTAATTTCTGAGCTTTACGGAACTGACTCAAACACTCCTGAGGTGTAGGCTGAAATTCTTTTAAAACGACTGTTTTAAGTTTCTCGTATCTGCTAAGCTCGTCATCGCGCATGTACACTAATAAATTACTGGCTCTTTCACCTAACAGATTAAGCAGTATTTCTGCCTGGAACTCCTCTGGTACACCTTTTGTTTTAAATGCCTTTTCTAGTGAACGGAAAAAAAGATTAAATGATTCCGCTCTATCTGGCACCACAATCGTTAATGTCCGTACACTTTTGATCAAATTTTCTAAACTCTGATTAGAACACTCTAAATCATTGCTCGCGTTGTTCTCACGCACTAATTTTTTAATATTAGCGATTTCAGCTTCTCTATCCAGTTGGGCGAGTTTAATTTTCTCTAAATTAAGTTTCGTTTCTAACTCAAATCTCTCTTTATCATTTTTCTCCTTCTTCTCTTCTAACACCGAATCAATGATATTTTGTACCAGCTCTATATTATTTTTATAAATATCCGAATCCTCTATTAATTTTTTGAGAACAACCATTTTCGCGTTATCGGGAACTTCTAAATCAAGTTCTTCCGCGACACATTTTAACTCGTCTTTTTTAAGTTTGCCTAACGCCATTATAATTAAATCAAAAACAATAATAAAGCACACGGAAATTGCTCTCACCTCAAGGCAATATTAGGCTCCAAAAATCCACTTTCGCTTTGTTGTCGGAATGCCTTCACAGACACTTAACTTCACTTTGGTTTTCACGATACGCTACACTCATAAACACATATCCATAGGTCGCACACCGCTCACGCTAAGACGGACCATTTTGTTGACACTTCACTAAAAAATGCACTTTCACTTAAATTGATTATGTTACCTATATTTACACTTCGATTTCATGACTTCGTAGAAGAAAAGACCAATCATCTACACAAAACACTTTATTTCTGGGAGCAAAAACCAGAGACGCTTTCACATCCGACGTCTCGATCACAAGTGCGCTCACACCCAGAGGGCGCGGCACAACACAACACACGAACAGGCGGGAACAGGTGAAAAATAAAATTAATCAGCCTATACACTCCAACTTGCCTAATTACAGTAGATATTTCAATGTTTGTAGGAAAAAATTTTTTTGTGTGTTTTGTTGTGCTTTTTGCACGTTTACATGCAAAAAATGTGGGGTCATAACTGGTGGCATAGCTTGTGATAGCTTTCTTCACCGTTTTACCTTCCAATGCTGAACTAGATCTCTCTTTTTCCATTGTTAACAAGAGGAGCATGCTATCTGAGTCACAGCTGACTGTGCACATACTTCCATTGTATTCACTCAGAAAAAGTATTTTAGAGTTGCAGATGTATTGCAATGTTGTATAAGCGAGTTGTTGTATGGAATCTTAAATTTTAATAAGGAAAGAGTCATAGAAGAATGTGTGAAATTTAAACAAATTATAAGAAACACTGACAGAAACAGAATTTAAAAAGTTTATTCAACCAGCTGCACACTTTGCAAAACTTCGAAAGTCTTTGTGTTTTCAAAGGTTTAATTTCAGTTCTACTAACAATTTCATCATCAAATGCACATGTTGAAAGATTTTGGTCTTGTTGAAGAAGACACATGGTAATAGGAGTTTATCAAAGAAAAAAGACTCTAGAAAATTGTTTTGACAGTGAAAACTTCAGGTTTAACTGTTGATACCTGTTGTCTAAAATACTGTTGTCAACCCATAGAAAGCCATAAAGTTTTGGCAGGAAAATAGTATCTGGGGAAGAAGACCCATTTTGTGTGATTGAAAATTCAATGAGGGAATGAAATAAAATTGTAAATTTAAAAGTATAGTCTTACATTTTTTTTACTTATGCTTGCTACTTTTTAAATTTATATTTATGTATACATTAAGGCTCGAAATAAGCCGTGTGTACCATGGCAAATGCTGTTACTTAATTATCCATGATCAGTAATTCTCACGGCAGTTTTAGCTAGGATTATTTGAAACTTTATTACTTGAGTGTTTCTTTCTATCTTAGATGTATTTTAAGATTACATGCGAACTTGCTGAATGTTTTCAAGAAAAGTGAAGCTAAAAAAAAATAAGCACACAGAATTTAAATTTTTTGCTGCCAACGTCAAAATCTTATTTCAATCTTTTATATATTTATTTACCATGTGAAGAAAAAGGTTGAAATTTTCAATTTGTAAAAAAAGGTTTGTACAATTTTTAAATTCATATACTGCGTGATTCAAAATAGATGTAAAGGCAATTATTTTTTAAACTGTAAGTGATTGAAACATACTTCCTATTAAAAAGTCCGTCAAATTAAGAATAGCTTTCAGATACGGCATTTTTTTTACTGGGGGTTGTATACATATTAAAATATGAAATTTAATTTTTATATAGTCCCTTTTTTCATACCCTTTATATTTAGAAGAATGTTGCTCTTTGTCTTAGAAAATTAATAAAACAAATCCTGTGTCTCTAAGTGGAATAGTTCCAGAGATATATCAATTTGAAAATTTTGGCATTTGTCGCCAAGCAATAAGGGGATGTCTCCAAAATGAGAGAAAAGTGTAATTACTTTTCAACTGACGTTAATTTATGTTAATACTCACTCAATAGACACAGTTGACTTCTCAAATCCTAATTTAGGTAGAATTTGCCTATAACGCACGTTTGGCAGTTGCTAGTGAAAGTTACCACACCATAGTAACATACGCCATCATTTAGTCATTCTCTTTTACACTTTCAAATTCCTTCTCTAGAAGCATGACATAATGAGTGGATGCCCCCCCCCCTAAAAGAGTAAATCATCACTAATTTTATAACACAGTACCGATCCATTCAGATAAAACTCTACCTGTTCGTTTCACATGTTTGAATGCGCTTAATTGCCTTTCCCAAAAATGGGATCGTTTTTCAGCTCAGTGGGTCCCCCAAGGTATAGATTTTTCCACTTGAAAACCGATGCCAACACAGCAGGTAAAGTGATGTAAGTCATCATTTTTAAAAATAACTTTTTTGCTAATTAGTTCACTTAGAGACACAGGATTTGTTTATTAATTTTCTTAGGCAAAGAGCAA
Source organism: Cheiracanthium punctorium (assembly GCA_038373885.1). NCBI lineage: Eukaryota > Metazoa > Arthropoda > Arachnida > Araneae > Cheiracanthiidae > Cheiracanthium > Cheiracanthium punctorium. The sequence goes on from JAWZYV010004175.1 coordinate 201,773, forward strand.
CATTCTTCTAAATATAAAGGGTAGGAAAGAAGGGACCATATAGAAATTAAATTTCTTATTTTAATGTAATTTTGTATTTTAATTATTATTTTTATTTTCGTATAATAAAACCCCCAGTAAAAAAATGCCATATCTGAAAGCTTCACTTAATTTGATGAACTTTTCTAATTGTAAGTATGTTCTGATCATTTACGGTTTAAAAAATAATTGCCTTCACATCTATTTTGAATCACCCGGTTTACATAATCTAAGATATGCTTGTTTACTGCAAGTGTGTATTAATAGCTGGAGTTACATCCATAGTGAGGAATATATATATATATAATATATATATACAGACAGAAATAATTAATAAATTTTTGTGCATAGGTAAACCCTTAACTTACTAATGTTTCAAAAATTTTGCTACTTCTTTCTTATTGTAATATATGGAGCATACCATGTATTATTACTTGAAAAATCCTATGTTGTCCGTTGCTGTAGTAATTCCTATGTTGGCCTTTCTACATAATATTTGCTTATAGCATATGCAATTATTTTAAGAAGAACTATATTTTGTAGCTGACCAAGGGGTTGGGGGTATGGGGAGATAAAAAATTATGGCCACTAACAATATCAAAGTGGCCACTGGCTACTTCAAATTTCTTTTAAATCTCAAGCTTTAGATTTGAGGTTACGAACAATTGTACATTTACATTTTTATTTATATAGCAGTTAGGTATCCCCTAGAATTGAAAACGTGGCGCGCACACACACACACACATGTAAATAATTCTATATTGTTGCTTAAAGTATTATTATTAATTATATTTTTATTCAAATTCATAGTATTATATTAGTTCTGTTGCATATTTTCAGGTTTGGATCATTCATCAATCGAGTGGCAAACAACTGACTTAGAAGTAACTATCAGAGATACTCATGAAGATGACGGTCTTAGTGGACAAACTGGCATAATTCGTGGAATATCTGTAAGTTCTAAAATGAAAGGAAAAAGAGCAGCCCCCTCAGGCTATGCCCCTACCCTATATATAAGCATCAACAGCATCTAGTGGCAAAAAACTGCAGAGACCTTTTTATATGACCCTTTACAGGAAAATATTTTACATGAAATAATACCTTAGTCTGATAGCACTATAACACCCCCCCCCCCCCCACAGATGATTTCATTAAAAACTTAAATACTGTAGCATAAAGAACAGCGAAATAATATTTCAGTTTTGATGTAATTAACCTTTACCTTTCAATAGATGGGATAGAAATAAAAGAAATAATAAACAATGGAATTAAAGAAATCTGTGGTTATAAAGACATACCCAAAACCCTAATTAGTGCAAGTAACCAAATATTATTGAACTCATACTTCCAATGCAACAAACAATTTTACCATCAAAACCAAGGAGTATCTATCAGCTCCCTGCAGGGATGTGCCAGCTGCTCCAATTGCTCCAAATTGCTCCAAATCAATGATGATGCTCCAATCTGCTACAAAAAGATAATTTTTGGACATTTTTGCTCCAAATTCACCAAAAGTGTAATTTGAAATTTTTCCATGTGCTAAAAACGCTTTTAATCTCACAAATTTGTATAAAAAAATTTGCAGTCTAATTTCAATCTTTTATCCACCAATCTTAAAAGCGGAAATTTTTCCTTTGACGTTCCTTTGTAATCTTTAATACTTGAAGAATAAAAATTGGCCCGTATTTTAAATTTAATAATTTTATTTAAGCTGATGAAATTTTTAATTTTTTTAAGCTACTGGCAGTAGTTATAAGGTTTAGTAAATATTAGGGGTTTTTTTTATTATTTAAAATAGATATTTAGTATAACACTGTATAAAATAACTGAACTTTTTAATAATTATTTTTTGAAACTTCTGACACACCTTTGTAGAAATAAAATTTGAAATTATATAAAGCAATGTCAAATTGGATGAAAAATCTTTTGTTAGCAAGACTTTAGATTTACCACTTCTAACTAAAACTGGTCATATCATGGAATTTTTAATTTGAATTGGGGGACGAAAATAAAAGATAGTGTAGATGTGAATATGATGTATTTTTATGTAAGAATTGTCAGTGCATGTGTAGTTTTTGTTGCTAAGTGTTTTAAGAACCTCCCTAATTTTCATTTTCAGATTAGCATACTTAAATGACTTCTCCCTTCTCTTGAAAAGTAAATTTTGTGTTTCAAAATTGGTATTCTTGTGCTCCATAAGTGACTTTTATGTGTTCCAAATTGCTCCAGAAATCTGTTTTTCTTGCTCCAAACTGCTCCAAAAATGTGTTTTTTCTTGCTCCACAAATTGCTCCAAAATTTAATTTCTACTGGCACATGCCTGTCCCTGGTATCTGGTGTAATCGCCATTTGGAAAAATAAGATTAATTGAAAAATAATAAAAACAAATTTCAACATAAGAAAAACCTAGTGATGTATGTAGACAATATTTTTGCGATAGTTGAAACTGGTGATATAGATAACCTATTAATGAACTTAAATGCTAAAGACTGTAATATATTAAATTCACATTCTAAGCTGAGAACAATAATATCCTGAATTAACTCGACGTCAAAATAATCTGCAATAAACCCGACAGTTTTAATACTACAATATACTGAAAACCAACATTGTAATGCAAACACCCTTTTCAACTAAAAAATCGCCATAATACTCTTATATGTAAATTGGGTAGTTAAAATTTGCTCTACTGACATACTATTAAATAAAAATTAACTAATAAAACAATGTAAAGATGCTGGCTATCACAGATTTTTAGCTAATATTAAAGTTAGTAGTTAGTATCAAAAGATTAAAGAAATTTGAGAAAATTGTCAATAGACAACCAAAAGAAAGTAAATATACCACCACTATCTCATAATGTAGAGGAGCTGGCATAAGAATATCTTGGGCAGCCAATAAAAAAGGAATCAAAATACTAATAGAAACCAAACATGGATATCATGGTTTTATTGGTTAAAGAAGAAACTGCAAGTATCTCTAGACAAAATTTATTGACACAGAAACAGATGCTATATCGATGTGACCAAAAGGAAAATTAAAGAAAGGATAAAAGAACTTGAAGCAGATTTAAAATTCTGCTTCATGATACACTGCAAGTATCTATGGATTAACATGAAATTTAATGACAGAAAAACAGGTGCTATATCAGTGTAACCAAAAGGGAAATTAAAGAAAGGACAAAAAAAGATGTAGCAGATTTAAAATTCAGAAAATTAAGTACAGTACTATCTCATATTGCTCAAAAAGAAAACAACAGTATCTAAACCACATAAAAAAAAGTGCAAATTATCAAAATAAATTATGGGTTTTATCGTGAAGCAATCATAAAGCAGAGATACTAATGGAGTGAGCCTCTTCTGTTGTAGGTAGGGAGAAGCTGTCCACCAAGATGTGTCACGTGACAATCAGAAAAAGGCTGCCGTAATTGGCGGGAGAAGTATGGACTTCTACCAAGTTTGATGCGTTATGCGCGGTATTGTGAAAAACTTGCAGCTAGTAAGCTTTTAAACTAAAGAAATTATAACGATAGAATAGTAGAAACGGTAAAATCTTAGACGCGAATCAAATACGAAGTAATTTTTTTTCTTCGCCCAACCTTTTTTTTTTTTTTTTTTTTTCCTTTTTCTGAAAAAATTGAGAAAGAAAAATCACATGAATTTATCTAAAACTTTTTGACGAACTTGTAAAGCTATATTATCCAGTATTATTAAATTTATAAATTTTTACACAAATTGCAACTATTTTTATAAATAAGAAATTAAATGCAAATTGAGTAAATTAAAATTTGTGAGCACACTTAATAGATTGAATTTGATAATCAGATATTTTACTTTGATTATCAGAAACTAGCCCTTTATAGTGTCATGAAAACTAACTTTAGTAGACATTTCGGTAGTAAGTCTAGAGTTTAGGGCTCCCCAGGCCCCTTGCTCAAATACCATGTCAAAAATCAGTCCCTCATTATGTTTTTCCTACAAACACACAAAAAAATGTCCGAATTAAAACTATACAATCGCATGAATTTTCAAACTAAATATTAATAAGTCTATTTCCAAGTTCTACTTAAAATACCTTTCAAAAAGAATTTATCATTATACTTAATCATCAAATTTTTCTTGAAAATACAATCGGTTTATCTTACATAACTCGGAATTGATTTTTTAATTTCATTTTTATTTTATCTATTGCTTTATAACTGTTATATCGTGGGCACAGCATCTCTTTTGAGCCAGGTACCTCCACATTTTTCTCAGTCAAAACAATCTTCAGTGAAATGTTTTGAGCCTATGCGAGTGTAGTTAGTTGCCTTAAAGTTTTCTCGTTTCATTTTCACTTCCCACAACTTCCTTCGTATTTCATGTTTCGGAAAACTGGAATGAAAATTTTTGTTAAGTAAAAATTAAATAGAAATTATGCACTATAATTATCTGATAGAAATTATTTATTATAATGATCTGATCAGAGCCTTATTATCGCATGGGCAAATCGGGACTTTGCCCCGGGCCCCGGCTCGAAAGCCCCCCCCCCCCCCAATATCAAATGTTGTTCTGAAATATTCTTTTTTATATCAAAATTTTGTGAAAAATAAAACAAATTTCAAAGATGGGGGCCCCACAATTCATCAATGCCCAGGCACATGTTTGTCATATTCAGGCTCTGGATCTGATCACTATGCACTTTATTCTTGTACTAAAAGCAAAATAAGAACGCCTTTTTAACATATAAACGTGCATTTAAGTTAATATTATTCAAAAGCGACTAGGATTCACTACTATTTAATAGAATCAATTAAATATATCTAATGAATAACTTTAGTAAAAATAAACATAAAATAAACTTAAGAAATATAAATAGTACCTTTAATTTAGACACTTTTATTAAATTTCATTGGAACACTTCTCACACACACACACACACACACCCTTAAAAAAAATCATTGAAATTGTCTATATTATTTGCGGCAACATTAATAGTAAATTGAATTTAGTAAAATTAAAAGTTAAAATGATCATTAAAAATAAGAAACAATATTAAAAAATACAATGCTAATTATGCCATCAGTACATCTTCAGAACATTGCAATTGCAGGCAAGTGAAGTCACCAAATTCTAAGAATATTGCTTATTTAACATAAATATCATAATTAAATGTATAATATGATAAAATTTTACTTACTAGTGAAATGTTACTGGTCCTCCTTTCTGGTATTTCTCTTTGCAACCATAAGCACAGCAGTATGTGACCATTTTTTCTGAAATATTTCGTCAGTTTGTCCGGTTTCCCATCAAACGTAATGCTAAGCATTCGGAACACAGACCGGTTTGTCTGATTGTCACGTGACAAACTGCACAAGGTGTTGGCGGAGGAAAATCGACTTCATGTTCACTCCATTGATGTATCTGCTCTATGGAAGCAATAGAAATAATTTCTATCCATAAAGTTGTTAATGACATAGCACATGTTTTACTTGACAAAAGGTAGCACTATGTGGTGCTTGAGTAGGAACAAAGAATCTGGGAGGCCTGCAAGACAGTGCAATGACTGTGGTCATGGATGGTGGCCAAAAAGTGTTTCCTTGCAATATTTTAAACTTGTAAATTTTTAAGGTAGTTACTTATTATTATTTTACTTTAACATTAAATTTTTTTAACCTTTATTTGCAATTACTTTACAGTTTTAAAATTTTGCTGAGTAAGTAAAATGTATGCTTAAGTAAATTTAGCTTTCTATTATTTTTTGATTAAATATTATTTTTATATATTCTGTAGGCTGGAATGTGTTCAGTGTTTTTACCCCAAGAAGACAGAGTGGTTAATATTTTGGGTGAACATTTGGAACCTGTAGTTCCTAAAACTGGAGATATGGTAATTAATTTCTCTTTATGTAATTTTTAACTATGTGCAGAGGTGCTAAGTCTCTGGCTGTTTCATCATATTTTTGGCCTCCAGTTTTTTAAGCGCTCATTCAAAAATTCTCATTTTCTGTTTTCCTTGCCAAACTCCCGTGGATGACGTCATAACTTTGCATGACATGCGAGCGCTTATATCCTGTTATTGTGCCAGAGGGATTGTTGATATTCATCCAATCAACTGTCTGCTTCTATTTCAGGAATTTAAAATGCTCTTTATTGGAAACATATGCTGATGTTTTCGTTTGTTACTGTGTGGTAAAAATCGGATTTTTCTTAAGTAAGTGAATCAAAGTGAAGTAACTGCTGGATGCTTTGTTCTTAGCAGCTGTGTTAGTGTGTCCTGCCTCATGCTGCTGGTTGTGCTTGTGTATCACACACACGAGTGTATTCCCCCCTCCCATGTGACATGAAGCGCTTTGCAGATTTTTTGTTATTGGCTTTGCTTATATCGTTTTACAATCATGATTTCTATCAGTAAGCAGAAATATGCGACTAACTTTAATCAGTCATACACTGAAGACTTCAATTTTATTGTTGAATCCAGAAAAGGAAGCATATTTGCTTACTGCACAATATGGAATTGTGACTTTTTCTATTGTCCATAAAGGAAAAGGGGATGACATTAAGCATTTTAAAACCAAAAAACATATGGATATCATGCAAACAGTGAGTTCAAATATGAAAATTAGTTTCTGTACTGAAACAAAAAAAAATTTCAGGCGTCCACGCAGTAACAATGCTCACGCCTTTTACTTTTGAACATGATTTGCCTAGCAGTGTTGCAGACAACTATTTTACTTTATAAGAATACTTTATAAACATCTTTTTAAATAAAAGATGTTTCTGGACAGCAATATCACTGAACAATGTAGATGTGCTCGCATAGAAACAAATACAATTATTGACGAAATAGCTAATAATGAAGTAAAAAGTATATTTGCTGAAGTGCAAAAGAAACACTTTTTGCTGCATGAATTGTAATAACAAAGATGATCTGAAGCTGTATCCAATTGTGATTACGTTTTATAATTAAATTAAACAAAAGATTACCTCTACCTGATGTTGTTTGTGCCTGTTTTAGAAGGTGATGGGACTGGACACAACATTGCAAGACTCATTTTTGATGCACTACGAAGTAAGGAGATTTCCTTAGAAAACTGCGTATCAGTAGCAGTAGACCATTCCCCCTGTAATGGCTCGCATGAAATCTAGGGTAGCAGGTGTTTTGAGCAATGACATTTCTCATTTGTATGCTCGAGGATGTTCATGCCATTTGCTAGATTTAGCTGCAAAGAAAGGTGCAGCAACTTTGCCTGTCAGAATTGATGAGTATTTGATAGATATTTATTATTTCTTGGAATGTTGTTCAGAAAGAAAGGTATGTGTATTGTGTGTATTAAGGCAAACTTGCACGAGGGGTATCTGCCTAAGATGGGAGATGCTCTGGTTGGAGGACTTTCTAAGGGGTTCTAATGTGTATTCAAGTTACATCTGGAGAAAACTGACCAATACCATTAGATCACCAACTGTACGGCGGGGCTGGAGCCGGGACCTTCATACTTTGACTGTCTACCATTTTGATTGCCTTATTCACTTGACCATGATGGGGCCTTAAAAAGAAAGAAAAAACCAAAAAAGTTCAAAACATCTATGATACAGATGCCAAAAAAATATTAAAACATTTATCTACCTACTGGTTGTCATTGGGGGTTTTGCCTTCAAAGACTGACTGAGCAATGGAATCCCTTAACTTCTTTTTTTTAAAAGAAGAGGTCCAGTGTGGAAAGTTTCATAATTCCAGTAATTCAGGCACTGTTCAACAAAAAGCCAAAGATTGAAATATCCTCCATCACACCTTGAGCTCCAGAAAAGAAAGATTAAGAAAAAGTTTGCACATAAAGTTTTTTGTTGATAGATTTCCTGGTCTTTCCCACACTAGGAATATCGGACAAAAATACTCTGCTGGATGCCCTTCAATTTCAGTTTTGCTCTTTACAAATCTATCCTTGACACTATCATTTAAAAAATCTGAAGTGACTCCACTCAACTTTCTGAACATTTGATATTTACCAAGCATATAAATAAATTTTATTCAACTGAATCATATCTAGTGTTCAGGCATTAGTGCACTAAAAATGATTTAAGTGTATAGGCCACAGTGTATAAGAATACTTTTTAGTAGCCCTTTAAAAAACTGTAAGGCTTACACTCGCTATAATTTATGCAGTGTGTGAGACAGTGACTTATAATATGCATAGATAATTTGGTGTCAATCGAATGCATCATTTAGACACTAACTCGAAATAAATTGCAGCGTTAGCCTGTAATATAAAAGAATTCATTTCTGCAAGCCCGTGAACAAACTATCACCTTCATACACCAAAATCTATGCAGGTCATGAAACTGTGACCTACAATATACATACCTAATTTGAGCTCAATCGAATGCACCCTATTGACACTAGTGCACTTTCAGGAATTTCCATCCAAAGGCTATATGGTAACACATTTGTTGCCGTGCCAAAAAACTATAAGTCCTATATACAGTAAAATATATACATGTTGTGTGACGGTGACCTATAATATACATACCAATTTGAACTTCTTCAAATTCTCCATTTAGTCACGAGCTCATTTTAAATGATTTGTGCCCATAGGCTGCAATGTATAAGATTTTTTTTTTTTTTTCAATCTCGTGAACAAACTATTAACTCTATGCACACCAAAATCCATGGATCATATGACCGTGATCTTTTATAGACATGTCCAATTTGAGCTCAATCGAATGCACCGTTTAAATGATAGCGCTCTTTCAAGAATTTTCTTCCATAGGTCATAATGTAAAAAAAATTGTTTTCATAGCCCTTTAAAAAAACTATAAGTCCTATACAATCAATACCAGTCAAAATCAATACCAGTCTTGCGATGGTGATTTATAACATATATACCAAATTAGAGCTCAATCGAATGCACCGTTTAGGAGCTATCATGTTCACTCACATGTACACACACACACACACACACACACACACACACACACACACACACACACACACACACCTCGTAAAAATAGCATAAATGAATTTAGAAGACCTCCAAATGTGTAATCAAAATCTCAGTCTATTTTTTTCATGACTACTCCTTACATGGTACATGTTCCGGAAAGTAAAAATGCTATAAATTGACAGTATCCCAGAATCTTTCAAATTATAAGATATAATGGATGTCAAATGATCCAAACTTTCTTCGATAGAAAAAGGCTATTATAGTTTGCTATCAAAACTTATGCTATCCATCTTTGTAATCTCACACAGTAATGCGCACTGTGAAATAATATTTAGTTTGTGTAATAAAACTCAAACTAAATTCAGGCCAACAGTAAGTAATGAAACTTTGGAAAACATATTGACTTGTCTGTTTAAACAAACATCAATGCACCATGTTTCAAACAAATTTTAGTGATGATTTTTTGAAAAAAGTGAAGTCTGCCACAAACATTTCTAATATGAAAAATACGTAAATTATTATGTATTTTCTTTTTGTATTTCATGTTTTCTTGATAATTATAGGCTGAATAGTTTAGATAAATGCTTTTTTGAAAAAGCATTCTTATTTTAGTAAAAATGTTAATATACACTCAGTAAAATAATTGCCGTTAATGCATTTTGAAATATTTGCTATCCTTTGATTATAAAATTAATTTTTCTAAGATGCAGGTATAATATCATTGATTTTACTAAGTAGATTAATTTTCATAGTGTATTCGAGTATATTTTATACGAAAATAACTCAGGTGTCATGTGCATATGTATTATGCAAGTTCTTTTTATTACACTTACACTCTCGTGTGGATCTGTTTTTATAAAAAATATTACATAAATTTTCAGTTGCATTAGATTATTATTTTTAAATTCAGAAATTAGGTATTGTGTTATATTGTTTTACAACTATCTGGTATTTCATGCTCTCATGTCTAGATATTAATGTTTAAGGTGAAACATTTAAAATTAGATTCAGGATGTATATATATATGAATAAACCCATTGCATCGCCAAAAAATATCTGCTTAAGAAAATCTCAACTTTTTTTACTGTGAAAATTAAGAAATCTTGGGCTTTTTGGTTATAGAAACTTGGCACCCCTGTATGTGTGTTGATTAAAAATTAGTTAAGATAAAGCTAATTAGATAAGTTAGCGATGATAGCAGAAACTAGTAATTATATTTAATAAAAATTGATAATAATAATGTGATTTTGAGGAGTACACATTGAGGAATAATAATGAAAAATATTAGGTTTAAAAATTGTTAAATTATAGTGGTGAAAGTTTAAATTGTGTACTTATGTTTAACTCCCTCCTTTTCTTAGGTTAAAGTAATTATTGGAGATGAAAGAGAGATCACTGGAAAACTTTTAAGCATCGACCACAATGAAGGTGTTGTGAAAGTTGGGAAGGATGTCAGAATGATAGAGCTGGCACATCTTTGTAAAATGAAATCAATGTAAATGACCAACTTCATAGCATATTGCATCACTCATTCACATAAAGGAATCATTTGTATGAAGTATTTAAAATACATATTCTGAGTAACCATGTCATTTATATGTTCTGGGAACATATAAATGAAAAGTGACTTTTAAAATATTGTGCAGGTCAATTTCATACTTGTGAAAGAGATTATACAAACTGTAAATAGCATTGAAATAAAACATTTATAATTATGTAGTTTGTTTTATTTCTTTGTAAATATGTTCAAGATGAATTAAATTACATAATTAGGTTGTTACCTTTATTGTTGCCTTGAAGATTAAATTGAATATTCAAATCGAAAATGAGTTCTAAATTTACTGAAATTCTGAACTTTTAAAAAATTAAGAGACATTTATCAAATATTTTAAGAAAAGTTGAATAGTTTTGAAAAAAACACTCGGACATCTGAATCTTATCAGACTTCTGTATTTGCACTGTATTTCATATCCTGTATGTACAGCTACAGGGGAAGAAAAAGACTAACTGAAGCATTATTCTGCTGCCATTCAGTGCACTGCAAAGTTACATATACTAATCATTTGCGAATTATGTGCACTTTAATTTTCTATACATAAAATTTCCATTAGGGGGCCATCTTCATATTTTAATATGCACCAATTTTATTTTTACTTCCTTGTACGTAGTATAAGGAAGTAATGTGATCCCGAAAATTTTGGGGAGCCAAATTTCAACGAAAAAAACCGATTTTGAGTACCTCTAAATTTAATTAAAATTTTTTTTTCGATGCATCTCATCGTAAGCTAGCATGCACGATCATATAAATGCGTCTGCAACTCATTTTGACCAGTGGCGAGTCTATTGTGGCCAGTTTTTCCATGCTATCTGTACGTACGTATGTATGTAACTCTCATATCTCAAAAACTATTGGTCGTAGACTGTTGAGATTTGATATTTAGGATTGTTCTATGATCTAGTTGTGCACCTCCCCTTTTGGTCGCAATCGAATGGATAGTTTATGTACAGGACCGCCCAAAAGATTAGAAATACATTACGCTCTATGAGCCGAAATTCATTAAACTCGCATATCTTAAAAACTATTAGGCATAGAATGTCAAAACTTTATATTTAGGATTTGTAACATCTACTTGTGCCCCTCCCCTTTCGGTTTGATTCGACTGCGTATTTTATCTACAGGGCGGCTCAAGAGATTCTAAATACATTATGCTCTATGGGCCGAAATTCATTACAGCGTATTTTAGTGGTATTGGGCTATTTCAAACGACTCAGATGTGATATATGCTGTTAAGAGTTAGAAAATGAATTTCTCCATTAAAAAAAGTGTCTTTATTATTTGTAGTTCTGCTACAGGAACACTCAAGATTTCCAATACATTACGGTCAATGGCAATTTTAGGGGCATTCATCCATTTCAAGCACAATACCGTCCTACCACATAAGTTAGGTAATGGTCCTACCACGGTCACGTGCCTCCCTCAAGAACTAGGCCAAAAGTCGCCAAGCTTGGCGACTTTTGGTGTAGGTGTGTGCGTATTTAACTCTCAAATCTCAAAAACTATTATAGAATTTCATATATAAGATTGTTGTAACATCTAGTTGTGCATCTCGATTTTTTGTTCCAATCTACTGGAGAGTTTATTTACAGGACCACCGAAAAGAATTTCATTACTTTAATGTCTATGGACATCTTCAATATAATACAACTGTAGACAGTCATTGTTTGGTCCATGCCCGAAATCTTGCCATCTGTCGTCGACCTTGGCAAGTTTTGCTGAAATATCGCCAAATTTGGCGATAGTCAGTCATTTGGTCCATACCCAAAGTATCCCCATTTGTCATCGTTCTTGGCGAGTTTTGTCGAAATATTGCCAAATTTGGCGATAATCTGTCACTCTTTGGTCCATGTTTAAAATCTCGCCATATAGTTTCGCCAAAATATCGCCAAATTTGGCGCCAAAAAATATTTCGTATTTTGTACAACTCTAAAACTTTAACCCGTAGAATTTTGAACTTTTGTATTTAGAACTATTATAATATGTAACTGTTTTCAATATCTTTTTGACAGCAATCGACTGGGAATTTATTTACAGGTTGAGCCAAATGATGTTAAATACATTGAGGTGTATGGATGCATTTAATTGATTGAAAGTCTGTGGTCAATGTCTACTTTGGCTATCCTAAAAATCTCGCAAAATATCTCAAGCTTGTCGGCTTTTAGTGAAGTATCGCCAAATAAAGTGTCAGAAGGAAATCTTTCAAACTGAACTCAGCTTGGCGATATCGAAATATTTGGCTAGAAATCACTAAACCTTACTATTACTGATATTTTGTCTCTTTCAAACAAATAAGTTTAAAGGAAGTGCGTCGAAAATGTTTTTGATTTAATAGACGTGCAAGGAAGTCATGTATTGTACACATCAGATTTTTTCAAATGGTAACACCAACATAGCCAAATTTCGATTGAGACATATGCAGAAAATAATTTCACAAGGCTTGAATTAAAAAAAAAAAAATATGTCAGAAATGTACAATTTTGTTGAATCCAAAAAAAAAAAAAATATTTTTTCTGGATAGATAAATCTTGTTTGTTATAAATCTGTCTGGCATCTATCCAGACAGATGGCTGTAGACCCCGCCCCCCGCCCCTTGAAATAAAATCCTCGCTATGCCACTGAATTCATTGCAGTCAGAAATATACACAAATCTTTATACATCTTGAAACACGAAGTATAACACATATAGATTATCAGAGAAGAAATACTCAGAATGTAACACCCTTCCTCTTAACACATCACTATATAGTTTGCAGAAGGATAGAGTAGTGTTGCATTATCTGCTGGAGGGGGGGGAGGTATTGACAACTATTTACAAGCTTTTACAGATAGAAATTACAAAACTACCATTGAGTTGCAAGTAAAGGAAAAGACCGCAACATTTTTGTTTGTTTAGTAATTTCCAACTGTCACTATGGAGCACGCTCTGATTGATAACAAACAAGATTTAGAAAAATGCTTAATATTTCTGATACCAGTTATAACTATACAAAATTTCGTGGAGATACGAATCATAGAAATTTTGTTATCTTGCAGATAGTTCATAAAAATGCGTTTTGAGAAAAACACAGTTTAAAGTTACCTTATTGTGTTCAAATATGAAGCTTTCATAAAATGTTTCTATGTGTATCCCCAGTTCTAGTTGGATTTATTGCATGAATTTGGGGTCAAAATACTCAGAAGTAACTAAGGTTTCAAATGAAATTAAAATTGAAAAATCTATTTTTTGGATTCTTTGAACTCCTAAGAAAATGAAAAATAAATAGGAACTTACCAGAATCTAATCTGTCACCAAGCCTTCCCAGTTAGTGCGGCTTGAGAACAAAAACAGAAGAGGGAAAAGTGTAAAGCCTGAGAAAGGGAGGGAGACAGGAAAGAAGAAAGCCTCCAGAGAAGTCCAGATTCAACACTTTTTCTCTTTAGCTGGCACTGATTACAAAGTCGGTTCTGATTGCATCTGATAATTGTTTGTTTTAGGCTTTGGGTGCCATGCAATAATTCTTGGTGCTTTTTATTCCATTAAAAGAATGTTGCTTAAAAACGTGATAGAATAAATCAATTTGCTTTTTTTGTAGTCCGTAATTGACCAAATTTTCAAAAAGAATTCTGTAGAAACTACAGAGAATCCATAGTAGTTGGCATCTCTGTTAAAAGTATTATATCTAATCTTTTTTTGTATTATGTATTTTTTAATATTATGTTTCTTAACTTTATTCACTAGAGGGTGATACAACTCTATAATTCATCTCTCTCTGTTTATTTCTTTGTGTGAACTCGTTGTTATTGAAGCACTGCAAGAAAATTTTTGAAAGGTGTATTTCTTTTTCTTTCATGCAAATGCATAGTAAATTTAAGATTTGAATAATGAGTTTGAACAAGAAGTTAAATTTGAAGTAACTAGAAATTTAACTTATTGTCTGATGTTTGGCTCACTATCCAAAATTCATGATTCTGTACTACCGACTTAAGAATAAGTTATTAAGTGCTATTTATTTGTTCAATATTTGTTCAACGTTATTATGTGCTATTTATTTGTTCAATTGATTTATTGACCCATGTTCCTCTCGTCTAAGACCAGAGGCGCAGAGAGCCAAGTCGGGGCCCTGGGGATAAAATCTTTGGCGTCCCTTTGTTATCCGGAAATCCTTTTGATGTCGTATTAGATCAGTCATATATTCCTTATTAAAATTATTAATCATTTAAAGAAACTTTACATTAATAGTAATTGGAAAATAATTAATCGAATTAAAATTATTAATTTAAAAGAGTATTATACTTTAATAAACATCCATGCTCTAAAAAATACCAACATTTTGTTTTGAAGGTTTCGTCACCTCCATAGAGAAACTTTATTTGAAACATTAACATTTTTGCATGACATGTTTCCTCAGTATTGAAAAAATTAATATTTTTATTCATACTTCCATGCAAGCAGGAAGCCAAAAAAATTTCAGAAGGCCAAAAAAGTGGAAATTTCAAAATTTCTCATAGAAAGTCTTGATCTTTAACATTTTGTTAAGGAAAATTCAAAGTTTTGGAGCTTGGGTGGACCCATAGTCTCTCCTCTGTCTATACCCTTTCTTCCACTATTTAACAATGTGTCTTGGAAAAAAATGATTTATTGTTTAATAAATCTTTTCTACTTTTAGTCATAGCAAACTGTAGAATAACACCATCAATGTCTACTTTTCTTGCAAAAGAAGACTCAATCAGAAACACTCTTCGTTTTTGTCAAGTGGGTGGTTTTTGCTCTAGCTGACTTTTTTGTAATTTCATTCAAAAATTAATTTGAAACATCTGGGGACATAATCTGAATTTGGACTTTTTTTTTTAACCAAAATTGACAACACACAATTAAGTATCGTATAAACAGCACAAGCGGGGCCTCTTCACAAGCTGAGGCCCTGAGGATTTTTCCCCTGCTCCCTCTCCCTCTCTATGCCACTGTCTAAGACAGCCTACTTTCTTGAAAGGATCCTAATATAAAAATCACCAATTAATCTCCGATTTATTCAAATTGTAGCTAGGAAAATTGAAGAAATTTGGATGAGAGCATGCATTTCAATAGTACCTCATAAATGTGTTATGCAACTGATTCACGAGTATCATATTTTAAAAAAGGCAGAAAATAAATTATTCAACATAGAATTTTTCAAAGATTTTCAAAAATGTAACAGAGAAAAGACGTGAAATGTTTCCCCGAGATCCTTTCTAATCGATCATAGAACAAACAGAAAAATGCACATAAGAAATGTTGGGGTAAGAGAAACTCAAGGAATAGAGATTATGAGAAATAAAAACAAAAGAATTGCCCGAGTATGAGACTGTAGCTAGTGGAAAAATTTAGAAGGGCATTAGAAATGATCAATCAAAATCTATGGCTGTAAGGTATGACAGAAGAATTGGAATAATTACCAACCACTTCCTCGAATGTAAGAAACTTCATCGAACTACTTATATTAGCTGGTGCTTGTGACAAACATGATAAATCTGCTGCTGCAGTAGCATCAGTAGTTTTGTATGGTGTTGGTATTGTCACTGAAAGTGGGAAGTCTTTGATAAAAATAAAATTTGTAGAGCTCGAGAAAACAATCACAAATCATTTAGCGAAAAATTTGAAGCCCAAAAACCTGTTGTAACAAGATAATACTTTGAAGAAAGACGACATAAGACTCTTTTGACAGTTATCAACTTTTTGACAGTTATCAAAGAAGAAGCAAAAATGAAGATATTACATTTTGCTTGCTGAACCAGAATCATTATATTTAGGTCATACAATGCTTGTTTCCGGCTCAGGTAAGAATATAGCTCTATACATAATGGAATTACTGTTATCTAAAAACATAGATATCAGTAATTTGAAAGTTGTTGGCTGTGATGGTGCTAATATCAATACAGGATTTTAAAATGGGGCCATAAGATGTTAAGAAAACCATCTAAATTGTTCCCTTCAATGGTTTATATATCTACTGCATAACAGTGAGTTACTACTTTGACATTTATTCTCACGTTTGGATGGAGCCACACTTGGACCACCAGAGTTCAGTAGGCCTATTGATAAACAACTAGAGTATTGTGACCAAAAATCTTTGCTAAATTTTGCCCCAGGGTGTTTCCAGACAGAATTCTCGGAGAGGGCCATTGAACTTTTTACATAAGTCTATAAATTGTTCAGTTGAATGCATGTAATCGTAAAGTATTCAAATCTAAAGTTGTGAACCAAAATTTCAGAGGGGCCATGGGCCCCATGGCCCCTTGAATGGAGTTGCCCTTGCTAGCTTCTGTTCTGCAAAAAGTTGGATGTAGAAATTCTAAGCTCACATCGAAAACACCTATATGAAATTAGTCGAGCAGTATCTTCTGGTACATATAATTTCAGTTTAGCTAACAAATATCCTGGAAATTTATCTCACTCAAGGTTTCTCACAACCGTGAATTTAATATTAAGACTATATGTTTCTAATGGCAAACCAACATATGAAGTAAAAGACTTCAGTTGAATTTATTGTAAGAATTTATGCATCACAATGCTTTAATATTAAACTACATTCATCTTCTAAATAACGGAGCTTCTTGTGTCTATAGATTACTTAAATCTACTAAGTACCTTATTTGTATTCTTAAAGCAGTTATCAATCCAGTCATATAAAGCAATGCATTTTTCTGTCATCCAGAAAATTTACTAATAGTTATGATAAGTGATGACTGCCATCACATCAGATTATTAGGACTTATTTTAATAGCCAGAATAAGAACGTATTTTAAAAGCCACAGATACCAAAGACAAAAAAGGAATTGGATGTAAAAGTTTTTAACTCCAAAGATAAATTTTCAAGCCGGAGATCGTAGCAACTTAATAAATGGGGATACTAGTGTGTTCATTTCCCCAAAATTAGGGAAAATTTTCAAATAATAAACTGAAGGAATTTATAAAAATGAAGGAAACTCTTGACATTTATTCATATACCAGTCTTGCCCAAGCTATAGAACATTATATCAAATTAATGACGGAAGCTTCATTTTCTGTTGTTGGAACTGAAAATCTTGATGGATTTATCAAGCAATTACGAAATCCCCACCAACTTTATGAACGCTCGACAGCAAAAATTACTTCAATATTGCATAATTTTGTTTTCCTTTTTAATAAATTCGTCATAGTATTTGTAATAATTTAATTTTCATATTGCCTAATTTTAATTTCTTTTAATTCTTTTATTATTAAAACTGTAAAATTTTCATTACTTTATAAAAACAAAACTTGCCAAAAATCCATTAAAAATTTCATTTTCACCATCTCAATTCCTATTTTTTTTAAGTGGTAGAGACCTCAAGTTATATTTTATTTGGAAAAAGTTATATATTTATTTGTAATTTATAGGAGTAACTTTTGAGCACTATTACTTTTCTCAATTTTAATATTTTTGCATAAATTAATGGCCCACCCTATTATTCATATTATATAGGAGTCCCACAGGGGCCTAGTTGTTAAGTTCTCTTTCTATAGGAACATGGAAACTGCAGCAGCACTGGCTTAGCGGTTGAGAGGGTTGCTAGTGTGAAGCCTCTCTTGGCTGAGCTAGTGTGGGACAGTGTATGGTAATGGGAACTGGTGCATATAAAATCTGTGCATGGCTCCCATGTCCTCCATGTTCAAATGATATCTATGGGGGTGCTGGTATCAGGTGCTAGGTCTCTTACCTGGAATTGGTTCAAATTTAGAAGACAACACATATTGGGTAATTTTGGGTGCCCACATAATGAAATGTTCAGTAGTTCAAGCCATAGTAATCGTAAAAGCTTGTGGCAGCAAGCGTCTGCCCAATGAGGGGAAAACAGTCAGACTTTGATATAAGGTCGACCCTTGGGTCCTCATGAAAGTGACCTTCTAATAGATTCATACTCATTTGTCAATAAATAAGCATTAAATAAATACTATACATAATAATTTTTTGTAAAATTTAATGTATATACAATTTTCAGTTTATGCTTTTTTAAATGAGCTGAATGAATTAAAATTATTGGAATCGGAATTCTTTTTAAAAATTTAAATTTGGAATGAAGTTGTATATTACAAATAATCATAAGAAAAGTTACTGATGCACAGCTTACCTTACTTAAAATGATTCATAATACAGAGCTATCACGATTTTGGTCTATTTTTTTGTAATGTTTTAACGATGTTCAATTTTGTTGAATGTACATTTTTTGTATAAGGTTTTGTAGTTCTTGAAAATATTCTTCAGCTCCCTCATGGCTCATAAAAAAATGTTTAAGACATTTATGCTTTGAGCGACTTCTGCTAGTGTCAACGCTTTCTTTCTGTATCACTGTCTTTACCATTTCTTTCTACTGCATTGGAATCTTAAAAATTTGGGAAAGATGAAAAATGGCAGTGGCGGCTTGTGGGATACAGCAAGTACAGCCGGGCTGCACTTGAAATTATCAGCACATACTTTAAAATAATTTATTCTACTAACTTTCTTAAATTCAGATTAGAATTATGGAATTCCTATCGTAAATTTAAAAAAAAATCTCCCCCCCCCCCCCCCCAAAAAAAAAAGAAAAAAAAAAGCCCTTTTGTAGCAACGGCCGGATCTCTCATTCAGAAAAAACCCCCTTTAATCTTCCCGCAATTCAACTGCGAAAGTCGTTGGTACAGCCCTCAGCGCTGATTAAGGAATTGGCAGCACCGTTGCCATGTTAACGAGTACGTAAGCAGTTTCTCCGGCTTAGGATAGCATAGGGTGTTTTAGCTGAGACACAGCCGAAGAAAGGGTTTCTATCTTTTGCAGCACTCGTGAATTCGACGAACTGATTGGCTCGGACGATCAGTGAGGGAGAGAATAAAGACACAGAATATATGTTCTAGCCCAGCGTTTCTCAACCTGAGGGGGGCACGCCCCCCGCAGAACTTTTGCAGGGGGGGGGGGGAACGAGAAAAACTATAGAGCAGGATGCATTTTTTAAAAAAATCATCTTATTTATTCGCATTTTTACTCAAAGAATATCCATTTTCGCTTAAAATGTTCATTATTAAAGATTAAAAATCTCAATGTATGCTGAAAAATGTAAGGGAGGGGGGGGGGAGCGCCACTGTAAGTTAGCCTTTGTTGGGGGAGGGCACGACGTTAAAAGGTTGAGAATCGCTGTTCTAGCCCATTCTAACGGAAACAATAGTTGTTTTTTGTTGTCTGGGAAGGTTGAAAGTTTTTAGTCTTATTTGTTACTGTGTCCATGTGTTATTGGAATCTATGATTTAACCGTTTTGAAACAAGGAGCCCCGTTATTATCCAGTTTGTGTCTTGCTTGAAACTCCGTTTAACACATGGAAAGAAGATAATAAACGACAACCACTAAAAGAAAATAGACCGACACCAAAATTGTCCATTCATAAGAAAAAAGCAGGTTCGTCTCAGCATGGTCGTAGCTTCCATTTCTCATGATATGCACTATTCTCGTGGCTATGGGGCAGTTTTTATTTACAAAAAAATGTTTTGTTGGCCGTGTTTAATCGTTGAGATAAAAAAGACCGTTTGGAATGGTACTGGATAGGATGGATTAACCACCATCACACGAGCACGTAAAACACATGAAAGCTCAATCGAGCATTTAAAAAATTCTTTAAAATTTAAGGAGTTGATAAGAAGTGGGAGCTAAATTGCTGACGCATTAAAGGAAAACTCTCGACTTTATATTGCTGAATTTATCAAGAAGGTAAGCCTGAATAGACGCTTCATGCAATTACCCATCAAAGCAGTATTGTTTTTAATTAAGCAAGAACTGGCATTAAGAGGACATGGCGAGCGAGAAAATTCTTTAAACATGGGGGAATTTTAAAGAGCTTTTAAAATTAATGATATCTGAATTAAAACAACGCCCTTTTATGAGGACATCACTGACTGATTCGCAAGTTTAAAAGAAAAGAGGATTGATTTGACTTATAAAAAAATAAGTAAGTTTTCTTTTTTTTTTCTTCTTTCTTTTCTTCTCAAGTTATTATTACAAAAGAAAATTCTCAGGAAACTTCGAATCAGACACGGATTAATGCAATTTGGAGGATAGGAGCGGTTGGTTGAAATTTATGTCCATTTTATGGAAGTAAAATAGGATCTCTTACATTTTTTATGTAATTTCTTTTTTTTTCCTTTTTTTTTTTCCTGGATGAGAGCTTAATCCGCCAGCTTTCGAATTCAGTAACAAAGATTTTCCATTCCTGGGGGGGGGGGGGGGTCATATGTTTCCGGCTGCACTAACATTTGTGACCACGGGCCGCCACTGAAAAATGACTGAAATCATTTGAAAGAAAGTCGGACAAAAATTACCTTATAGACAATTATGGTATTTGGACCTGACCATATATCCGATAATCCATGGCATAGAATTCCTATTCAATGAGCTGGGAATTTAAAAAAGGGACTTTATATCAAGGTCTGACTGCAGGTGGAAAGGGCATTGTATTGTATTTTTCGGAGAAAGTTGAATCTATGATAACCACATCACAGGGAAAGAAAATGAACAGATTTGGCTGTCTATTGCCACTTGTTTCACAAAACCAAGCATTTTACTTTTCTAGAACTAGAACAAGACACGAGGGAAATAATGAAATAGTTTTTTCAGCACTATTTCCATGAGTCGTGATTTATATGCTCCTGTAAAAGGCTATAAATTCTAAAAATACCCTTTTTAATGAAAAATGTGCTTTCAATAAACTTTAATAATACATGTTAATTTTGTTTTGTTTGAAATACATCAATGTTTCTAAATTGACTTTAAAATAATGACAGCTTGTTGAAACAAACCTGCCTGTAACTAAAGGGGCGTTCGAGATTGCTTTGTACCAGGGCAGCTTGTAGCTACAGTTACTGGCGTTGCTGCATAAAAAAATATATTTTTTAAAACGTTGTTTAAAAGCAACATTAGATAAATATAGGGAAAATTCTATAAAGAAAAGGAAATAAAAAACAAAATTATCCTTTTTACATTAAGTGGTCCATTTTAAAGTTTTGTATTTACGCTAAAAAAAGAAGAAAATGCTGTATCTCTCTATTCTAAAAAAAAGTAAAGGCCGCTGTCGCTGTCAAAGCTTGTTGGCCTATCTCCTCCTAAACCGTGGGGATTTAAGTTTCGTCTAAGGTGCCCACAGATCCGAAAAATTCCGAGGAACCTGAAAGCTGACTTAAACTTCGAAAATCGAATTATTTTAGAAGATATTAATAAAAAACTGAAAAAAATAAACCGAATGGTTGCCAGATTTGGCATAAAATCATTCATTCCTTTGCAACAAAGCGTTTCCAAGTATCTAGAATCGCGTGAAATTTACAAACATGAGTTAGAATTACGCCCATTTTATGCCAAAATAAAAACTATATGAAATAAGTAACTCAAAATGTGTTACACAAAGTTGACAATTTTCAAATAGTAAGTTCGCTTAGACAACAGGAGTTTAGAATGAGCGATTATTCGTTTTTCCAAAACAGAATAACTAATATCTTGAAAATGAAAAATAAGTAAAATGCAGATTATTTTAAAGCCGGTTCTCGTCCAGCTGGATTATTTGCTACCAGTAGAAATATTTGGCGGCGTTAACTATGCTATTATAGCAGTTTCAGTACACTTTGGATATTTGCTAGCGCGACGAGATGGCATAATTCGTGGTGCTAAGTACGCCAATCTGCAAACGATTATGTAAATGAAAATATGGATAACGGTTTTCCGGTAACCTTACATGAACAGTAATTATAGGTTGTGAGCATGTGTAAATCGCCAAATAATGAAAAGTCGCCATGGGTGGCAAGCTATCCTATCTGTTCCGTAGCTTTTATTAACTTTACATGTACGCAAGCCGCCAAATAATGAAAAATCGCCATGGGTGGCAAATTTGCAAGGTGTCCAATAGGTTTTATATTATTAAAAATACAGCTGAAACAGATGTTCTGATTTTATTATGCTTTAGCTCCTAATTAATATAACTTTTGAATGGCAACATTAAATATCATTGTGTTTCTGAGGAGTGCAAATAATTTTAACAGCGAATATAAGCGGAGTCCGCACTCCAGGTGGAGTATAGCTCAGGACCCGTACAACACGGATTCCCATAACAAAATATCTTCCGTGTTATGAGGGGGAAGGGGGGTCTACTGTAGTGTGAAGTTTAAATTTTTATGTACCAATGAACATGCAAGAACCAAGCAATGTGTAGCTCAGTAACATTCTATCTGATCCAATCTTCGGGTTTTATCTGTTGAAATTATGTCTTTTTTACGAACAAGCCTTATTAGGGGCCGAATGCCTCATACGAAAAGCGAGCGTAGCGAGTCTGGGGGCCTTGGCCCCATGTCATTAAAAAAAAAAAAAATCCAGTGGCATTATGGTATATCAAAATCTTTAAAAATAATTTCTTTACGCAAATTTATATATTCAACATATTATTTCATAAGTCCGCCAAGATATTATTTTATAAATTAATAATTTACTTTCCACGATAGTTTCTGTTTAGAATTTTTAATCTGTACAAGGCTATAATGCTAATAGTACAAAATTTGTAAAAGCTCAAAAATGCTAGAATTTATTTTATTATTATTTTTTTTTTATGTGAACAAATACACAAAACTCCAAGATTTCTTAATATCTGTACGAGCGTTCCATTATAAGTCCAAATTTTACAAAATACCTGCTTTTAAGACTACCAAGATTTGTAATTTTTTATATTTTCGGACTGGGGAAGTTCACAAAATTGAAATATCCAGAGAAACTGTTTTCCAAATCGTCAAACACGTTAACGACTGTGGAACAATACAACACAAGAAATTTGTTTTACAAAATGAGAATACAATTAAACTTTTTTTTTTTTTAAGTACATAATTGACTTTAATGGTACAGCAATATTTTAATTTTATTGCTGTGCAGTTCATTTAAAAAAATTCTCAGTTTAATGTAATTTTTATATTTAATTAAAAAATCAATTTTCATTATCGAGAACATAAAAAAGAATTAAGTAAAAACAGGCTTAAGCCTACAACCAAGCCAGCTAGGCTTAAGCCTCCAACAAACTGTTTGAAACAGGCCCTGCATTGCTTTTATCTGCTACATTAGAGCCCTCGTAACCGATCGCTGCCCCGCCAGAGCTGTGAATTCCACAGCTCCCTCTCTGCTTTTTCTACGTATTTTGGAATGTGTCGTCTGGTAATCCGCACAGATGCAAAGTAATCAAACGACCTGTTTGTGGGTGCTGTATCCCAAACAATTCCGTACTAGATTTTTATATTTTCTGGATCTTTTATATTTTTCGGGGAAATTTTTGTTATTGCTACGTGATGGCTGCTGATTTTAAGTATTGTGGTACAAGTAAGTATTAAGAAAGGATAAGGAAAATAAAATTGTAAGAGATGCTGCAGTTCCATAGTCCCTATGTACGAACCGACACTGCTTTTGTACCCACTAGAAAATTTTTAGCACCGTCTAGAAATCCCACTAGATAAAAATTCTGAAAGTGAGATGCATAATATTGCAGATGCAGATTATAAGTTACAATAGTTCTAAATATAAAATCTCAGTATTCTATGGTTAAAAGTTTTAGTTATGCCCAAATACGTAACTATTTTTGGCGCCAAATTTGGCGATATTTCGGAAAAACTCACCAATAGGTCGATGACAGTGTGCGAGATTTTGGGCATGATCCAAATAATGACTGGCTATAGACCTAATATATTAAAGGTGTAAATAGACTTTAATGCATTGAAATTCTTTGGGGTGACCCTGTAAATAAATTATCCAGTGGAATGAAACCAAAAAGGGAGGTGCACAACTAGGAGTTAATTCTAAATACATAAAATTACAAAATTCTGTGACTAATAGTATTTGAGGTATTCAGGTTACATACATACATATGTTTGGCAAAAAACTAGTCAAAGTGGGCTTATGATTGGTCAGGATGGATTGTCCATGCATTTATATGAACATACACACATGCGTACGTTGAGACGTCTTGCAAAAGCTCTTCAAAGTAATTTTACAAATAGTCAAAACCAGTGTTGTAGTGCTAAAATTTTTTTTCCCGGAACGCGTGACTCCGCGCGCGAGGGGGGGGGGGTGGCAAGTTTATAACAACTAATAATAAAACCCCGCTTTTTATGTCAGAACCAATATATAAGAGACTGTGGATAATTTTTTAAAAATCTTAATTGAACCACACAAAGTGTAGTCTAAAGCAATGTAAAATTTTTGGGAGAAGATAATTTATTCAAAAAACTTCATTTTACCTATTCAAAGTGTATTATAAAGCAGAATGTTGCCCTTTAACTATCCTTGGGAAGCTGAAACTTCTTAGTTCCTATCCTGGATCCGCCACTGGCTGGTCAGGTGGGTTGTCACAAATTTCATTACCTTCAATGTTACCACCGCGTTTAACATCCTTTGTGTTCCATCTATGTTCCTTTTGTTATCGACATTGATTCTGAGAATCTAATGGTTCTATGCATTTTATTATTTGCATCCATGATGGTGATGTTTATTTTCTTCAGACTCAGAGAGAACAGAGGGGATTGAATTTCTAATCGATTAGACTCAGTTATCTGCCCAATGGGATGATTTCAACTATAAAGGTATTCATAGAATTGGAACAGGAATATTGTTAGTGCGAGCAAGCTATAAAAAATTTCTCTTTCTTTTTAATATTCGCAACAAAATAATAATCTTGCCTTATTTGACATCCGGAACGCCGTTCCGGCTCCCCAAAAAGTACCGGTACGTCGTTCCGGTGCGTTCCGGCCCCACTACACCCCTGGTCAAAACCGATTTTTTTCATGAAAATCTGCATGCTGCAACCTTTCGCCACCACTATACTCATTTTTCGTAGAAGGAAGTAAAAATAAAGTAATACTTTGCCAAAAACAAAGTGACTGATTGGCCAGAAGACTACCGGTACTTAAATCCCACAGAGAATCTATGGGCTATCTGGAAGCAAAGACCTCGCCCCCCCCCAAAAAAAAAAGCACGAAAAATAGCTATAATTTGTTTACTCATTCAAGTATGGTTTAAGGCTGGCTGAACAAACTGTCACAAATTGCAGAAGCCTAGTGGAATCTACGCCACAACGCGTTAAAGTGGTTCTGGAAGCGAAGGGAGGGCATATTCAATACGGTTTAGGTGTTATCTCGCCGCAAGAATGGGGGAAAGCTGTGTCCACTTGCTGGCTAGCTATTTCCTGCGTTCCAAACAAACCAGGCGAAAAGGGAGACCGCCATTTTCACCCACACACGAAACGGACTTAGGGAAAATATTCTTCCTCCCGTTCCTCGCCTGTTGCCGTGCTTTCAATTGAAATAGAAAATTTGTCATGCAGGGGCTTTCATAAGCCATTTATTTATTTTATTATTAGATAGGCCACTTTTCAGTGTTCTCTAACTTCAATTTTTGAAACTTAAGAAAAATTTATTTGGCGTGAAATAGAAAATTTGTCATGCAGGGGCTTTCATAAACTATTTATTTATTTTATTATTAGATAGGCCACTTTTCAGTGTTTTCTAACTTCAATTTTTGAAACTTAAGAAAAATTTATTTGGCGTGAAACATAATTAATATGCACAGTATGTATCGAAACATAATTTGTGTTTCAGAGCCGTTCACCGGACATGGACGGGAGAGCTGTACGTGTTTTTAAAGTGTCAAATTCCATGTAGAATTTTTCATTTACGAAAAAGTTGCCTTTATTTTCTTCGTTTATAAGTAAAATAATTTAGGAATTAATTTACATTAGGTATAGTTATATATATATATATATATATATATATATATATCTTTTTTTCCATTTTTATTCCTTTTTTTAAAATTGTACTATATATATATATATATATATATTACAATTTAAAAAAAGGAATAAAAATGGAATATATATATATAGTCCGTTTAGTGTGTGGGTGAAAATGGCGGACTCCCTTTTCGCCTGGTTTATTTGGAACGCAGGAAATAGCTAGCCAGCAAGTGGCCACTGCTTTCCCCCATTCTTGCGGCGAGATAACACCTACACCATTCAATACTGTATTAATTTTGTAAATAGACAGGTTATGCCGCACAATAACAGCTCTGTGAATTGCCAATAAAAACATGATTGAGATGCAGGGAGAAAATTTGCATATGACAAAGACCAGACACCAATCACAAAATGACGTTCGCCAGATACTCAGTATAAGAAATGATTAAAAAACAGGATGGGCATGTTGGTTCTCAAATCCGGATCTTGCACAAGGACGTAATAATAGTGAAAGTTCACTCCCTTTCCGTAACGGTTTTTTTATGCTGAAGATCCAGTGAAAGTCCTTGTGTGATTGGTATCTTGTCTCTGTCATATGCAAAATTTCTCCGCAAATTCATGATTTATATATTTCATGACGTGCTTTTGTTCACGTATAACGACTCCATCTTTTGTAATACACGTACCGCTCAAAAGCTCTCTAGTGTTTAAGCATGCGCTGATCATTTTACGACGAAAACAAGTGGGTGTTACTATTCGAAATTGCCTAATACCTATAACAGTAACCATGAACGCCACTTTATTGCCATTCACAGAATCTCGAGCCCATATTAATGCCTTAAATTGCATTGAGATAGCTATTACCTCTGAAATTCCATCTCGATCGGTCGGACAGACCGGTGTCTAAAGGTCCATTTATCAACAAAGTTTTTTCTATGGCCACCTGTTTATTGCTTACATATTTTCTTTCATTTTGCAATTTCTACAAAATCATGTAGGGGAAAGTACCCCAAAACGGGATAGCTTATCTATTCTTCGCTTTATTTCTTATTGTGTACAAGGTACATTCCAAAGTAAGACGTCATTTAAAAGTATACACCCTTTCAACTACTTAAAATACCTTTGTCACATTTGTTCAATAATATTTATGTGAAAAATACTGGTTTCACCAGAGCCTGATTATGACCAACAGGGGCCCCGGGCATTGATGAATTTGGGGGCCCCTATCTATGAAATTTGTTTTATTTTTCATAAAAATTTTCATATAAAAAAGAATATTTCAGAACAACATTTGACATTGGGGGCCCTGGGCAAAGTCCCGATTTGCCCATGCGATAATAAGGCTCTGGGTTTCACAAAGTCTTACACGATCCCGTTTTACCCTACCAAGGGTGGGTAAAAAGGGATAGGGATTTGTATGTTATTAGGTTTTTGCTGATTTTACTTTTGATTTAGTTTATAGAACAAAAATAGGCTACGTTTTTATAGGAAGAAACTTTTTAATTGTAAATTTGAAAAATTACATAACATATTAATCGCATAAAAATGTGTCGTCTTCTTCTTCTGCTTTGGAACAGGTTTCGTGGGCCCATGCCTGGCAGCTCGAGCATTGTATCCAGCCTTCTCCAGATTTCGCTTCAAGATACAGAGCGTTGCAGAAAATACATGCTTCATCTTCTGAAGACGACGGCGTCCAGCCTTGTCTAAGGGATGTTTTTTTTTTTTTAGGTTTTCTTATGTTAGGTCCATTTTCTTCGATTTTTGCAAATGATGATTGTGGTTTCTTTTCAGGTTCAGAGTAACATTTTTTAACTTTATCTGCCTGTTTTGCATCTCCACTTGGTTTTCTTTTATGCCTCGCTTGTTCCGTCTTTGGAATATTCAAGAGACTTGTTCTGGCAGCCCTTTTTTTCAGCTTTTGAGTTCTTTCTCGTTCTTTTTTTTTCACGCACTTCTTCTTCCAACTCAAGTTTATATGGGCTTCCTGTTATAATTGCTATTTTCCCTCTTCTCCTATCGTGTTTATTTTGATATCTTGGTCTAGTCACTCGTGGTGGAGGTAGAATTTCTTTGGGTGATATAGAAAATGACAGTGAAGGACGATAGTATAGACCAAGTCCTTGTTTCCTGTTGAAGTGGACGGTTGGATAAGTCCTGCGTTTGTGCTAGTGTTATCGGTGCCCCCATCACTAGGGGATTCATTCAATACTGTCTCTAGTGGTTGTGATGACTGCAAACTCTTAGATGCTATGACTGAACTTGAAGATCCTTCGGATCTGGCCTCGTTTCGTTGCAGATTTAATGGTTGTTGGAACGTCATGTTCTGAGCATCCGGCAACGGGTGATCTGTTGGATGAGAAGGAGCGAAGAGATATTCAGGAAAGAAATCTGGATTATATGGGAAAATGCCTGTTTTCCTGAACCCATTCACAGCAGTTTGGACAAGAGCTGCTCGTTGAAATGCTGCATTGAACATCTTTCCTACTTCGTAGATAGTAATCCCTCTCAATTATTTTATTTCGAAAATATAATTATTTAAAATTAAAATAAATTGTTGTAATTGATTATACATATTTTAATTCATTGCTTATTTCAATTAAAATAACTTAAACACTTTGCCAAAACATTAACGGAAATGGTCGGGTAAAACGGGACACATCAAAATTGTATCCCGTTTTGGACACCCCAAAAGTGTCCCGTTTTGCCCGACCGTGATGCTTTTGACAACATAAATGGCTGACCCCTGAACCGTCACTCACTAGCAATATTTAAATACATGAAATTGTTGTTAAAAGAGATATGAACAAAACACAGTACTTAGCGGAATTGTTCCGAAGGACGGGGAAGCACAAGGATAGTTGTTCTGCAGTCGAAAAAAGTACAAAGTGAGTAAAAATCTTGCTTGAAAACTTTGAAAGAATATTTCTTTGCGAAACACGTGGCTAGCGTTGAGAGATCAACTGAGAATGCTGTCATGGCGGTCAGGAACCAGTTTAGCCTGTCTCCCGCAAGATAGAACCACCAGTCAAGCTCCGAGGCTCAATATCCCGTTTTGCCCGCCTGTCCCATTTTGGGGAACTCTCCCCTATACGGACCAGTGATAAATGTTACTGACCAGGTAAGTCACCACTGGTCCTTTGGACCACTGACTAAATATACCTGTTTTACACCTGTTATATTGCATTCCAGTATTTGAGTTCTCAGTCAAGCAAAAAAAAAAAAAAAAATTCTGGCTTCACTACTGAGTATATTATTCATACATTCTTAAAAAGCATTGTTATGTTCCGTACTTTTGCTTTGATTTCAACAATTACTTCCCTTTGTTGAAAGTCACTCTGTAATAAAATTTAATTCCATTGTTTCAAAGTATATTATGAATACACAGGGGCTGATTTCCGGCAGGGTATTCAGGGCAAGCGCCCGGTCTCCCAACAAAAAAGGGGCCCCTAATTTACAATTTAAGTTAAAAAAATTCGTAAATTTTGATTTTAATTTAAATAACTACTCTGTTTCTATTTCATTGCGCTAGCATTATATCCATACCTTCTTTATGCTAAACGGTATAGTCTCGGGCAAATATTCAAATTCAGCGCGAACTTATCATTTAGGCGTGGCCTATGTAGTAATGTATGCTGATCTCGAGGAAACAATAGAGCTAATTTTCAATCGGAAGAGATGAAAGGAAATAGCTTTTAAAGTGGAGTAAAGTGAAGATCTTATCCCACTATAAATAAATGATCTGATACAAAAACTAGGAAAATAAATACAAATATGTTGTGGGACATGATACTTGAAAAATATGGAATGAAATGAACGATTGAAAATTAAATAATATAATTCAAATGCTATTATCCCACATAATATTATCATTATGGAAATACTGTGAAACTTCCCGGGAGCGACCACCCTCCGTTCCGCGAAAAATTGGTCGTTTAGAAAGTGGTCGCTCAAAGAAGTATACACATTGATAGTCTCCCCCCCCCCCTAAAAAAAACTCAGAAAATATTGTTTGTTTCATTAGTTATGAAACTGCAAATAATTAATCACACAAAAATATTTTTAAATTTTAATAAAATATTTAGAAATTTCGGATTGTTTCATTCTTTTTACTTTCTCTGAGAATATTTCTTTCTCTGTTTTATTTTTTGCATCTGGCTAAAGAGCCATTATCCAGACCCTACAAGCAACAATTCCCAGTTTCTGCTCGGCCAAACCACCGGCATTCATCGCAACTCATCGCTCACCGAAATTCGGTACTCGGCCCGGACACGGAATTCCATCTAAAAACGATGATCGGGATGTGTGCGGCAGACACTGATCGGTCCGGTACCCATAAAACGATGCTCGGAACGATATCCGACCTGCGTTATCGGGCCATATGCCTAAATTTGATCAAAATACGCTGAACTGAAAAAAAAAAATATTGGCCCGCATAACGGCCGAGCGGCATTCAGCCGATGAAAATTGGCGCATGCGCTCTGTTCATGCAACAGTCGAGCGATGGCAACATCCGAGTATCTACCGGCAGGCGCCATGTTTGTTTTCATAAGAATAGGAGACGAGAAAAACTGAAGAAGTTTTTTGGTGGTGATTAGTCTATATTGGTACGTATAACTATCATTTGTAACAAATTTTTGACATTTTTAATGTAGTGTTAGTCTAACATAAGTAAAGTATAAGTTCAAATCTCTGTAATTATTTTTTTGTCTCTTGATACTGTTATAATAACACTAATGGAATAACACTACTTTTTATTAGTATCTATTTCCTATCTTTACACGGCGTACAGTGTGTAATTATACTAGTTCATACAGTTAATTGTGTTTTAGTTTTAAAATACACGGGTAAATTCGTCATTGAAATTAATTTTAAAAAATCATATTTCCGGCCAAAACAAGCTCATTTGGCACTTATGTATTTTACAGTCAGTGAGCCAAAAAGAGCGATTTCGTGTGCGTGTGGAATACGTCAGATACATTGTTATGTAGTGCATCGCAATCCTTTGACGAAAAAATTGTAATCATGAATAATCAACGGTGAAATAAGTACCGCTTATTTGCATCCGTTGACCATTAAAAAAAGCCAAACGATGCGATTACTCGCCAAGATAGTTTCCAAAGGCATAAAGAGCAGATTCTTAGAGTTATGGAAATTGGAAGCTGTAGTACAGCATTGATTTGATACTCAACCGACTTTTTTGTTTGGCTTTATAAATTTCGAAGCCCGCGTTGATGATTTTAGAATAGCTTAGAAATAATATACGTAAATACAGTGATTTTTTTTAAAAGCAGACCACTGTTTTTTTTTTTTTTTTTTTTAAGCAGAACACTGGTTAATAATGATTCCAGAACCTTTGGATACTATAAACCAGATTGATACAGGGTCTCCCTAAAGGCGCGTTTCCACTTGTGTGGTTAATGCCCCGAAAGTCGTAACGCTAAAGTAGAATTCCGTTTCCACTAGCTTCAGTTAACTCCTTTAAGAACCGTACGTTCCTCCAATGGCTATTAGCGATTTCGCGCATGCATGTTTAAACTTTTATCTGTTTCCCGTTTTTCTTTTAAATATATCCCCATTTGTTATTTTTAAATACAGAAGAATTTCTTAAATTTGGAATTCCAATTTACGAAATTAGATTTTAAAATAACAATAAATCAGTATTCGAAAGAAAATGTTTTAGATTTTATTAAAAATGTTTAAAAGAATAGCATCTTTCTAATGAGCAATTTCTCAGTAAATGTATTTTATTTTTAATACATTTTTTTATTTAAAAAAAAATTAAGTCTTTTTTTTTAAACTTTACCTGATTACAACGATTTTTTTAAATAATACTGCAGGATTTTTTATAATCTGGAAATTTGTGTTATGCAGAATCGGTAAGTCCCGTCGACTTTGAATTTGAAAAATTCTACTGCATTTATTTAAGGGACTTTTTTAGTTAGCACATATTATACTAATTTTAGGAGGCTTAAAAAAAAAAAAAAAAAAAAAAAAAAACAACCCTGGGTGTCAGTATTTTAAAGCCTCTAATTTATGGGAATCATTAAGTTAATTGAGCTGTTTTGATAGATTTAAAAGGTAGCCACATTTTCGATAAATTTAAGTACTGCATGCTGTCTTTCACCAAATAAGTAATTAACAGAATATTGATATCTGCTTTTCGTGTGTTTTGTAAATTTAAGAAGTACAAGTACATTATGTTATTAATTTAATTTCAGTTATCTCTAACATACACTAAAAGCATATAACTATTTCTGAAAAGGTTGTATTGTATTTTGTTATGATAAACCTACACGAGGAGTATTTCGTATTGCCTATCGAAAGGGGGAGTGCCTTGTGCGGGTGACTTTCTTAGTGCTTCTGAAGCGTATTTACGTTACATCGTGAGAAAAACCGTCCAAAACTCCGAATTTTTAGATAATCAGCCTTCCGGTAGATCAGATCCCAGGACTTCAGTTATCTACCATCTGCAGTATTTATCAACTCGGCTCGGGTGGGCACAACTTCTTGTTTTAGATGCCATCTCCGGCATTTAAATGTCTAATACAAAAGATAGTGCACGAA
The DNA here is from genome assembly GCA_038373885.1 of Cheiracanthium punctorium. NCBI lineage: Eukaryota > Metazoa > Arthropoda > Arachnida > Araneae > Cheiracanthiidae > Cheiracanthium > Cheiracanthium punctorium. The sequence goes on from JAWZYV010004175.1 coordinate 234,577, forward strand.
TAAATTTAGATTTATTAATCAAATTTCTATTTGAAAAGTATTGAACAAAATTTTTAATCTGGTATTTAAAGAAATACAAAATAAAAATGAGAAAACCTATGATTTGGAAAAAATATTGGTCTTAAAATTAAAATTCAATAATTACAATAAATTTTATTTATACATGAAGAGTAAAAGAATTATCATTAAAACCAGTTAGAATGTAAAACTACTATTTTTTTTCCTTTGAATACTAAGTAATAACTATTATTAATTAATTATGTGAGCTTTCTGAAGAGAAAAAAAAATCATTGAAATATTAATTACATATATATTGAATTTTTCAAATGCAGTCAATAATATTAGAAGAATAAAGACTTAATTTTAATTAGAAATAGATGTCAAAATGCTAGAGATCATCAGAATATCACATGAAATACTTTTTAAAAAAAGTTAGGAAGGAGCTTTACAAAAAATACTGAAATTAACTATTTTTTAATTCAAAGTCATAACTATTTTTAATTATTAATTATCGCAAAATATATTATCGAAAAAATTAGTAAAGTATATAATAATGTGTTATTTTCTTTTTAAACTGAAATAAAACAAAAACGATAGTAAAAGCCCAAAAGAGCGGCAGCTAGAATCGAACCCAGGACTCCCGGACAAGAGTCACGAGCGATACCTCCTAACCACGATGGGTACAACCTGTCTTATGTTATTAGTTAAGCTGTACAAATCTTGTCACATATCTCCGTGACACTGAGAGCCAAAAGCAAAAAGAAATAGAGATATTATTAAAAGAGTGACTGATTAAAACATAAGGGATAAAAATACTCAAAGGGAAGGATGGCAGAATTATTTATTATGTGTGCATGAAATCATGGAGAGAGAAATTGAGAGCAAATCTTTTTTTTTTTTCCTTAGATTTTTTAGGTCAATTGATTGCATGAATTTTGTCCAGAGCAGATTTATAACAATTTGGAATACTGTGCTGAAAATTGATGATTAATTGAACCAAAAAAAAAAATTAAGAGCCTACTTATCCTTAAAAAATATGTAACTTTCGTACTCTGACTTTCGCGACCGCGCCATATTGGAATCCTTTCCTTGAGAGAGTGTGGAACCAGCCAATGGGGTGACGAGATTCTTACGACTTTAGAGGTTGGAAATGAAACGTTTTTATTCCCAGCGGAGAAAACGACAGGTTGGGGTCGAGTTTTTAGCGGCGGTAAGCGATTTAGGGAAAATTACGACCTAGTCGAAACGCGCCTTAAGTGGTGGTAATGGGCTTTCTTTATCTATTAGAGATAAGTGGGCAGTGTAAATTGAAAAAATGTTCAAAATGAGGTCGGAAATAAGACTCCGTTAAAAAAATTCCTCTCGTTAATTTTCAAAAAGTTACACTTTCTAAATTTTTATACGACCCCCGTACAAAAACATTCCCATACACTAATGAGGTGATGTATACAAAATTTGAGAATTATATTTTAAAAAATTATATTTTAAGATAACCCCTCACCCTAGGCTCATCGCCAGCGTTTCCATCACAACACAAGCAAACAAACTGGCAGGAAATAAGACTTCAGAGGGTTCAAAAGTTCAAAAAAGAAGGGATATGGAAAAATCCGTCTTTGGGGTCATTCTCTGCACCCTGCAGTCTGAATCATGGTAAATTCTGTAAACGCAGAACATGAAACTTGTTACTGTTGCTTCGAAAGCTCTCTTGCCAACTGCAGAGCGGGACCAGATCCTTTATATAAAACGAAAATGGCTTTAATTGGGCCCCAGTGAGGGGAAGACCGACTTATCCCGGGTCTCCCTCCTAAATTTTGAACCAATTTCAGATGAGAATTGGATGACCTAAGAGCTGGATTGATACCCCAAAGAGATATGGATTGAACATGGAAAACAAAGTCATAACACATTTTTCGTGCATTAGTTCCCTACAACGTACACGGTTTACATCAGTCTCGGTCGAGAAAGGAGTTTAACCCTTCTAGGCACTGGCCAAGCAGGTGCTGCTTCCCTTTCGGTGTTCCAATGGGAACCGAGTATAACCAACTGTTCTACTGCCGGACACATGAAAAATTTCTTTCACCTAATGTTTTACTGTCTTTGCGAGTGCATTTGGAAAATCTTTCGAGATACCGATGTGTTGGGGGAAAAAGTAGGGTTCTATGGAGAAAAAACGTTTTCTAGGTAGTTGGAAACCCCTGATATAGAAATTATGGAAAAGAACGTATGGAGCAGACTTATTCCGCATTTGCAATTCTTTGTGTAAATTGAGTTCTAAAAATTTTCTTTTCCCCCCTAGAAGCTGCTCATAAAATAAGATGTTTGAAGATGCTGCTAAAAAATTCAAAGAAAATACTTCTTTTGTAAATTATGTGTATAATATATTTTGTGTAGAATAATTTCAATAAAAATTTTTGGAATTTACTTTATTTTAAAAATTATTACAGCGATCTTATGTCTTATGGTCTATGCTCTTTAAAAAATCTATTTTTCAAAACTATAAGCTAGTTCTATAAAGTTCCAGTGGTCAAAAATCTTTTTCAAATTGTAAGCTAATTCAAGAAAGTGCGGAAAGTCGATTCCCTATTATAAAAAAAATCTGATGTTGACAACACATGTCTTCCTTGCACGTCTATTAAAACAAAAATATTTTCGGCGCACTTCATATAAACTTATTTTATTTTAAAGAGATAAAATACTGTAGTAATAGGAAGATTGAGCGATTTCTAGCCAAATATTTCGATATCGCCAAGCTGAGTTCAGTTTGAAAGATTTCCTTCTGACACTTTATTTGGCGATATTTCAAAAAAAGCCGACAAGCTTGGGATAGTTTGCGAGATTTTGGGGATAGCCAAAGTAGTAATTGACCACAGACTTTCAATGAGTTGAATGCATCCATACATCTTAATGTATTTAAAGTCTGACCCTGGAAATTAATTACCCAGTCGATTGCAGTCAAAAAAGATATTGAAAACAGTTAGATATTACAATATTCTAAATACGAGAGTTAAAAATTCTACGGGCTAAAGTTTTAGAGTTATACAAAATACGAAATAACTTTTATACGAAATTTGGTGATATTGCGCCAAAACTCGCCTACGTCGATGACAAATGGCGATACTTTGGGCAAGGACCAGATGACTGACTATCGCCAAATTTGGCGATATTTTGGAAAAAATCGCAAAGGTCGACGACAGAGGGCGAGATTTTGGGCATGGACCAAACAATGACTGTCTACAGTTGTATTATATTGAAGATGTCCATAGACATTAAAGTATTGAAATTCTTTTCGGTGGTCCTGTAAATAAACTCTCCAGTAGATTGGAACCAAAAATCGAGATGCCCAACTAGATGTTACAACAATGTTATATATGAAATTTCAACATTCTACGACTAATAGTTTTTGAAATTTGAGAGTTAAATACATACACACGTACACATAAAGTCGCCAAGCTTGGCGACTTTTGGCGTAGCTCTTGAGGGTGGCATGTGACCGTGGTCGGATCATTACTTAACTTATATGGTAGGACGGTATTGTGCTTGAAATGGATGAATGCCCCTAAAATTGCCATTGACCATAATGTATACGAAATCTTTTGAGTGTTCCTGTAGCAGAACTATAAATGATAACGACACTTCTTTCAATGGAGAAATTCATTTTGTAACTCTTAACATTATATATCACTTCTGAGTCGTTTGAAATAGCCCAATACCTCTAAAATACGCTTTAATGAATTTCGGCCTATAGAGTGTAATGTATTTAGAAAATTTTGGGCAGCCCTGTAGATAAACTATGCAGTCGAAAAGAACCGAAAGGGGAGCTGCACAAGTAGATGTTACAACACTCATAAATATAAAGTTTCAATATTCTACGTCTAATACTTTTTGAGATATGAGAGTTTAATGAATTTCGGCCCATATGGTAATGTATTTCGAATCTTTTGGGCAGTCCTGTAGATAAACTATCCAGTCGAATGGAAACGAAAGGGGAGGTGCACAACTAGATGTTACAATAATCCTAAATATACAATTTCAACATTCTACGACCAATAGTTTTTGAGATATGCGAGTTACATACGTACGTACAGACGGCATGGAAAAACTGGCCAAAATAGACTCTCCGCTGGTCAAAATGAGTTGCAGACGCGTTTATAGGATCGTGCATGCTAGCTTACGATGAGATGCATCGAAAAAAATTCTTAAAAGTAAATTTAGAGGTAGTCAAAATCGGTGTTTTCGTCGATATTTGGCCCCCGAAAGTTTTCGGGAGCACATTACTTCCTTATACTCCGTACAAGGAAGTAAAAAGTCCTGATGTGAACTACACAATTTTCTTGTTTGGCTGTTAAACTTTACACATTCTTCATGCACTTCATTTAAATGTATTGGAAACTGAAATGCGATACTTCAATATCTCGTTAAGCGTAAGAGATATCACCAGGATGAGATTTCAGCATTGAAAACTTATTCCTGGCTGAAAAAATGGCATTTTTCTTTTGTTCGTCAGCTTGGCGACAAACGGCGAGATTTTAAGCATGACCCAAATAGTGACCCTAGCCAGTGGATTGTAATCAAAAATGAAAGTGCAGAACCAAATGTTACGACAGTCTTAAATACAAAATATCAATATTCTATGGCTAATAGTTTTTATTTTTATTTGAGATACGTACTTATTTTTAGTGCCAAAATTTGTAATATTGCCCCTAAATTTACCAAGCTTGGGGACAGTTGGCAATATTTTGGGCATGATCTAAACAGAGATAGTTCAGGGATTTTTAATGTGAAAGGCATGTCCATAAACTTTAATGAAAGTCTTTCATATAATCCTGTAAATAAACTACTCAGTCAATTGGAATCAAAAAGGGAAATGTACAACTATGTTTTAAAGCAGTCCCAAATTTCCAATTTCTTCGGCTCTACTCCTCTTTGAGTTAATCAAACTACACAAGAACGTACGTACATAAGTGCATGCACAGTGGTGGGAAAAACTACTTTTTTTTTGTAGCGAACTACAACTACCGCTACTTTTCGAAAAATGTAGCTAACTACAACTACAACTACTTTTTGAAAAATGTAGTTAGCTACACTACTTTTGAAATGTAGTCGCTACTTTTTGGAGACAAATTTTGCTAACAGATTCAGTTTGCATTACATTCATATTTAAGGATATTTATATCTTAATTAGAGAAAACTATTGATATCTTAATTAGAAAAAAACTATTGCACTAATAAACAACTACCAGGGAAGTGTTTGAGGAGGGCGGCGGGCCCCCTCAAGAAATGTAAAGCAATTATTAAAAAGGAGCTATTTTGAAACATTTCTTTTAACTTTAGAACAATAAAGTTTAAAATACCGAATCGTCCCCCTCCCCTCGAAATGGAAGCCTATATATATGCTACTGACAACTACAGCTAATTATTGAAGTATTGTTGAAAACTAATTCAGTTTTAATACCTCTATGATAAAAATAAATTGGGAAAGTGAGCTCTGAAAGCATGAGAACCAAAAAAGTAATAATAATAATAATAATAATAATAATTGGATGTCTGAGCGGTAAACTCGTTAAACTCGGTCAAAACTCGTTTAACTGAGAGGTTTTTTTAAAAATACGTTTCTACCTTAATTTAAAAAAAAATTATCCACTTAATTGCATCTACAAAATAATACCGAAGAAAGATCACGTAACGGCTTGCCAAATTAATTTAGTTCCTATGTTTTGTTAAGAGCACAACGTTGTACTTGTATATTTAAATTAACGACATTTCATTTTAAAAGCTAATGATTTATTTATTTGCGAAGGGAGGACAGCTTACGCCACTAAATGTGTCGTTTAGAGTTACGTATGTAATAATTTTGCCATACAAAATGTATATTCTGGGGGGGGGGGGGCGGGCTGAGACAGCCTTACTATTTTTTGACGTATATTGATAGTTGAATGTTTCAAGAAAGTGACATAGCAAAACTTTTTTTAAAATTAACACATATTTTAACTAATCTAAATATTTCATTAACAAATAAAGAATATCTGCTTTTTTTCTCTTTGAGATATGAAGGATACTTGAAAAACATGTTTTGGCTCCCTCCTCTCCCCCATAAGAGCGACAAAAAAATCCTAATATTTTTTAGACGTTCTTGTTTATTACATTTTAAAGCAAAATAAAAATAAAAATCTTATACTTAATTTGTTTGTCTTTGTTTTGCCAACTTGCTATATCCCCACCCCTTCCTAAAATTTCTTTTTAGATATTCTTTTTTGTTGTATTTTTAAAAAAATCATATGAATGTTCTTTTTTTAATACAAAGGATATATTAAATAATATGTAAAAAACATTTTGCCCCCCCCCCTCCCTCAGTGCAGCATCCCTTGGGGTGGCAATCTTTAAAAAATCCTTAAATTTTTCTTTCCATTTTGTTACATTTTTAAACAAAAAATCTTAATATCTGTTTTTTTTTTTTTTGCTGTAAGGTATGAAGGATATGTGAAAAACTCATTTTGACTCCATCCCCTCAAGGTAAATTTCGAAGAATCACCCATTTTTTTCCGATTTTCCTGTTTTTTTATATTTTCAAACAAAAATCCTGTGAATGTCTGTTTTTTTTAATTTGAGATATGAAATCAATATTAAAAATTTGTGAAATACCCGTTTTGCCCCCTGTCCCCCTTTGGGAAAAGGCGATTTTCAAAAAATCATTAAATTTGTATTTAGATAATCCGGTTACTTATATTTTAAAACAAAACTCGTATTCTTATTTGTTGCTGTTTTCTTTGAGATCGTAAAATACTACAACTATTACAAAAATAAACTTTCACTTTCATCGATATTCGTGGGGGGGGGGGGGGAGGAATCACGCATAAAACTAATTTTTGTAATATGTTACATACTGTTTACAAGTCACATTACATATTTACAAGTCACTTTTATATTTACAAGTCATATTATATTTACAAGTCACATTTATATTTACAAGTCACATTAACCAAGTTAAAATGAAAATTTAAACGCAACGTAACTCCCCCCAAAAAAGACAACAATAAATGGGCGAGCAGTTCACGTTTGAGAACGGATTTAGAAAACCAAACAAAGTAGACAATTCATTATAGGTTCAAGTTCAAGGGGTATAATTGGAGTTTTTTTTCCTTTTCATTGCTTTCTCAGTAATTTTCTGGGCTGGTGTAAACCAGGAAGTTGTAAAACGAAGCTGTATTGCCCCCTACAAGTCCTTCCCACAGATTTCAAGAATCCCCTCTCACACAATTCCTTTGAATTCTGTGAGAGTATAGAAATAATACATGCTCGTGTGCGTGTGGTGTGTCCCCCCATAGAATCCCGGGGGGCACGGGGCACACATTGATACCCTGGGAGGGAGAAAGAGAATTTGCACAGGAGATCAATCGCCGGAAATGATGACGCAGAAAAAGTAGCTTCCAAAATGCGCTACAAACTACTAATTTTTTGTAGCGCGCTACACTACAAACTATTTTTAAAAAAAAGTAGCGCGCTACACTACAAACTACTAAAAAAAGTAGCGACTACTGTAGTTTCGCTACTTGTAACGCGCTACTCCCCAGCCCTGTGCATGCATACGAGCAGACGTCCTTCAAATTTAGTCAAGCAAGATCGAAAATGCAGCATGGGTACGTACAGACATTAACAAAATACAAGTTAAAGCGAGTTCTGGGATTAAGGCCAATTATCTACACGAGGGATCTAAGCCTGTGGATGGGGTGCCCTCTTTTGGGGTTTTTCTAAGGGGTCCTAGCCCGTATTTACGCTAAGTTTTGGAGGAAACCACTGAAAATTCCGAACGGTTAGCTCGGCGGACGCGATCTGGTTTTGATCCATGCACCTTCCGTCTTCCAGTTCAGAGCGCTATGCAATCGGACTAGTTAAAACAAATCGAACATGTAACATACATATCTACTTTAATACGTAGATGGAGCATACGACTATAGTACGTTAGCGTATAGTATAGTTACGTATATAGCACGACCATATACGTAAATAGATGGAGTATAAAACATACCTACATGCATGCATATGCGTCGCGTAGTAAAAGTGTATTTCTTCTCTACTGTATTGCTTCTGCATTGTATTGACATATGCGATTACAAATACATTTCAAATATAAAAGAAATCTGTAAAACACTTCTGAATGTTATCGTTCGAATTGCATCGTAGGGACGGAAAGGGTTAAATGCATGTCAACACCACATAAGAACTTATCGGAAAGTGATACTCACCCTGGTGTTTGGCCAACCTCACGCGTAAAGTGAACGGGCCAGTTCCCTAAATCCGTGTCCAACCCGATGAAAACTCATCGGTTAGACTACTTCGGACGTTTCCACGTCTGAGGGGACATGAACTGCGTGTATCCGAGCAGTTTCACAGTGAACGGCCCGATTTCTTCTCATCGGCTGAAGGCTACGTGGCCGGTGAAGGCCCGAGCAAAATTGCTAGTAGGGGATATCCTTCATGCATTCTCATTTTGCCATAATAAATTTTTGCTATAAAATCTGCTTTTTGGCTTTTCCGACAGCCAAACGTAACCACCAACTTTCACTCAAAATTTCCTTTTTCGCGTGACTCGATCACATCAACGCGCCCCTGCAACGGTAAAATAACTCGATTCTTAGACACGTCTCTTCTGTAAACTACAAGATTTGCAACAGAATCGGTACTGTGTACTGTACAAAGCAATGTCCCAGCACGCCGTTTTCCTCACCCCCAATCTCCCGAAATTCACTTGGGTTAGTTCTAACTCTGTGGAAATTCAGACCAGACGAGATAACCAATGTGAAATTGTGTATGTAATGAAACGTATGCTTGTACCTACAGTCCTCCGCAAATCGACCGACTGAGCGTGTGGTTTGGAATGTGGCTCTTGTTTGCCATTACTTCCGGAAAAACACAAAATTTTCTGTAATGGAACCAAGACCGGTCGCTTATTGCGAGTTGTGTGGTCTCTTTTAGAGGACCTTTTAACAAAGTAGATAGGATAAAAAATCGTGCCTTAAAAATTGGTCGTTGGAGGAGGAGGTTGCTAAATAGAGGTGGCCGCTCATGGAAGTTTCACGGGAATTGTATTTCACTTTGTATCGGGATTAAAAAATCCTTATGATGTTATAACATCCTTCTTCGTATGATGAGATATGAAAATTGTTTTGTAGGGTATAAAAAGTTTTCGTAAGCGGGGAAATGGTCGCACCCACTAAGTTGCATGACTCTTCGAGGGCGAAAGGGGTGTGACCAAATGTCAGCACCGCAGCTTGTCTTTCTCGCCAGACGCAGTTTCAAGGTGTATGATGCAATCTTAAAATGTATTGTTATAGCCCATATATTTGCATTCATTTCAACAATTACATACCTTCGTTGAAAATTATTCTTAATAATGTTTTAGTCTATTGTTTCAAAGTATATGATTGACACATTCTTGAAAAGCATTTTTACACCCTATATATTTGCATTGATTTCAATAATTATGTTCCTTTTCTTGAAAGCCATTGTTTAGTAAAGTTTTAGTCCATTGTTCCAAATTACAGTGGAACCTGCTAAAGTGACCACGTTGATAGAGATCACCTGTCCATACTGACCATTTTTGTTCAATTTCACTTATAACCACCACACTTTACCGCCTTCGTAAGATGACCACCTTTATAAGGTGACCAGTTTTATTCTCCCCCTGGGTGGCCCATTAGACAGGTTTCACTGGATATTACTGACGCATTCTTAAAAAGCACTGTTATAGCCCATATTTTTGGATTTATTTTAACAATTACTTCCTTTTGTTGAAAATCATTTCTAATAAAGTTTTAGTTAATTTTTTGAAAGGATATTATTGACACATTCTTAAGAAATATTGTTGTACAGTATACATATTTGCATTGATTTCATCAATTATGTCCATTTGTTGAAAGTCATTCTTTGATATAGTCTATTGTTTAAAAGCATTCTTATATCCCATAATTTTGTATTGTATTTAACATTTATTTCCCTTTCTTGAAAATCATTCTTAATAAAGCTTTAGCCCATCATTTCAAAGCAATTATATAGCCCATTGTTTCAAAGCTATTGACACATTCTTGAAAAGCATCCTTATATCCTATATATTTGCATTGATTTCAACAATTACGTACCTTTATTGAAAGTCCTCTTTTAATACAGTTTTAGTCCATTTTTTCAAAGTATATTATTCACACATTCTTAAAAAGTATTGTTATATCTTACATTTTTGCATTGATTTCATCAATTACTTCCTTTGCTCAAAATCATTCCGTAATAAAATATCATTGCATTGTTTAAAGTTTCTACTCATACACTCTTAAAAAAGTATTGTTATATCCCATATTTTTGCAGTGATTATGGAAATAACTTCCTTTTATTGAAATTCTCTTCATTATTAGTCTATTATTTCAAATTACATTTTTGATGCATTCTTAAAAAGTATTGTTATATCCCATATTTTTGCAGTGATTATGAAATAACTTCCTTTTATTGAAATTCTCTTCATTATTAGTCTATTATTTCAAATTACTTTTTTGATCCATTCTTAAAAAGCATTGTTATATCCCGTACTTTTGCAGTGATTTCAACAAGTGCGTCCCTTCCTTGAAAATTATTCTTAATAAAGTTTTAGTCCGTTGTTTCGAAGTATTTTATAGACACATTCTTAAAAAGGACTTTTATACCCTATTTTTTTGCATTGATTCGAACAATTACTTCCCTTTGTTGAAAATCATTCCTTAATAAAATATCAGTCGATTGTCTTAAAGTGTATTATTGACACATTTTTAAAAAGCATTGTTATAACCCATATTTTTGTTCTGGTTCTAACAATTACTTACTTTTCTTAAAAGTCACTGTTTAATAAAGGTTCAGTCCATTGTTTCAAAGGATGTGATTATTTCATTTTTTAAAAAGCATTATTATATCCCATATACTTTTGCTCTGATTTCAACAAATACTTCCCTTTGTTGAAAGTCATAATTTAATATAGTCCATTGTTTTAATGTATATTATTGATATATTCTTAAAAAGCATTGTCATGGTCTATAATTTTTCAGTGATTTGAACAATTATTTCCCTTTGTTGAAAGTCATTTTTTAATAAAATATCTGTTCTTTTTTCCAAAATACATTATTATTGATACATTCTTAAAATGCATTGTTACACCGTATATATTCTGACCAGCCAAAACATTATGACAACTCCCACATTTTTCAATGAATTCGTCTGGATGGCATGGACAGCACGTAATTAAGTGGGAATGGTATTTAACTGTTGCTAGAGAAGGCAAGGAATCATTCTTGTACTTACGTGTGAGAGAGATGGGAAAGGCTGTTGATATAGTAAGAGAATTTGATAAAGGGCAAATTGTAATGGCCCGAAGACTCGGAACGAGTATCTCCGAAACTGCACGACTGATCGGTTGTTCAAGATCTGCCGTTGTTAGTGTTTGTAAAATTGGATTAATGACGGTGAAACCAGTCGTAGCCAAGTAGACGCCAAGATGCTGGGCGTCCACGCATCATCAAGAAAAGAGGACGTCGAAGACTGTCCCGCCTAGTACAACAAACAGTGTACAGTGACTATCTAGTGCAGTGACTCAGCTGACAGCCCAATACAATGAAGGTCTAAGTACAAGTGTTTCGAAACACACAGCTTAGCGGACACTGTTGGATATGGGACTGCGGAGCAGACGTTCCATCGTGTGCTACTGCTTACCAAGCGTCATTGTCAACTACGCCGACAGTGGGTACGGGAACACTGTCGGCGTGGCCATGGATATGTTGAAGAGAGTTGCCTGGTCGGATGAATAACGATTTCTCCTTCATCACTTCGATGGTCGTGTCAGGGTACGCCGTCTTCCAGGAGAACAGCTGCTCCTCTCTTGTACAGCAGGCTATACACGGGCTGATGTCGGTGGTATTATGCTTTGGGGGACGCACTCTTGGGCGGCTGTGGGACCCGTAGTTGTGGAAGAACAGAATCATGCTGCTGACTATATGAACGTCATTGTGGTTTAGTTGCACCCTTACATGGCGTATGTCTTCCCAACAGGAAAGAGAATCTTCCAACAGGACAACGCGCCATGTCACAAGGCTGGAATTTTGTTGGGGTGTTTCGAGGAGCATAGTGATGAATTCCAATCAATGTACTGACCATTTAACTCGTCGGATCTTAATCCCATAGAGCATCTTTGGGATTATATGGAGCGGCAGCTCAGAGGTCAAACACCATCATGTACCAATATCTCGATTTTGCGTGACCGCTGCTTAAATATTTGGTATAACCTGTCTCCAGTTATCTACCAAGAACTTGTTGCATCCATGCACAGGCCAGTTGCAGCTGTTTTGAATGTCAAAAGAGGAGCAACGCGTTATTGAGTAGGTGATCATATTGTTTTGGCTCTTAAGTGTATTTGCATTGATTTATACAATTACGACCTTTTGTTGAAAATCATTCTTTTATAAATTTGTTGCAAATCATTCTTTAATAAAATATCAGGCCATTGTTTTAAAGTATATTGTTTTAAAGTATTCTTAAAAACCATTGTTATAGCTCATACTTTTGCACTAATTTCAACAATTACTACCCTTTGTTGAATATCATTCGTTATTAAAAGTTTTATTTAATTGTTTCAAAGTATATTACTGATACATTCTTAAAAAACCATTGTTGTTTCCCCTACTTCACAATTACTTCCCTTTGTCGAAAATCATTCTTTAATAAATATTTAGTTCATTTTTGAAAAAGAAAAATATATTGTTGATACATTCTTAAAAAGGATTGTCATAGCCCATAGTTTTGTATTGATTTCAACAATTACTACACTTGAATGTTGAAAATCAGTCTTTTAATCCATTGTTTCAAATTACATTGTTGATACGTTCTTGAAAAGCATTGTGATATGCCATACTTTTGCAGTGATTTCAACAATACGTCCCTTTGTTGAAATTCACTCTTTTTTAATGTTTTAGACAGTAATTTCAAAGCACACTATTGACACAATCTTAAAAAGTGTTGTTATGGGTATTTTTGCATTGATTTCAGCAAATATGTCCTTTTGTGGAAAGTCATTCTTTAATGAAGTTTTGGTCCATTGTCTCAAGTATTTTATTCACACATTTTTAAAAACAATTGTTATTATAACTATCCATTTTGAACATTTTATCAATTTACATTGCTCACTTACATCTAACAGATAACGAATTAAAGCCTTTAACAACCTTTTTGGGACAATCTGATCTGTATAAGAAGTAAATGTTTAACAAGTATTATTTCATAGGACCTCACAAACGAATTCCGATTTATTTTATTGGTGTACTGGAAGTAAATCGTTAAGCTCTTACTTTAAAGCGGACACAAGAAAAAAATTCCCATGCTATCCATCTATCGGCATAAATGTTAAACATACGCTATTTTACTGTGTCAGTCAAAAGAACTCTGATACGTATCAACATAAATAACTTAAAGGTTTTAAAGTGCGTTCTTTTACAGGGATGCACGAAGTCATTTTTAAATAACATGCAGTAAATATTTGAGCTTGCACGATTTTACAGGGACACACAACAGATTTATCTACCTAATCGGTTCTCGCCAATAAATGCTTAAGTTACGCTGTTTTACTGGGCGAAGTAAAAAAACAAAACAACAACAACAACAATAAAAAAACATAAAAAACATAAATGCACATAATGATTCATGGGCAGTAAGACTTTGTAGTGTCCAATTTACAGGGCTGTATAGAAAAATTCTCCATCTATCGGCAGAAAGCTAGACAATTTAACAAAGAAAAATTGCGAGACATATGTTCTGGGGGAGTAAAAGTGTGAAGTGAACTAGTTTACAGGCACACACAAAAAGTTCCTATGCTTGTAAGTTTATCTGCAGTAAATATTTAAGTTACAATAGTTTGGAGGGTCATGCGAAAGAATTCGTGATACTGCAAGGATAATTCGCCCACGGTTTGTGCAACCGTATAGAGCAAATATGTTTGGGGTTGTTTTAAAGAATCATACAACTTTTGAACTGCTTTTCAAAGTATTCTATTGTGCTAGAGAGTCGAAAAAAAAATTCATACTATCTCTTTACAAACTGTACTAGTATGTACGATGGCGAACAGTGAACCGATAAGAGTTATGAAATGAAAAATTCTTGAAAGAAAAAAAGAAAAAATCTGAAACACACGAAATTTCCCAACACTGTCCTAAACGGACGCTGGTTCGGATAATTTCTGCTGACAATTTTTGTGTTAATTTTTTTTTTTTTCTGAAAAATTGCACGATACACACGGGGCCGTTGTGAATATTAGTGCGTTTCGTGAAGAAGCAGCATTAGTATTATCGAGAGTAAAAGTCCTGTGACACCTATCTTTTTTTTTTTAAATGAACGGACTAGCCTTATGCAAACTTCTGCTTCCAGAGAAAAAATTCTGAAGCACAGAAATCACTATGCAAGACGGCTTGATGCACAATCCTTGATCCAGGAAAAAAAGGGAATATTTTACATTTTTTATACATTTATCGCTTCCAGCATAGTAGTTGCAAGCCCGTAGCCAGGGAGGTTTATTTGGGGTCAGTGCCCACCAGAAAAAAAAAAAAAAATTGCCACCCCTCTCATCAAATTTTTTTTTCACTCCCTCAAAAATCTATAATAATAAAAATGAATGTTTGTAAATCTGTCTGTCTGTATGTGTGCGGTCTCCAGACAAACCTACTGCACGCAGAACTCTGAAAATTTGAATATATAAGCCCATGAGTCCGATAATGTGCACCTGAGAATCAGAATTTTAAAATTTTAATTACTTTTTTAATTATTAATTAAAAACCGTTTTCAGGATGCCATGCTCGGCGAGTTTCGCCAGCATGATACTGTGAAACAAAATCGCATGCATTGGAAAACATGAAATGGCACGGAAATTTAGTCAGTTTTGCGCCAATCTATATCAATAAAAATGAATGTCTGAAAATCTGCATGCGTGCGATGTCCAGAAAAAACTACTGGACGCAGAACTCTGAAAATTCGAACATATGAGCCCATTCCTTCGGTAATGTACACCTGAGGCTCAGAATTTTGAAATTTTAATTACTTTTTAAATTATTAATTAAAAACCGATTTTAGATCGTCATGTTTGGAGAACTTTGGCCTCATGAAAAGATTTATGCTTGAAGTGAGTGGTAACCGCAAAAGTAAAAAACCGTTTTTTACGTTGCCATGCTTGGCGAGTTTCGCCCGAATGCTACTATAAAACAAATCGTTTGCATTTGAGAAGCATGAAATGGCACGAAAATTTCATCAGGTTTACGCCAAATCTATCTATCTCTATAATAATAAAAATGAATGTTTGTAAATCTGTCTGTGTGCGGTCTCCAGACAAATCTACTGCACACAGAACTCTGAAAATTTGAATATATAAGCCCATGAATGCCGATAATGTGCACCTGAGAATCAGAATTGTAAAATTTTAATTACTTTTTTTAATTATTAAATAAAAACCGTTCTAAAACGGAAATTTTCTTACCCTGTGTTACGAATTTTGGGAGCAACCCGCTTTTCTGGGGTTTAAAATAGTTTAAAATTCGTATTCTATGCGTTAAATAGTTAAATTTTGCTTTTTGTTGCATTGATATGTAATGTTCTGGAAATCTCGGGTTCTATGGGTCATAGGGCTTCGAAAACCTAATTTTGGGGACTTATTTTTAGCGCCAAATTTGGTGATATTTCTTTATTTGGCGCGTTTTTCCTAATGGGGCCTTTTCATGAAGTTTTTTTTATGGTATTTAATACGTTTAATGACCTAACATTTCCTAATTTTCAGAAATTTAAATTGAAAATCCTGGATTTTACAAGCTAATTTGATTAATTGATTGAAATATTTAATAACTCCAGCAATTTTAAAGCAAATTATATGTTTATTTTTCTTCATCTATATATATTCCTTTTACAATACCTGGCCAATTTAAAAAAAAATTACTTAAAAACTGTGGTTTAAAAAATTATTTTGCGAAAAATTGTTCTGCCATTCGAATACTATGCGAAACTCCCCTTCCGTTTTTTCAAATGGGAGAAATGTGTGACGTCACAGCAGTGAGTTGTTTTTAGTGGTGCGTTTGTAAGTACGTACCTGAAACTCTGGAACCATTATCTGCACATTCTGTTATATAATTGCGGCCTAGAGTACTAATCTGGAGTTGCAGTTTACATGTCAGATTTTGTAAATCGCATAATTTAAGGGGTTCACGGGCAACGCCGTGCGGGTCTGCTAGTGCAGAATAAATGAACAGTGCTTTGGAAAAATAAAATTGACCATTTACTAGGGAAAAGTGGATGAAAGAACAGTCTGAGTTTTGGGACCAGATCCAGAATGCTTGGATACGGGCCTGAGTAGTTGAGTACATGATAAAACTTGTGAAGAGGCTTTCTGAATGCTTTCGACATAGAGATATAATTTTACTTAAAAAAAAAAAAAAAAACAGTTCCAAAGCTGCGTTATATTTTTAAAAGACCAGCTTTCATAAAGAAAAAAAGAAACAATGAGAATAGGTCGAAATTAACCTAGAATTCTACTTTTTGAATTGTGCTGGTCATTTGAGAACGAGATAAATTGAAAGCCAAATGACTAATTTGCGGTCCCGTAAAATTAATAGGTTATGTTGTGTTTTCAGAAAAAAAAGTTCCGTTGTGGAAAATCCGATTATAACATCAGCGAATAACGTTAATCGTAGTTAAAACGTTCTTTGTATCATATGATCACTGAAGCGAAATGAAGTATTTTTCTTTTTCTCACTCACAAGTCCCGTGCAAGAAATATCATTGCACTTTAATAAGATATTTTCGAAATACTAATTTCATTTATGACACAATCATCACGAACATGATCAAAGAAAGTTTAAATGGGTAACAAAAAGGAATATTACTTTCCCTGAGTACGTAATATTTAATGGACAGAACACGTAATTTTTTGGGGGCCATTGCTTCCTACGTATGGACAGAAATTAAAATTTATATCGTTATGTTTATTTGTCATTAGAGGGCACCTCACGCCAACTAATGTATCGTTTATAGCATAGGCGTAGAGTTATATGGGCCCGTGGGGCTCGAGCCCCCCCAATAAATTGTGAATAGGGGCTGAGCCCACCCAATAATTTACCACTAAATACAGAAAACTAATTTATACTAACATAAAAAAAAGTATTTCACGCCATTTACAAACGTTTAAAAAACGTTTTCTTTGCTTCTATTTTTAACTTATAACATGGTAGAAAGATACTAACATGGATACTTACCTTACATAGGTGTAGAATTCTATGGACCTATAGAGCTCGAGCGCCTCCAATAATTTACACTTACACATAGTAAGTCATAGCTGCCAACTACTACGGAATATAATTAACCACTTTTTGTAAACAGTATATTTTAAAATTATTTTTTTCAAAATAGTAACCAGCTCGAGCGCGCAGCACAAAAATTTTGCTATATTTTAAGCCGAAAAATCATGTAGAAAAAGTGGTTAATTCTATTCCGTACTAGTTGGCAGTTAAGAGTAAGTTATATGTACATAAATCAGTGGCGTAGCCAGAAATTTTTTAAGGGGAAGGGGGGGGGGGTACGACTTCTGCGACTCACATATATGTATACGGTACGGGTGTATGATAAGGGAGTGAGGCATATACATTTTGTATGGCAAAAAATTCCTCATAGGGGGGGTATAATCCCCCCCTTGGCTACTCCACTGACGTGAATATATGTGGTTGTGGGAACCGGCCCCCCCAATAATTTTGAAAACTTTACGCTTATGGTTTATAGCTACCTGCGTCTGTCCTGTAGTTTCTCGGCGCAATGTTTGGAATTTCTGTAGGATTCTCAACAGAAGGGAGAATTCTAAATGTTGGTACTAGTGATGCAACGGATATCAATTTGGCCCGATACCGAATAACCAGCCAAACTTTCAGCCGAATATCCGGTTATCTGGCAGCAGTATGTTTTCTTCTTTTTTGTCTTATTTTCACTAGTTTTCTTAGATCATTGAGCTGCTACTTTTTTCGGTATTTACGTATTATCTCGACTACCCGCCAAAACGAGCGATTTTTCGCCAAGATAAATGCCGGACACGTGAAATTATTGATGGTGCGGAAGACGGTTAGCAACAGTTTGCCAGTACATTTGACGAAAAAATAGTTTGGCGGGAATGACCGCCTGGATAATACGTAAGTATACTTTTTTCTTTAAATTTTCTCATTAGTTTCAAATTATTAAATTCAAAAATCAGAAATTCTTTTGGGATTGTTTCCATGAATTTAGAACCGGTTTTACTACAATTAAAGTCATACAAATAACATTGTCATGGGTGTTCTTTCTCAAGAGTTAAATAAATATCTTAAAGGATCAGTTCTTGAAAGAAAGACATATCCAGTCAACTGTTGGACAATCAATGTATCAAATTTCCTTACTATATCAAAATTAGGGGAGGACATTTTCTCACCAGCCAGCTGTCTTTCAGCAAGTACACTATTATCATCATAAGCAGGGTCAATTTATGGTGGAAAAAAAAAAGATATCCGAATTTTTACAAAGATTGAAAAACAGTGTTTTCGTACAATATTTTTTTCCAGCAATAATTTACTCCAATCTTTAAAAAAAAGATAGAAGTAATTAATTCCCCCCTACTTTTTTTTTTCTATAAATAAAATTTTCGATAAAAATACATACTAAAAAGTATTTAAAATAAAATATTTTCACAAAACTTTGTTTCTTCACATTTTTTATTATTGCAGTTTTTAAAATTTATTCATTTATCATGTTAATTTATGTTATTTCTCTGCATATAATTTTAGGCCAGATGTACTGCCGGATATTTGAATATCCGGCTACTGCCAATTATCCGGCATATTGGCCGGATAAGCCGGATGCAGTATGTTTGCCGGATATCCATTGCATTCCTAGTTGATACCCCCCAGAAACTGCTAGTGACCGCCGAAGAAAATCACGCACTTGGGACAGTTCACCCATTTAAGATATGAAATCACTAAAAAGTGATCTATCTACAGAAATCTTTGACGAAAAACACCATTATAGGTATTAAAATGATTTTTGCAGGGTGATTGTTTTGTATAATAAAAATAAAAAATAAATGAAATACTTTATTGACTACTTAAAAACGCTAAAATATAACACAAAATTTCCTGTCTTCAATTTACTATAATGCACTCCGCGCTGGATAACAACAAAAGTTTTCAATATTTTCCAACAACCTCAAATTAAAGAAGATACTCCCACTAATGATATGAACTACAAGATATTTAAAATTGCAAGAACAATATTTAATTTTAATCAAGAAAAAGCAAAAGTCTTGCATTTTTTGTGGCTTTTTTTTTTTTTGGTCTATAAATTTCTTTTCTATTTTCTATTTATAATTATAGTTCATTTTATGCATATCAATACTGAGAACTGGTCCTGAAATTTTAAGGTATTATGTTGAAGCGTTCCAAAGATATGTTGCTCGGAATGTTAAAATTTGCTATTTTGAGAAATAAGTATTTAAAGATAAAATTTAGCATTTCTTTCCGTTATATCTCATGAAATATTTTCACTACGTCTCATGAAAGAAATGTCCTGTAATTGAAATGTTTGTATTAAATTGTACACAGTGAAATAAACTATAATTTAGAATTAAAAAATAAAAATCGATTTTTTGGTTGTATTTCAGTGAACTGTCCCCTTAACGTGCATGTACACGGTGGTCTTCAGTAAGCCAGAATGGACCAAGCAATCTACTGGTTACCTTTAAGGAACTTAGGAAAACAAATACGCTACTGAAAGATCTGAAAATCCTCGATTTTTAGTGGCTTTTAGCTTCAGAAAATTGCTCAAAACAGTTCGCTTGAAAAAGCTAACCGAAATTGAGTTGGCAGGAAGCTTCGATTTTAGAATTTATTTAATAACTAAAGTGGCAACAATATTATTTCGGTAATTATGATAATAAAAATAGAATATGAAGTTATTATTTAAGTGTACTTAATATTAAATGTATTGAGTGATTTTTTTTTTTTTTTGAGTCAAATGTTCTTTCTAGAGCGCTTTGTAATTGCCTCTATCTTCTGGTATGTACAGGATGCCACAAAAAGGTGGTAACAAACTCATTCTCATTGTTAACACTTTAGATATAAGTGGGTCATGTAAATTGAAAAAAAAGTTCAAAGTGAGGCAGAGTTGTCGACTTAACAAAATTTTTGTGGGTGCTCTAGTGGTTTTTATTTATATTTATCTAATTTAATCATAGTTTAAAATTATAAAGCAGCTCAGCACCTGTCTATTTTTTTACCAATTGTGCTCGAGTTCGAAAGCACTCACTACTAGATCTTTTACCCAAATACTAATTTTTTTTTTTTTTTTTTTTTTTTTAGAATTTGTACAAAAATTGAGCACTCATTAAATTTTTCTGTCCCAAGCACTCATAAAGATAAAACCAAGATGGATTAAATTTCGTATTCTAATCAAAAGAGTTTCTTTAAACAGTCTTCTATCAGTGATTTTTAAGTTACGTTGCAAAAAGAATAATAGAAAATAATCCAATAATTTCATAAATTACTGGTGAAATTTCATAAATAAATGAAGAAAACTGTTGTAGGTTCTTTTTTTTTAATTTTCAACAGATTTTTTATACGAAAATAACTAAAACTGTTCCTTGAAATTTTCTGGGTACTCTACACTCACATGATTCTTTTCTGAAGGTCCTTGAATTTCGGGGCACCCACATAGTCGACACCCTTGAAATAAGGTAGAAAAAAAAAAAGACTACGTTAAGAAAAAATTCATCTCTACTTTCAAAATGTGAGGGTTTTTAAATTTGTATACGACCCCGTAAAAAAATTCCCTGTTAGTAAAATGTGCACCGTAAACTGTTGAACTTATGTACGAAATTTCAGACTTTCGTCATAAAACATTTCAGAGATATTTTTAAACAACGATGGTCAGGGTCTATACATGAATTTGGATGTAAACGTTTAATGCTAAGAGTGCAAAAAATTATTTCTTTAGTAATTTCTGTACGGCCCTTGAAAAGCGATCTTCCGACGTATTTTTTACTTCCTTGTACGTAGTATAAGGAAGTAATGTGATCCCGAAAAATTTTGGGGGCCAAATTTCGACATAAAAACCGATTTTGACTACCTCTAAATTGAATTTTAAAAATTTTTTCGATGCATCTCATCGTAGGCTAGCATGCACGATCATATTAACGCGTCTGCAACTCATTTTGACCAGTGGCGAGTCTACTGTGGCCAGTTTTTGCATGCCGTCTGTACGTACGTACGTATGTATGTAACTCGCATATCTCAAAAACTATTGGTCGTAGAATGTTGAGATTTGATATTTAGGATTGTTCTATGATCTAGTTGTGCACCTCCCCTTTTCGTGGCAATCGAATGGATAGTTTATGTACAGGACCGCCCAAAAGATTCGAAATACATTACGCTCTATGGGCCGAAATTCATTAAACTCGCCTAACTCAAAAGCTATTAGGTGTAGAATGTCGAAACTTCATATTTTGGATAGTTGTAACATCTAGTTGTGCACCTCCCCTTTTGGTTCCATTCGACTGGATAGTTTATCTACAGGACTGCCCAAAACATTCGAAATACATTACACTCAATGGGCCGAAATTCATTAAACTCGCATATCTCAAAAACTGTTAGGCGTTGAATGTTGAAACTTTATATTTAGGATTGTTGTAACATCTAGTTGTGCACCTCCCCTTTCGGTTCCATTCGACTGAATAGTTTATCTACAGGACCGCCCAAAAGATTCGAAATACATTACGCTCTATGGGCCGAAATTCATCAAAGCGTTTTTTAGAGGTATTGGGCTATTTCAAACGACTCAGAAGTGATATATGCTGTAAAGAGTTAGAAAATGAATTTCTCTATTAAAAAAAGTGTCTTTATCATTTATAGTTCTGCTACAGGAACACTCAAAAGATTTCCAATACATTACGGTCAATAGCAATTTTAGGGGCATTCATCCATTTCAAGCACAATACCGTCCTACCACATAAGTTAGGTAATGGTCCGTTTTTGTTTCATCGAGAGCCGCTGAAATGTGGTTTAGGTCAGCATATACAATGAAACCTCTGAATAATGACCATTCGTGGGACTATAAAAAGTGACCACACCGTCCTTCAGAGATGGTTGTTGTTTATAAGTTTAATGTTTAAAAAATGCAGAATAGACGAAGTTAATTATAGGGACACATATTCGGTTATTTTAGCGTCACTAAATCTCGTTTATTTTAATTTACACTCAAAAATAGGTTACTAGCAGTTGCTCTTTCTTTTTTAAAGGTAAATATATTTCTCCAAAGATTCTTGTTTTTCTTACAACACATCAACATTTTTTCATTGAAACAGCATTTTGTATCGCTCGAAAGTTTGTGACAGCATATTAGCAGAGCCCCAATTAGCGGGAGGTAAGTGGGGCATGTGGCCCTAAGACTATGTGACGGGGCCATCAAAATTAAGTTTTTCATCGGATGACGTAAACTTTACTTGCGGCGGTAGATATTAGTGGCATGTTTATTTTGTGTGTGTGTTTTTGCGTGGCAAATAAACTTTACATTGCTCACACTTTAGGTTAAAAAAAAAAAAGTGCATGGTTTGATGGATGCCGACGGTTTTAATTCGCTGTTCAGAGGTTAGCTCTAATGTTAATCCTATCCTACTGATATGCGGCCGATAGTCGGAGGTTTCCGTTGTTCGGAGGTGGCCGTCAAAGGGATTTCACTGTACTTATCTTCGTATCTCTGACTTTTTGGGGCAGAATTTTCAAATTTTGTACATCCCCTCTTTTCTTTCCCATCTGAAATCAATATATTAAACTGAAAATAAGGCCCCATAATGGCCGAGTGGAGTAACTTTTTCCACCAAACTGACAAAATTGGCAACATCTTTATCACTTTAAGAAGCGCAATAAAACTTGAAGAT
This sequence comes from Cheiracanthium punctorium, assembly GCA_038373885.1. Lineage (NCBI taxonomy): Eukaryota > Metazoa > Arthropoda > Arachnida > Araneae > Cheiracanthiidae > Cheiracanthium > Cheiracanthium punctorium. The sequence continues at coordinate 257,552 of JAWZYV010004175.1, forward strand.
TGACACTGTATTGCATTTTCGTATTTAACAAATAATACACTTAAAAAAATCAATTAAACATAATAAGAATTAAAAGTCTTAACGGAATTTTCCAAATTTAGAATATTATTCAATTTTTTGTGAAAAACATAGTCTGTACGTTTTAAATTGAGTAGTTATTCGACGTGCAACGAAATTTCATTGCGTTCGCTTTAGCTGTTTTTTTTATGATGTGCAGGCAAAGATTTGCATAAGTTTTGCGAAATCTCAAAATATACTTATGTTTGTTTTTAAGTTTTGAAAAAAATTAACGCGTATATTATAAATTAAGTAAACATTTACCATGCTGCTAAGTTTAATATCATTTTCTTCGTGAATTTTAATAAGTATGCGTCACGGACAGACCAGGCAGAGAAAAACTTTTTCTGAAGGTCGTGTTTTGTTTTTCCTGAAAAAGTGCATGAAAGGCATAAAAATTGTTAATTCCAAGCAATGTGCTGACAAAAGTGTTATTTTATACACATAGATGTGTACAGATTTTAAAGCCCCACCTTGGCCGAGTGAATAAGACCCTCAAAATGGTAGACGGTTGAAGTGTGAATGTACAGGGTTCGGGCCCCGTCGCGCGGCTGTCGATCTAACGGTCTAGAGTTTGGTCGATTTTCTCCAGATGTAACGTGAATATGCGTTAGAGCCCTCCGACCAAGATACTCCCCATTCTCGGCTGATAGCCCATGCGTAGCTTTCCCATGACAACACAAACAAAGTAAAAATAAATGTTTTTCTATGAATTTCCAAGAGAGTGCAAATAGATTTACGTTAAAATAATAAAGTACTTTGTAAAATAACACGCATAAATTATTTTACGACGTTCTCAATTATTTTAGCCTTTAAACACAGGTTATTTTCTTAGCGTTCTCATTACGTAGATTTGCTCTTTTGCTTGAATTTTTATAACGCTATGTTAGTTTTTAATTTTTTATTCGACGTGGTTTTTTGTTTTCTATTATAATTGATGTATTTTTTTGTCGCTTTTTGCTTCTAGGTAGTAATTTTTAGTTAATTGTGTAACCTTGAAAATTCCAAGTCCTAATTTGTGGTAGATGATAAAGTAGTAGGAAGGAAGTGATTAAGAATAAGACAATGATAGTATTGATTTAATAAAACTACAATGGTTAAAACTACTCATACACGTCTATTAAACAACCAGGAGCCCAAAACGACAATAAAAAGTAAGTCTGTCATTCTGTCCGTAACGCTCTTTTGTTCAACCATCACGTAAAATTGGTTGAAGCAAATAAAATGCAATTTGGTGACATGATAAGTGATCACTAAACTTATAAGTGTGAGAGTTACTTGTCTTCCTTGTTCCATAAAACACGTCTTTGGAAATGAAATCTACATTAAAATCGCCAAATAAAACTGTTTTACAGTCTTCGTCAGGCATATTTACTTATCCTTTATAAATACTGTTTGGAAAGTGCAGCATACGAATGTGCCGTATTTGTCTTTCTTCCACTAAACACTTCTTCAGAAACCGTTTTAATAAGCGATATTAAAATTGCCAACTAAAACTTTTTTACAATATTCGTCAGGAATATTTCAACTATGCATCAGCATTATTTACACTAATATTGACATTTTTTTTATAGAGACTAAATAATTTCAGACAGATTTTTGTCTTGAGAGTCATCTAGGGCAATACGTCGAATCACTTTTCAACGGCTGTGTGATCGCGGCGGGGCAGTGAAGTTTCAAAAGTCGCCAAGGTTGGCCATTTTTGGCGATTTATTTCTAAGTTAGGATCCAAAAAATAAGTCCTCAGCAACTCAATCCAGCTTGGCGATATTTTCTATTTTTGACGAGAAATCACCGAACCCTATTATTTATTCAATCGGAATATTAATAGCTCTCAAGTGCTAAAAAAGTTGAATCTGGTTGAAACAGGCATTAAATTTAAATACTGCTTTCACTCCAGTAAAGGTCTTGTTCATTGCGATGTCGTGTCACAGTAAAGTGACACAAGATTTACCACTTCCACTTTAAAATCAGTTATCCAACGGAGTGCTTTGATTTTGTAAACTTCGATTGCGAGATATTATGTAATGTTATCGAAGAAGAAAGTAATCACTAAATCTTTTTCGAACAGTGTTTGAAAACGCAATGACTCATCTGTTCGGAAAGTCGACGTTACTTAATCCTTTCATTATAAATGCTTATGGTCGAACGGATTAAACCAACGTACTTCAGATGCTTCATTTCAACCGAGGAATTTGACCCAGGCTCGAACTACGCACACAGTAATGTTTGAGTTCTAGAAAAACAAAAAGAAAAGAAGAAATCAAGTTCTTATTTAGGGAAATACGTACTATGATATAACTACATTTCTTTCAAGAGCTATATAAATGGATCTCGTAGCCAAAAAATAATTTTGGGGAAGGCAATTTGTTTTAACTGCAAAAAATGTGTCCGGGTTTATTCTTTATCCGCAAAAATGTGTTCAAGTGGAGAAATCCGATTTTTGAGTGCAGAACCCTTAGATCAAGGCCCCTGCTAAAGAGGGAAGGGGGAGGGGGTGTGTGGTCATCCCTTCCTAACATTCGCGTATTCTATTACATTTGGCAAAAGTACCTAGTTGGAAAACTTAGTAATTTTTTTAAAACAAAATCTATACTTTTTATTTCTGATAGACCTCATACAATTCTAACTTAGCATTTTTTTTTTTTTTTCTTTCTTTCTTTCTTTTTTTTTTTTTTTTTTTGGTAAATTATTTTTCTGGTTTTTCTTATGTAAACTTCTATGTTGCAGTCAATACATTTTGTGCACATGTCATCCAAATTAAGCGTTTCTACATTCACTCATTTGCAAATTAGGTGCAAAAACCGGTTGTTCCTTAACTTTTGGAGGCCACTGTATATATTGCCTTCAGTATTTTAGGAGTTACATATTAAAATTTAAAATTTCTCTTTAACATAACAGTTCATTTTTCATTTGTAACTTACGTACACTTCGTTGCATATGAACGAGAAGTTATAGTAGGTTTCTTGAGGTGTCAATTTCAAATATGAAGTCAGTTGAAATTTTTGAGAACAAATAATAAAAAAATCTGATATGGACAACACATGACTACCTTGCACGTCTGTTAAATCAAAATATTTTCGGCGCACTTCATTTAAACTTATTTTGTTTGAAAGAGATAAAATACTGCAGTAATACTAAGGTTTAGCGATTTCTGGATAAGTACTTCCGATACCGCCAAGCTGGGTTCAACTTGAAAGATTTGTTTTTGACACTTAATTTGGCTATATTTTACCAAAAGCCGACAAACTTGAGGTAGTCTGCGAAATTTGGGGATAGCCAAAGAAGTAATTGACCATAGACTTTCAATGAATTGAATGTATCCATACACCTTAATGTATTTAAAGTCATTTGAGTGGCCCTGTAAATAAATTACCCAGTAGATTGCAATCAAAAAAGAGATGCAGAGTTAGATGTCATAATAGTTCTATATACAAAATTTCAACATTCTACAGTTAAATGTTTTAGAGTTATGCGGAATACGAAATCATTTTTGACGTCAAATTTGGCGATATTTCGGCAAAACTGGCCAATTTCGATGTCAAATGGCGAGTTTTTGGGCATGGACCACACAATGACTGACTACAGACGTAATATATTAAAGATGTCCTTATACATTAATGTTTTGAAATTTTTTTGGGTGGTCCTGCAAATAAACTCTCCAGTAGATTGGAACCAAAAATCGAGATACACAACTAGATGTTACACCACTCTTGTATATGAAATTCCAACATTCTACGACTAATAGTTTTTCAGATATGAGAGTTAAATACACACAAACGTACACCAAAAGTCGCCAAGCTTGGCGACTCTTGCCATAATTTCTGGGGGGGGGGGAGGCAGGTGACCGTGGTCTGACGATTACCTAACTATATGGTAGGACGGTATTGTGCTTGAAATGGATGAAAGTCCCTAAAACTGCCATTGACCGTAATGTGTTGGAAATCTCTTGAGTGTTTCTGTAGCAGAACTATAACTGATAAAGACACTATTTTCGACGGAGAAATTCATTTTTTAACCCTTAACAACACATATCACTTCTGAGTCGTTTGAAATAGCTTAATATCTCAGAAATACGTTGTAATGAATTTCTGCCCTTAGAAAAAATTTTGGGGTGCCCTGTAGATAAACTATCCTGTCGATTGGGACCAAAAGGGAAGGCACACTAGATGTTACAGAAATCCTAGATATAAAGCTTCAATATTCTACGAGCAATAGATTTTGAGATATGCGAGTTACATACATACCTATGTACGTACAGACGGAATGGAAAAACATGGTCAAAATAGACTCGCCGTCGGCCAAAATGGGTTGTACCTGCATTTATATGAACGTGCATGCTAGCGTACGATGAGATGCGTCGCAAACGTTTTTCAAAGTATATTTAGGGGTAGTCAAAATCGGCTTTTCCGTCGAAATATTTCTTCGGAAATTTTTAGCGATCATACTTCGTATACTCCGTACGAGAAAGTAAAAAAATGACCGTTGCATATCACCATGAGCTGTTGTGTGTATGTATGTGTTTGTGTTTGTGTATGTGTGTGTGTTTGTGCATGTGTGTATAGTAACAGCTGACAAGGATGTACTTCCAACCAGGTCATCGAGTAGGTGGCTGTTACAGAACCTTCGAACTCTCGACTATTGAGAGCTCAGAGTCTTTATCCAAACAGCCACGCTACTCCTATTAAATTACACCCGATTCTCCTATGGAAAGTTTCCATTCTAGAACAATACGGCAATGGTACTAGAACAGTAAGGCAACGATTACTTCGTCAACTTAATCTGTTTAAAAGTTCATTCCATCGTGGCCAAATGGACAAGACAGTGAACATGGGAGATGTTTGAAGTGTGAACGTCCTTGTGTTCTGACCATCCGCGTGATAATCGATCTAATAGTCTGGAATTTTCGGCTTTTTTATTTCAGATGTAACGTGAATAAGCATTAGAGACGACTGAAAAGTTCTCAGCCCAAACACAAACACAGTTCTTCATCTTTTTAAGGACAATCTGCGAAATGTCTTGTTTCTTCTGAACCTTCCTGTATGAACACTGAAAGAGAAGATGCAGTGGCTTGGTCCATGCATGGGAGGATGAACTCCTCTTTCGGCTGTACTGCTAGCGACTGTGTATGCTAATCGGAGTTGGTGAACGTAAAATCTGTTCGTCGCTCCAATATCCTCCATGTCCACACGATACCTTTAATAAGATTTATTTTAACTATTATTGTATATAAATCTGAAACTCGATATTTTCATCAAATTTTCGTATTGTTGGGTGCTAAATCCCCTTAATAAGGAATATCATTAATTTTGTATTTTCCGACAAAACCAATAATTGTGATACTCGTACCGTTCCAACGTTGTTTACGGTTTTCGCATGTGCTGAGCATTTTGCGCAGAAACAAGCCACTCGAAAATTTCTAGTTTCTGTACCTACAGCAGTAACTGTAAGAGTCACCATTTCACAGAATCCCGATCTCATTCCTCTGAATAATTACATCTAAAATCTTTTCTGGATCGGTTGAACGGAACTGCCGCTAGATATCAATATATCGAAAAAGTTTTTCTTATGATCACCCTATACAGTTAAATACGTTTAACAGGAAAAATAGGTTAATGCGAAATGATTTAAAAATCGGCTGGTGGGAGGTTAGGTTTTTACAGTGGGTGATCAATTTTCTGCCATGGTTAATTAGAGTAAAGTCGGGGACGTATCCAGAAAAACAATTTGGGGGGGGGGGGTCCAAATAGTAAAAAATTCAGCATTTCACACAAAGTACTATATAATTACAATTTTAGTAACAAAAATCCAAATTTCGGGATGGGGGTCCGGAGCCCCTGCACCTCCCCCCTAAATACGTCCTTGAGTCAAGTGCATGGCAAGCTGTATTGTAACGAAACTTAATGGTCATTTCTTGGCTTGGTATTCAGATACACAAGGAATAAATTTGCTATTAACTTCCAATTCAAGAAAAGCATTTCATGTATTTAGTTTTTAATCTATAAGGGTAACACGGTTACAAGCGTTAATCTTTCACTCTTCCAACATTGCTAAGATGCAGCAATGAATATTTACTATTTGTGTCCAACGTTACATCCTTGCTTTGCTTTTTAAATTACGTCTTTGCAGCTATAGGAGCAAACAGGTTTAACCTAGGTTCAACAGGTTCTTGGTAGCTCACTTTAAGGCATCAAACTGGTATCCTAAGAGTTACAGTTTCCATCCTCTATCCACAGAGGAGGGGACAGGCGTAGGCGACGTGGGCGACCGCTAATTCCTGGCGCCTCCAATTTCCTTGCATCAGAGTTTTCATGAAGGGATCTTGACATTGTCTCTAAACTAAATTTTTCTACCGAAGGGTTAAAATAGGAAAACTAGTCATTTGAAATACGATTTCACTGTAGTAATATGTGAATGTTTTTTAGCACATTTCAAAAGAAAAGTCATGCAGGTTCTGAAAAATTTTCGGGTTATGCACTAGTATTTCGAACGTGGTTACTGTATAGTTAAGGGTACAGCTTGAAGAAACAAAACGTGACTTACGGTCGTGAGACAAAAACTTAACTTTCGACTTATATAAATGATTCTTCATAAGCTGCATTACACACTATTATAAATTAAAAATTGTGTCTTATATAAAGCAGAAAAAATTCTTAATCATGGAATAATACAGAAAAAATTTTTGAAAAGCGGCACATTTTGCAAAATATTCGATTTTTAGTAGTACTTTACTTTAGTAATCGAAATCTGTCATTCAAGGAAAGTTGTGCAGCATTTTTGCCAAAAAAAAAAAGTAAAATAAAATAAATAAACAAATAAGTAAATAAAAAGTAAAAGATGAGTTACATTATTGTATTACAGCGAATCATAGTAGTAAAGAATATTGACATCTGAATAGAAACTAATTTAAAATATGTCGCCAAGTTGCTATAGTATTATAGGTTTATGGATGTGTGAACGAGGGAAAATATTTCGATACTGTAGAGTTTTCAACAGTGAGTATATAGGCTTCCGCTTCGAGGGGGCGAGAGAGGCGATCAGGCATTTTAAACCTTTATTGTTACTGGAGTAAATGTAAATGTTTTATAATAGGTTTTTTTTTTTTTTAATAATTGCTTTACATCTTTGGAGAGGACGCGGGGCCCATTGATACCATCCCCCTCCCTCTAAATACGTCACGGATTGTCAGTATGAGAGATCGATTAAGTTTAAACTTAATTTCGAATTTGGAGTAATCTGTTTATATGAAGGCTTAGTGAAAAGAGGATATGAATTTTGCTAACCGAATACTTTATTTTTAGTTTAAAGGGAATGTATCTTTAGGAAGATAAATAACTAAGTTAGAAAAACTGATTAATTCTGCAGTTTTCTTACTTTTTAAGTGGCTTTACTATTATTGTTATTAATATTATGATAAAACAAAGATTTCTCGCGGAAACGAAGACCACATACATCAGAAACCTATGATGTTAACTTTTCTCTATTTTACGCGGACAGTACAGTGGCGGCCCGTGGTCAAAACTGTTAGTGCAGCCGGAAGCATATGAGCCCCCCCCCCCCCTCCTCCGGACAGGAATGGAAAATCTTTGTTACTGAATTCGAAAGCTGGCGGATTAAGCCCTCACCGAGGGAAAAAAAAAGAATTACATAAAAAATGTACGAGATCCTGTCTTGTCTTCTGGATTTGGATTCCGCTTCTTGAGCACGAAAATCTGGATCTTCCCTTTTTCTTTGCATAAATAGACGGTTAGTTTCACGATGACTTTCTTCCGGATTAGACAACTGGCGAGGACGGCCAGCGCGGCCTTGAACAACAGTCCCGGGTATATTCTTCTGATATTTAACGATGTAATACTGAAAGTAGAGCGTGAAATACCAAGCCTACGAGCTATTTCACACTGATCCCGCAAAAATGAAAATTTTAGAAATGCCACGACAGAACACCACCACTTGCTCCGAGGAGGGACAAAAGTTTGAACGCGACTCTGGAAACAAATCCAAGTTCTGAAAAATGAAATCGGAACCTCGGGAACTTGACAGCCAGTCGCAGACGCTCTGACAAAATCTTACAGTTTCCCCTTTTGTTTCATCTGACGTTACTTTGAAATTTTTCAAGTATCCATTATTCCAATCATGTGTCGGATCTTGGTGTGTTTCAAATTTCCGTGAGATCTGTAAGATTTTATTTACTATCAATTATCATCCACGACTTTTTTCGTCTGCCGAAAACTATTACCCTCTTTAGCGGAGGGTAATAAGTAAATAAAAAGTAAAAGATGAGTTACATTATTGTTTTACAGCGGATCATAGTAGTAAAGAATATTGACATCTGAATAGAAACTAATTTAAAATATGTCGCCAAGTTGCTATAGTATTATAGGTTTATGGATGTGTGAACGAGGGAAAATATTTCGATACTGTAGAGTTTTCAACAGTGAGTATATAGGCTTCCGCTTCGAGGGGGTGAGAGAGGCGATCAGGCATTTTAAACCTTTATTGTTACTGGAGTAAATGTAAATGTTTTTTAATAATTGCTTTACATCTTTGGAGAGGACGCGGGGCCCATTGATACCATCCCCCTCCCTCTAAATACGTCACGGATTGTCAGTATGAGAGATCGATTAAGTTTAAACTTAATTTCGAATTTGGAGTAATCTGTTTATATGAAGGCTTAGTGAAAAGAGGATATGAATTTTGCTAACCGAATACTTTATTTTTAGTTTAAAGGGAATGTATCTTTAGGAAGATAAATAACTAAGTTAGAAAAACTGATTAATTCTGCAGTTTTCTTACTTTTTAAGTGGCTTTACTATTATTGTTATTAATATTATGATAAAACAAAGATTTCTCGCGGAAACGAAGACCACATACATCAGAAACCTATGATGTTAACTTTTCTCTATTTTACGCGGACAGTACAGTGGCGGCCCGTGGTCAAAACTGTTAGTGCAGCCGGAAGCATATGAGCCCCCCCCCCCCCCTCCTCCGGACAGGAATGGAAAATCTTTGTTACTGAATTCGAAAGCTGGCGGATTAAGCCCTCACCGAGGGAAAAAAAAAAGAATTACATAAAAAATGTACGAGATCCTATTTTACTTCCATAAAATGGACATAAATTTCAACCAGCCTCTCTTATCCTCAAAATTGCATAAATTCGTGTCTGATTCGAAGTTTCCTTAGAATTTTCTTTTGTAACGATAACTTGAGAAGAAAAGACAAAAAAAAAAAAAAAAAAAAAAAAAAAAACTTATTTTTTATAAGTCAAATCAATCCTCCTTTCTTTTAAACTTGCGAATCGGTCAGTGATGCCCTCATAAAAGGCCGTTGTTTTAATTCAGATATCAATAATTTTAAAAGCTCTTTAAATTTTCCCATGTTTAAAGAATTTTCTCGCTCGCCATGTCCTCTAAATGCCAGTTCTTGCTTACTTAAAAACAATACTGCTTTGATGGGTAATTGTCCATTCATAAGCGTCTATTCAGGTTTACCTTCTTGATAAATTCAGCAATATAAAGTCGAGAGTTTTCCGAACATATATTCTCCTTACCCCCTCCCTCGCTTCTCGAGCCAATCAGTTTGTCGAATTCACAAGTGCTGCCGTCGTTTCATAATCTTTCATGAGCTGAGCCTTAGCTGCGTACCCCCATTATAGCCTATGCCGGAGGGGCTGCTTACGTAGTCGTTGTCATGGCAATGGTGCTGCCAATTTTCTTATCAGCGCTCTGGGCTGAACCAAAGATTTTCCCAATTGAATTGCAGGAAGATTGAGTGCTTTTTTTTTTTTTTCTGAATGAGCGATCCAGCCTCAATACGGTTTTTTTGTTTGGTTTTTTTTTTTGGAGATTTTTTTAGTTCACCGTAGGAATTCCATAATTCTAATCTGAATTTAGGAAAATTAGTAGAATAAATTATTTTAAAGTATGTGCTGATAATTTCAAGTGCAGCCCGGCTGTACTTGCTCTTTCCCACGAGCCGCCACTGGGATAGTAAGAAACTGTCTTTCCCCTCTGCTTTTCATTCTGCTATTTTAAGAAGTTATTTATTCCAGAAATTTTGCGCGTTTGGCTGGATAAAAATTTTCACATAATGACATTTTTCAGTAATTAAAAATATTTACTAGTACTTTTTTTCTTTGAACAGATTGAACTAGAGACTCAAGTCTGATTTAAATCGAAATTTTAGTATTAAGAAGCTTTATGTTTTAACACCAAGTGAGTAATTTAATAATCTAGTGGTGCACTTCCCTCCTTCCCCATATTAAAAAATTGCTACGACTTTTTTAAAGTACGTTAAACTTAAATGAAAAATTTTAAAAAGAATTGAAATTTTGAGTTTTAAAAATGATTGCATACCGAAATTAAGGAGGGAGCAAAAACGAAATTAAATAAAGCGATGAAAAAAAAAAAGAAAAAAGAATAAACAATTAATTAAAATTTAATAAAGCTAATACAATAATAAAATTTAAAAAGCTTATTTAATAAAGCGAAATTAAATAAAACGATGGAAAAAAGAAAATAAACATATTTTAAATATTGTTTAATGCATCCATTCTTATTGCTTAATTAGGGATTTAGCTGACCACCGGACCAATGTCCTGTGTCCCGTGAGGAGGAAAATACATATCTATTTTATGTTTGAAATTCTAAAAAATAAAGACTTCACTAATAATTTTTAGATTTTCATTTCTCAAGCTGAAGAATATGTCTTTATATGCAAAGTGATTCCGAAGTCTCATGAAGATATGTAAAAGGTAGTAGACAGAACGAAGGTGGTTCGAAATCTCAGAATCACATAGCATAGCTGCAAGGACGTACCCAAGGGGTGGTTCAGGGGTCCGGACCCCCCCCCCCCCCCCGAAATTTCAGTTTTTGTTAACAAAATAAGAATGATGACGTCTTTTTGTGAAAAATTCTGCTTTTTCACCATTTGGACCCCCTCCGAAATTTTTTTTCGGGGTACGTCCCTGCATAGCTGCCAACTCTTCCGCTTTTATCGGAATATTGTCTACTACCAGTTTATACTTAGCAATTTCATCTTAAAATAAGTCCAAATTTTTACTATAAAATAAAACTGTTTAAAAATTGTGGTGGAAAATCTTCCGGTAAAATGGGGAGAATCGGCAGCTGTGACAGCAATATGGGTCGGAAACGTCGTTTTCACGAACTTGTTAATATCCACATTGGAACAATAGTGAACTTTCCGATCATGGTTCGTCGAAAACTAATGGATCTTCCACAGTAAGCACTTGACTAAAATTGATTAGTAACAGGATTGATTATTCAATCACGGACTACATACTGATTACAGGATTTATTATTAAACTGATTATTAATGTTAGTAATAACAGGTAAATGGAAAGGCAGTTTCCAACCCCACATTCCTAATTGTATTTAGAAAGCAACTTTTTTTTTTTTTTTTTTTTTTTTTTTAAAGAATAGATTGTCATTTTTAAAAATCAAATAATAAGTCCGCACAACTTTTATTAGTGCTTTTTTATTTAATATAACAAAAAAGGGTTATAAATTGCTTATCAAACGAAAATCTCCCCCCTCCTAAAATTTGCTACTTAAAATAGTAGGATGGGGGGCCTCGCTAAACTCGCCTTAGCCACTACTAATTTTTGTCTTACCCCGCCACTGTCTATCCACCACGGCATTTACGATCCACTAACGGCTACACAATGTGAACGTGCACGTAAATCTATGGTTCCAAAAGTTTTCTTGGCAGTTGCTCGCTATTTCTAAATTATGCTAATATTCAGAAGTCCCCACATTCTGATGAAGCCCTAAATAACTGCCCTCTCCTCTCCTGGCAAAAAAACTTGGGATCAAGATTTCCCCACATATTAAACAGGTATTTGAACTTTGTTCCAACAGGCAAGCAGAAATAAATAAATGAACAAATAGTAACCTTTTGGAAGAAGTTCTAAATTTCTTAAATTCCTTTCCTTGTGTGTTTGTGCATTGTTAGCAGCGACTTAGCGAGGTATCCCCCGGCGCGCTCTGTGTGGTCCCTCCGTTTTTAAGAACAATATTTTCAAAGTTTCAGTAGTCCGGGTCTGTAGCTGTAGTCCCTTTATCTGTGTTTACAGCTTACCGCGAGGGGAGACCCCCCCCACCCATGCTACGCCACTGACTATTTGACGCTGCATCAAAGCGGGAAATTGTGTGAGTAGTGAAACGAGAGAGAAAATAGGTGAAGCCAACGGAGAGTTTCGATTGTTCTGTTTTGTTTCCAACCGCAACTTTTTTTTCTTCTTTCTACGCCGCTGGATAGCGAAGTACATGACCCGTGTAAAGGCTGCTTAGTGCGCAGCCAAATTAGTTACATAACCTAGAAATCCATGTCAAGTACCGTCGTATGAACGACGTTATTCTATAGCTTAATTAAGTCGCCCCAGACGCGGATGTAATCCGTGATCAAGGAGCCATTATGAAAAAAAAAAATATATCTCGGCGCACGAAGAAAACTTAAGAATTCCACAAATAACGCCTCCAGGCCACGCTGCAGTCAGTCACTTCCTCACGCATATAATTCGGGAGATCCCACCGAGTGCCCCATCTGCAGACCAAGGAGAGATAACCGTTCAGGTCACATCCCTTTTTTCTTTTCTTTTTTCTGGAGTAACTCAGTAACCTACTACTTTTGCCCGGAGCAAGTGGGAAAAGTCTGCGGTCAAGGTAGTTCGTTAACTATTCGGCCAATTTTTACCGAGTAGTCGATTTCGAGATCTTTTTATTCTTTCTTCTTCTGTGCGTGGCAACGTATAAACCCTGACCAGAATCCTCACCGAAATCGTCTGGTTTGATGAAATGTCATCTTTAGCGCTGGAAGCGGGAATTTCCTTGCTGCTAAACTGGTTGAATGAAAAAAAGGTTTCAACTGGTAATCTAGTTCATCAATAAACTAGGTGAGGGGAGAATATGGTTGCCAGAGAATTAATTTAGGATCTTTGAAAGGGGAAGGAAACAACAGTATTTTCTTTTAACCCATTAACACCCAGCGATCTTTTTTTAGTCCGACTCGAAATTTGTAAGTCACTCAAATATTTAAGCATTAGTTTATTTTCCTAGTTTAATTTCTTGAATAAAAAAATCTGATTTCCTCAAAATACTCAGCGATAACAAGTTTAAAAGAGAATATTTCCCTGTCTTATTCACATTTTTTAAAAAAGATTTAAGTTCTTCATACCACACAAATCTCGGAAATTTATTTATCACTTCTGGCATCAACATAAATTTGAGAATGTGCTGAAAAAAGTTGGGTGCTAATGGGTTAAGACCTGCTAAAGGTGTATATGCACTAGAGAGGTAGCAACAAACTCTTCGATACTAGTTCTCACTGTAATCTACAGATGCGCGAAGTAGAGCGAGGCATGAGAAAGTGGTCGTTATTTGCACATAGGAATTACGTTGATATCGCAGAAAACTTCGAGATCAAAGAAATTCGTAGGAACCGCCTATAACATGATTTACTCTTGATGAAGCCCATTTTTCCCGCAAGCGGAGGGAGAAACTGCGACTATTGTGTGTATACCCACTTTAAGGATATGTATGCACTGGCAACACGGAAAGAGAAAAGGGGAAGCCTTACTCGATATTTGCTAGCGCTGCCGTCTACACTTGCGAGGAATGAATTGCGAAGAATTGGAGAGACGTTCTTATAAGCGTACAAAAATTACTTTGATCTCGCAGAAGAAACGCCTTTGACTGGATCATGGGTTGCTCCTTTTGCCGTAGGCATACATGGGGATCTCTACAGTACCAGTGGAGCTATTGTTGGGGGATCATTAGTTTTATCTCTTAGATGCTGGCTAGTTGTATACCCAGCTTCAGACTTTCCACGAAACAGAAGGGGCAAGGGCACATATTGTCTGCACTAATTTTACAATTTTAAGGACTTTGGGTGTCCACCAACAAAAGATATTTACAGATTATCCATCAGTTAATGGTTAAGTATATGATACAATGGAAGTTTCAGGCTGGCTCTTCTTATTGCATTACTAGAAGTCAAAGGCCGTTGTGAAAGCAATCGCAAAGGTCGCTAGAAAAAAAAATCGCATAAATAGGTCTCCGCTCTTCTTAAAATAAACAACTTCATATTCAATTTTTATTATAGACCAAAATCGAATTTCATGCTCTTCTGGATACGTGAAGAATCTTTTCGCACTCAAACGATTTCATTTTGTGTACGTAGCCCTTCTTATATCAATGCTTCCTGCAGAGGAAAAAATAAATAAACTGTGTAATCTGGAAAAATTATTTCAAACGAATTGGAATCGCAATTTTCCCTTCAAAGCCTGATAAACGTGACTTCAGTATGACGTCATTGTCCTGTGCAACTCCTAATTTTGTCACTCAAATGATAAACTTTTTTGACTCTCGGAAATAAAATACAGCTGAAAGTAGCGAAAAATCGCTTAAAAGTTAAGGAGCGGGTGGATTTTCAGATTTTTAAAGTAGTGCAGATTGTTTTCTATATATTTATACATGATTATGAAAAACTTCAAGCGGATCGTACAAACGGTGTACATTTTATTGTGCTTTTTGTGCTTAACTAATATATCTTTTTGGAGTAATGGCGGTAAAAGTTTTATCTCGGTGTGGTTGTCCGAAATAGTTAGAGAGCCAGTAAATCAGTGAGTCAGGGATCAGCGTAACTATATAGGACGATGGTGGGTATACACTAGTGCAGCTAGGACAGATGGGGCAACTAATGACCCTACAACGACAGCTCCAGTTCCATTGTTGAGATATCCTTTATGTCTGGAGCACGACGGGATTTCAGAAGGTTGCTGGGCGGGCGTGTGTGTGTGTGTGTGGTTTTTTTTTTTTTTTTTCAGATCAAAGGAATTATTGTGCGAAAGCAGCGACGTTCCTCTTATGCTTCGTATTCGGTACACACGTGTACACGCATCGAAAGATGTGTAGCGCTGACTCACGCTTGCCTTGCTGCGCTGGGATATACCCGCCCTCACATTGAAGACGTAGGAAGTGTAAATAGATCTAAAGGGCAAAAATCTGCTCAAAATTGTCGGGATGCGCAGGTTTTAGTGCTGAAACATTGGTGCATCATATCATTGTTTAAGAATAAATGAAAATAAGTAATTGACACTTATTTTAACATTTGCTGAATAAGTGTGCCAAATCTGGAAGAGTTTATTACAGTAAATAAAATATAGTATGCAAAATTATTACTTGCAATTTACAAATAGCTTTTACTTTGGTGCAGCTAGTAACAAAATAAAGTAAGCACCAGGCAAAGTATGGACCTCAATCTTTTTACTTCCTTGTACGTAGTATAAGGAAGTAATGTGATCCCGAAAAATTTTGGGGGCCAAATTTCGACAAAAAACCGATTTTGACTACCTCTAAATTTAATTTTAAGAATTTTTTCGATGCATCTCATCGTAGGCTAGCATGCACGATCATATTAACGCGTCTGCAACTCATTTTGACCAGCGGCGAGTCTATTGTGGTCAGTTTTTCCATGCCGTCGTCTCGTACGTACGTACGTACGTACGTACGTACGTATGTATGTAACTCGCATATCTCAAAAACTATTGGTCGTAGAATGTTGAGATTTGATATTTAGGATTGTTCTATGATCTAGTTGTGCACCTCCCCTTTTGGTTGCATTCGACTGGATAGTTTATCTACAGGACCGCCCAAAACATTCGAAATACATTACGCTCAATGGGCCGAAATTCATTAAACTCGCATATCTCAAAAACTATTAGGCGTAGAATGTCGAAACTTCATATTTAGGATTGTTGTAACATCTAGTTGTGCACCTCCCCTTTCGCTTCCATTCGACTGGATAGTTTATCTACACGAACCGCCTAAAAGATTCGAAATACATTACGCTCTATGGGCCGAAATTCATCAAAGCGTTTTTTAGAGGTATTGGGCTATTTCAAACGACTCAGAAGTGATATATGCTGTAAAGAGTTAGAAAATGAATTTCTC
The DNA here is from genome assembly GCA_038373885.1 of Cheiracanthium punctorium. NCBI lineage: Eukaryota > Metazoa > Arthropoda > Arachnida > Araneae > Cheiracanthiidae > Cheiracanthium > Cheiracanthium punctorium. The sequence goes on from JAWZYV010004175.1 coordinate 273,577, forward strand.
CATTTAAAAAAGTGTCTTTATCATTTACAGTTCTGCTACAGGAACACTCAAAAGATTTCCAATACATTACCGTCAATGGCAATTTTAGGGGCATTCATCCATTTCAAGCACAATACCGTCCTACCACATAAGTTAGGTAATGGTCCGACCACGGTCACGTGCCTCCCTCAAGAACTATGCCAAAAGTCGCCAAGCTTGGCGACTTTTGGTGTACGTGTGTGCATATTTAACTCTCAAATCTCAAAAACTATTATGAAATTTCATATATAAGATTGTTGTAACATCTAGTTGTGCATCTCGATTTTTGGTTGCAATCTACTGGAGAGTTTATTTACAGGACCACCGAAAAGAATTTCAGTACTTTAATGTCTATGGACATCTTCAATATAATACAATTGTAGTCAGTCATTGTTTGGTACATGCCAAAAATCTCGCCGTCTGTCCTCGACCTTGGCGAGTTTTGCCGAAATGTCTCCAAATTTGGCGATAGTCAGTCATTTGATCCATGCGCAAAGTATCGCCATTTGTCATCGTTCTTGGCGAGTTTTGGCGAAATATCGCCAAATTTGGCGATAATCTGTCATTGTTGGTCCATGCTTAAAATCTCGCCAAATGTCGTCGATATTGACGAGTTTCGCCGAAATATCGCCAAATTTGGCGCCAAAAATTATTTCGTATTTTGTATAACTCTAAAACTTTAACCCGTAGAATTTTGAACTTTTGTATTTAGAACTATATTATAATATCTAACTGTTTTCAATATCTTTTTTGACAGCAATCGACTAGGAATTTATTTACAGGGTGAGCCAAATGACTTTAAATACATTAAGGTGTTTGGATGCATTCAATTCATTGAAAGTCAGTGGTCAATGACTACTTTGGCTATCCCCAAAATCTCGCAAACTATCTCAAGTTTGTCGGCTTTTGGTGAAATATCGCCAAATAAAGTGTCAGAAGGAAATCTTTCAAATTGAACTCAACTTGGCGATATCGAAATATTTGGCTAGAAATCGCTATACCTTACTATTATTGATATTTTATCTCTTTCAAACAAATAAGTTTAGAGGAAGTGCGTAAAAAACATTTTTGAATTAACAGACGTGCAAGGAAGTCATGTGTTGGACACATCAGATTTTTTAAAAAGAGGTTTATAAGTCAAAATGTCACTTTGGATAACGTTTCTGAGTAAGATAAATTTGTTATTCACGGAAGAAATACTTTTTTATTTTACAATCAGAGCACACATAAAAAAGAAGGAAGGAAAGATTTCAAATAAAAAAAAATTTTTTTACAAAAAAAAAAAAAAAAAAAAATCGCCATGATTTTTCTGATTACAAAACTATTCTATACTTGAACTTATCTTTAATTTTGTGTAAGTGTGCATGTGCTGAAATTTTCAATCTTAACGTGAAGTTTGGAACCATTCCGAGAAGAATGAGACATATCTCGAGTATTTGAGCATTTCTAGTCACCCGTTTTGTTCATTTATATGTATCCTAAAATTAATTATCCAAAAACGTGTCACCATGCATGTTTATAAAACGCAATAGTAATTACTATGCATTTTTACTTCCTTGTACGTAGTATAAGGAAGTAATGTGATCCCGAAAAATTTTGGGGGTCAAATTTCGACAAAAAAAAAAAAAAAAACCGATTTTGACTACCTCTAAATTTAATTTTAAGAATTTTTTCGATGCATCTCATCGTAGGCTAGCAAGCACGATCATACTAACGCGTCTGCAACTCATTTTGACCAGCGGCGAGTCTATTGTGGTCAGTTTTTCCATGCCGTCTGTACGTACGTACGTATGTATGTAACTCGCATATCTGAAAAACTATTGTTCGTAGAATGTTGGGATTTGATATTTAGGAATGTTCTATGATCTAGTTGTGCACCTCCCCTTTTGGTTCCATTCGACTGGATAGTTTATCTACAGGACCGCCCAAAACATTCGAAATACATTACGCTCAATGGGCCGAAATTCATTAAACTCGCATATCTCAAAAACTATTAGGCGTAGAATGTCGAAACTTCATATTTTGGATAGTTGTAACATCTAGTTGTGCACCCCCCCTTTCGCTTCCATTCGATTGGATAGTTTATCTACAGAACCGCCTAAAAGATTCGAAATACATTACGGTCTATGGGCCGAAATTCATCAAAGCGTTTTTTAGAGGTATTGGGCTATTTCAAACGACTCAGAAGTGATATATGCTGTAAAGAGTTAGAAAATGAATTTCTCCATTTAAAAAAGTGTCTTTATCATTTACAGTTCTGCTACAGGAACACTCAAAAGATTTCCAATACATTACCGTCAATGGCAATTTTAGGGGCATTCATCCATTTCAAGCACAATACCGTCCTACCACATAAGTTAGGTAATGGTCCGACCACGGTCACGTGCCTCCCTCAAGAACTATGCCAAAAGTCGCCAAGCTTGGCGACTTTTGGTGTACGTGTGTGCATATTTAACTCTCAAATCTCAAAAACTATTATGAAATTTCATATATAAGATTGTTGTAACATCTAGTTGTGCATCTCGATTTTTGGTTGCAATCTACTGGAGAGTTTATTTACAGGACCACCGAAAAGAATTTCAGTACTTTAATGTCTATGGACATCTTCAATATAATACAATTGTAGACAGTCATTGTTTGGTACATGCCCAAAATCTCACCGTCTGTCCTTGACCTTGGCGAGTTTTGCCGAAATGTCGCCAAATTTGGCGATAGCCAGTCATTTGGTCCATGCCCAAAGTATCGCCATTTGCCATCGTTCTTGGCGAGTTTTGGCGAAATATCGCCAAATTTGGCGATAATCTGTCATTGTTGGTCCATGCTTAAAATCTCGCCAAATGTCGTCGACATTGACGAGTTTCGCCGAAATATCACCAAATTTGGCGCCAAAAATTATTTCGTATTTTGTATAACTCTAAAACTTTAACCCGTAGAATTTTTAACTTTTGTATTTAGAACTATATTATAATATCTAACTGTTTTCAATATCTTTTTTGACAGCAATCGACTGAGAATTTATTTACAGGGTGAGCCAAATGACTTTAAATACATTAAGGTGTATGGATGCATTCAATTCATTGAAAGTCTGTGGTCAATGACTACTTTGGCTATCCCCAAAATCTCGCAAACTATCTCAAGTTTGTCGGTTCTGGTGAAATATCGCCAAATAAAGTGTCAGAAGGAAATCTTTCAAATTGAACTCAGCTTGGCGATATCGAAAAATTTGGCTAGAAATCGCTAAACCTTACTATTATTGATATTTTATCTCTTTCAAACAAATAAGTTTAGAGGAAGTGCGTAGAAAACATTTTTGATTTAATAGACGTGCAAGGAAGTCATGTGTTGGACACATCAGATTTTTTAGGATAGGTTTTTCGTCTAATGGGAAATAAGTTTAGTCACAAAACATTCAATGGGACCGCTTTTAAAGTGATTTTGATTCTCAAAAAAAAAAAAAAAAACAGTAAAATCTTTCAGCTGAATCTTCATTTTCGACTGAGTTGGAGTTTAGACTTTGAAAATATCATATTGAATTCTGTGTGTGTGCGTGTTTGTGTGGAAATCAGACTTAGATATAAGTATTCTGGGTGGAAAAGTACCACCCTTTTACTCACTCTTTTCGCCGTAAAAACGCAGGTTCTGTCACTCCAAGGTTTACAGTCACAACCAACCTATTTGTGTTTACCTCTTGCTTTGGCCATCTATATATTATTTTGAAACATGTTTTTCTTTCGGCAACTCGATTGAGAGAATGGCTGTGTGTAAAAACTCGGTTGAGGTGTCTGAAGAAAGGTCCCGGCCCGTAGATGTGCCATCAAAAGAGAAAATCAGAAAAAGTCGAACGGTTTAGGCGTCGCGGAACGGCAAAGGTGCAAATTTTCGTCATAGAAATAACATTGTGGTATATTAACCCCACTGTTGGAAGACGATTGATCCGTAAGGTTTGATTTATTTGGAAAAATATTTGTTAGAAATTTCATCCGTTTGTAAATGTTGTGTGGCAAATATGGCAACAGTGTGTAGTGATAATAAATGTGTTGTTCTAAATTCTGATTACAATAAGAGCAAGTATGATTTAAAAAAAAGAAATGAAAACCGACTTCAAATTACTTCACCATAAAGAAAAATTAATCGCATTCTAAATTAAAAGGCTTTGGCCAAATTCTCATGAAGTATAGCAGATATTGCCAAATTGAGTTCAGTCTTGGAGACTTATTTTTTGACGACAAACCTCGCGATAACTCGCCAAAACTGGTAATATTTCGCCATAGAAATAACATTGTGGTTTATTAAAACTCATTGTTGGCAGCTAAAAACGCCTTCTTTATTTTGACGCTTTATCGCTTATCTGTTAATGTGGAATGTGTTTTTACTGTATCCACTAATTTAGAGAACGGCTAGGTGTAAGAGAATTTTTACTGTCTAAAAAAGGCCTTAGCTTGCAGATGTGTGATCAAAAGAGAAAAATAGAAAAAGTCAAACAGATCAAACATGGCAGAACGGCAAATGTGCAATTTTTCGCCATAGAAATAACATTGTGGTTTATTAAATACATCTGAAAATCATAAAAGCTTTCTTTATTTTGGCGCTTTATCGCTTATTTCCTTAATTTTTTCTATATATTAATTTGAAACATGTTTTTCCGGTATCAACTAAATTGAAAGAACAGCTATGTGTAAAAATTTGGTTGAGAGGTCTAAAAAAAGGTCTTGGTCCGTAGATGTGTCATCTAAAGAGAAAAATTTTTAAAGTCGAAGGGATCAGTCGTAGCGCAACTTCAAATGGGCAGTTTTTCGCCATAGAAATAACATTGTGGTTTATTAAATACATTTTGGTGTCATAAAAAGCCTTCTTTATTTTAGCGCTTTATCGCTTATTAGCACTAGGGTGCTATTTCGTTCACACCCAGACTTTGTCTACTCGATTCTGTCGATATGATTTGTTGACAGGTTTTGTAGAGATGAACTGTCACGGTGGAAATCTTTTTAAATGTGTTTGTCACATAACGCGGAAGGGGGGGGGGGGGAGAATAAGTCTGACAAGGTTTGCGATTTTTGATAATTGATCGCCAAGTTTGTGGGGGAAAAAAAACGAATCATGCCTGGCGATGGATGCAAAATAGATTTAGTAGGTAAATTTAATATAGATATTAATTCCAAAGATGTGTTTTATGCAACGAGAAAGACAAATATAGCACACTCATGGATTATGATGCTCATTCCGAACAGTATTTAAAATGGTGAAGTATAGTAGGAATATGCTTGACGAAGATTGTAAAACAGTTTTAGCAGCTAAGATTTCGATTCCAAAGAAGTGTTTTGTAGAACAAGGAAGAAAAATACGGCGCGGCCATGAATAATTATACACTTTTCAATTTCATGAAACAAGGAAGAAAAATATGGACGGCGCATGGATTATGATACGCTTTTAATATACAGCACTTTAGTGAGTATTTAAAAGATGAAAGTGTTTCAGATTTTTTTCAAACTTTTCTCCATACAAATACATTGTGGTTTGTTAACGACATTGACAGCAGTTACAAACTCCTTCTTTAGTTAGCGATTTATCTTTTATTTCTTTAATTTTTCAGTTTTCTGTCTGATACTGGATCTTTACCATCGAGGGTAGCTTGAGAAAAGGCAAATAAAGCAGGGAGCGCGCGATCGCCATTTGACGGATTAGATTTTTTTGTCTCTTGCAGAATTCCGAAATTTTTCGCTATTTTCGCTTCATACTTTTGGCGTTTACCTTTCTGCGCCCGTATTTTCTCATGGATTGTTGTATGTCACTCTTTCAATGGTTAGATCAAAGAATGCTGTGGCAGTCAAGATCATTTAAGAGAATTCACCTGGACGTTTCATGGTTGATGACTTTACCCAAAATATCGTCTTTAACGAAATGCTCAATTAGAATTTGTAACTATATTTGCTCATTCGTCATTTAATATCTACTCTTCTTTTTTTTTCACTTAATAAAGATAGTTAAAAACAAATTTTAAAGATTTCAATAATTTCATCGTCATTGTACAGTTGCTAAGAACTGGTGTGAAACCTTGTTTACTTTCTGTCACAAGTCATGTTCCGTCCGCGTCGCTGTTTGATTTTTCCTGTTAGTTTTGTTCATGACCTTGGTGACATTCTTGATCGTTCCCATTTATTTTTGAATATTACAGTCAATAAAGTGACCGTCGAATTTGACGGGTTCCGGCTAGTAATATTCTAAGCGGAAATGCAGGTTCTGGTAACACCTTATTTTCCCCTAACTCAATTTCAAGTCACACAAAATCTTCGAATCTTTTTCCTTAATAAACATATTTTTGGCTGGAGGATAAATTCAGTCAAGACTTTTAGCTCTGTTTTAGTGAATTACAGTTAAACCACAGACCTTGAAATATAAATAATTCTTTTGCAAAACGGTTATGCAACGAACACTAGAATTCGGCTGAAAAAAGCATTTAACATAGTCTTAAAAATGAAATAAAAAAAACAGCTAACAACTGAAAGACTTTTCTTCATTTCTGTAAAACCATTATGTAATGTCATTACTCGGAAAATTCGCTGAAGAGCAACAAGCTATGGAATTTTTTTCTAGATGCTTCGAACAATTCACTTTTATCGACATTGAAGTTAATGTAAGATTTAAAAAAAACCCGATCTTTTATACGCAAATAAGTGGGTTTTTTTTCGTTTTATTTTAAATGCTCTAACAGGCGTTTTTATTGGTAAAGGATGCTCTCGGTCTCTCATATAAAAATGTTCTGCAAATCTTATTTAATATTTAAGCATCTGTCAATCAATCGTCCGAAATAAAAACGAGGTTTATAGAAAATACTTAGTCTAATTCAACGTATAGGAAAAAGTTTTATCAAAATCGCTTTAACATGTGAACGAAACCACTCACATCTGAAGGTCATCATCATTACTGTATTGATATTTATTTATTTAGATTTTTTTAACATGTGGAGCTCTAACAGTGGGCGACTGTAGCCTGACTGTCATAAAAATTCATAATTTAAGACCTTTAACCTCACGCTTTACTATTTTATATGTTGCTAGTCACATACGAAAACATTAGTAAATATATGTGTTCATTTCAATTATATTGTATTTAATTTCTCGAAGGTGACTTTTGAATCCAAGGTCATTTAGGATATAATATTTGGAGGAAGTGCTGTACATTTTCTAACATGAATATCAGAACTTCACATGTAGTGGTTACGTATTTTTGTACGATTATTATGAGCTAAAGTGCCTGTTCTTCGCACGGGAATGGGGTTTATTTTCACAAGTAACACGCGTACAAAAAATTTTCTACACACATAATTTAATCCTACATTTTTCTACTTATCAGTGCCAATTTCTAAAATTCAATCTAAGGATATCGGACATCAAAGGCTCTTTCAAAATTGAAAATTTATGAAAATCCGCTAAAACTAGAAGAAGTAAATATTCAGGTTTTTAAAATAGCTCAAATTTATCTGTATATCTTTTTTTTTTCTTTAACCATATTTATGCTTAGTTTATGCCGATTCGATTAATGATGTAGATTTGTGTTGCACGAATGTACAGACTTTCTCCGTCTTATTGATTTGATTTGATTTTGAGAATATGTCCAATTAGCTACATGGGGGGGATCTAGGCTGAGGGAGGGGGGGGGACCCTCAGTGAGAAATTTTTCACAGTTTGTTACTGTTAAGTTTTCGATTTAATGCTATGTTCTTTGGAGAGTGGCCTGACGTAAACGAATGAATTTCCGATTGGGATAGACGCGAGACCATGCAAGACGAGAAATGGCTAAGGTCTCGCATCGTCTCGCAGTTTTACATCGGTCTCGTCTCGCGTCTCGTATCGCACACCGAGGTCTCATCTCGCACCCGGTGGTCTTGTACTGCCATCCCGTCTCGCAAAAGCGCAGGACGGCGAAAAATCTCGTCTCGTCTAGTGGTATCGCTTCCATTCCTAGTTTCCGAGTAGTCATAAGAAACAACAACACATAGATGTAACAGAGCTTTCATCTGAAGGTCTTTTTGACTTACTTAATGCATTAACATGCAAACTCCGTATTATACTTCACAGATTGTTTTGGCAAATTATTGTGAAAGGACTAGAAATTTGCTACCGGGATCCGAAAGAGTCAATCTATGAACGTCTGCGGGGCCCATAATTAAAGAAGGCAGTCTGATTTCTAATTGATTGTTTAAACATTTGACCTATCAGATTAAAAGATCAAATCTCCAGACATTGACGTGAATGATATGTAATTTCCTGGAACATGGCATTTTTAAGTCAATTTTCTTTACCTTGCAAGTGATTTAAGCACCCGTTTCGTTATATACAGGAAATAAAGAATATTTTTCGAAAGAGAAAACAATGCGATACTAATAATTTCAATGCAATGCAACTCGAAATTCCTTTAGAAATATCTCGACACTATTGGCTTTCTCTATTTGTCTTTTTTTTTTTTTTTAACATTCATATTTTCAAGTATTCTATTGCCATGTAGTTGCACGCAGCATTAGATGAACAGCTCATTAATACGCCGTTTAGATAATTTAGAAAAATTATGACCCAAAAAGCGTTTTCATGTCAATTAATGATCACTACACTTATGCCATTTGAATATATGGAATTGTAATAATTTGAATATACGGAAAATAATATGGAAAAATAACTTTTTTTTTTTTTTTTTTTTTTCCTGCAAAAGTTTTCGAAACTAATTCACTATCATATCATTTAAATTCTGACTGGCAATTCCTTTGAATACAAATCTTGTTTCATTTAGCTTTTGATATTTGTAATGTTATTTAGTATATGGCGAACCGTGAATATAGGATTTCGCCCAGTGGCGGAATCAAGGGGAGGGGAAGGGGACGATCGTCCTCCCCTTGAGCGTACTGAAATATGTTGCATTGCTCTCATGTTTATTCTGTTCGCTCTTGTCATTTAAAAAGACACGACGGAGTCATAAGAAACAACAACACTTCTTCTTTTTCTTAACTACAATGCTCAAAACAATTAACGGATATTGAGGTTTTAGGTGGATCTTGTGGCTGGGAAACTTTTTAGCTGATTGATACATGGTCGACAGACGTAGTAGGTTATATGAGAAAAAATTACACATGTTTGGCAGAAAAAAATGCATTTTATTGCGCATTTGTGTAGAAAAGGAAAAAAACACAATTTGTGCATATGAGAAAAAAAGAATAAGTAAAGGTGTTTTCTTCAAAGGAAATCATTTTCAGTAGGGGGTATGGTTTCCACGGACGGCCAGCAACGTTGAACACCTTTGAGGCATGGAGTCAATGAGGCTATTAATCACGAGTTGGGGTATTCTGTCCCACTCTTACAGAAGAGCTCTTTCCAGTTCTTGGAGAGTTTGTGGGGGTGCTTGGCGGCCAGCAACTCGTCTTCATAGAGCGTCCCAAACGTGCTCTATTGGATTCATGTCTGGAGAATACGCTGGCCACTCCATTCGTACGATTCCTTCCTCGAAAAGGAAATCCTCCACCAGGTTAGCACGATGGGGCCTGCAGTTATCGTCCATTAAAATGAAGTCATCTCCGATTGCTGCAGCGTAAGGGACTACAACAGGTCTGAGGATCTCATCCCTGTATCGGCGACCAGTCAGAGGTCCATCTCGAATGATGTAGAGGTCTGCCCGTCAATGGAGATGCCACCATACACCAACACTCCCCCACCGCCAAAGCTGACACTTTCGTGCACGAACGCAGGATTATTCCTACTGCCACGGTCCCTCCAGATGAAAACACGCATATTATCAGGATGAACTGAAAAACGGGACTCGTCAGAAAAAAGAACATTGCTCCATTCATTTCTCCTCCAGTTCACATGCTCTGTTGCCCGCTCCCTGCGGTCACGACGATGCCTTGATGTTAGTCTAGCACATACCATCGGTCGGCGAGCATACAGACCTACACCATGGAGTCGGTTTCGGACAGTCTGAGTTGAAACCGTGGTGCCAGTAGCCGAGCGAAGGTGTTGTTGGAGAAGAGTAGCGTTCATATTCCGGTGTCTCCGAGCCGTTAACACTAAATAACGATCTTCATTGGGCGTTGTTGCCCGTCTACGACCTTGCCCTGATCTTCGGCCTGCACTTCCAGTGGCCAAAAACCGGTTCCAGATCCTGGAAATCACACTTTGTGACACTCTAATGGTTTGCGCTACTTCGGCTTGAGTTTGGCCCCCTTCTAACCTACCGACAACTCTCCAAGCTTCTGGATAGGTTAAATGACTTCGCTGAGACATCGTACTCATCGAAACAAAGCAGTCACTGAATGCCGATCATCCTTGTCTTCATTATCTTTTATTCAGTTGAAAGTCCAATTTCATTCGCTGCCGCTGAAGAAATGTTTTTGACGTCGAACTCAAAATTAGCATACTCCACAATTTGAAAATCAGAAAAATTTGCATTTGTGATTCTCTTCTTCCATTTTCGCCAAAAAAAATTTCGCTTGTATCTTTGTTTTATATAAAACTTACAATATCCTTTGATTGTTTTGAGCAGTGTATTTTGGGAAAGAACGTTGGTCAAAGAAGAAGAATTTTCCCCCGCTAGGCTTTTTTAAATGAGAGTGAACGAGTTAAACATGTGGGTTCAAGATTGAAAGTGAATATTAAAAAAAAAAGTGTAATCAACTCCATTAATAGGCTTCGTCATACTTACGGTCTGGAGTTTTGAGCGGTTTACTCCAGATGCAAATTGAATACGCGTTAGAACTGTTCAAAAAGTCCTCCGCCCATGGTATTCCTCCCCTTTGGAGATAGCCGTAAAGTGATCTGCCTTAGAATGATATATCTTAATTTCTGAAAGAATAATTTAAGTGCCGATGAAGTAGGACTTGGGTCAAACCTCGTCTTCCAGCAAGACAGTGACCAGAGGCGTACGGCAAAAGCAGTCAAGTTTTTTTTTTTTTTTTACCAGTGCATGCAGCAGCAATATCTTCCACCCCAATGCCCAGGCCTAAATATCATTAAAAAAATTTAGTAGATCAGTTGGAAAAATCCGTTAATGAACTTGATGTGACAAGTAAAGATTGTCTAGCGAAAGTCTTAAGAGAAGAGTGAGCAAAAATTTCAGTTGAAACAACAAAAAAGCTGGTGGAACCATGCCTTAAAGATTGCAAGCTGTGATACAGGCGAAATAAAATCTAACTAAATATTAATTTGCTTTTTGTACGGAAATTAATAAACATGTGTACTCAATTTCGTAGTTTTTCTTTTTTTTTTAAATCCAAGTGTCACAGTTATTCGTTTAAAAAAGCTTTTCGATTTCGTGAAGAGGAAGACAAATAGTAGCTGCAGTAAAAAAAAAAAAAATATTAATTAAAAAAATTCGAATTTCTTAGGAAAAAATTTAGCTCGCTAGATGAAAACATACCCTACATTACCCCCTTTAGATATGTACTAAATTTTGAGGCTCACTCTATGTGCAGCAAGTGAGCATGTTTCCATCATCTAAAATAAAATAAAATAAAATATGAACATAAAAAAATGCAGCAACGATAATAAAAAATGAAAATGCGATTCATCTTCATCTTCATTGCTATAACCCTTTGGAAAATAATCAAAACTCCACCCTGTCGGTAATGTTTATCCGTCTTCTCCCAATCAAAAAAGGGATATACCAGTGACGCACTTTCTTCTCGTGATGACCCAAAGAAACAGGTCAAAAACTTCCCATTAGCAGCTATACTTCCCTGCCTCCGAGGAAAACATCCATAGCTGATGATGAAAAACCGCATTGAATGTCAAACGTTATCGTACGTGAATGTGTTATTCCATTCTGAGAACGCAGGCATCAAACCTTTTAGATTGATGTGGGGAAGGGTCTTGAGCCCGAATCACAAATTTATGTAAGCATGAGCTAGCTACACGTAACTCCGTGACTTATTAGGAAAAGTTTTTAAATGTGTTATTATCATTCATCAAGTTCAGGCAGTTGCACGGTCGCGGTTATTTTAAGGCAATAACCACGATTTTTACATAGCTGTATAATTTCTCCTGCGGAAGTCAAATTACGTAACCTTTGAGCTATATATCAATTGTTTGTTTGTGTGTGCACATGTATTTCGGATTTGTATGCTTGGTTCGTAAAATCCCCTCATAAATCCACGTCAAATGGACAACACAAGGGGGGAGGTGCCCTCCTTGCGGTTCTTTCTAAGGGGTCCTAACCCGTATTTACGCAAAGTTGCGGAGAAAATCACGGAAAACTCCGAACGGCTAGTCGGCGGCCGCAACCTGGTTTTGAACCAGGCACCTTCAGACTTCCAGTTCAGAGCGCTATGTGCTCAACTGCACATAGCGCTCTGAACTGGAAGGGTGGGGCTAACTATCAATTTTAGTAGCTATTTTCAAAACGAATCTTTTATTCTGCAGTTTAATAGAAACAAAATAAAAATACCTGAGGATAGTTCTGAACTTGCCAAATATTTATCTGAAATTACAAATGGATAAAAGCAAAATCATTTCCAAAACGTGCGATGTATAATTGAGTTTTCTAACAGAATGTTCTGTACGGAAAAGCTTAGACTAAGTATTGATGTCTCTTTTACTCTACTTACAAATAACTCATAAATTTACGTTGTTTGTGATTAAAATTGAAACTTTAATTTCTTATTCGCTTTTTAACTTGTTCGCTTTGGTCGTTGCTAAGACGTTAGACAGTATTTCCCCTTCTGTGCTCATCATTGATCTCGGGAATATGCCCAGCGTTTGGACGCAAAGGTTGGAACATTCAAAGACCCATACAGGGCAGCAACGATCCACTTCTTTGCAACGAACGGATAGAACAGGTTAACCATTTGTTCAGCAATGGTAGTTGCGCAAATGAGATCGTCGTGCTGGAAAATATTTTGCGTTCGATGCTTTCAAAGTGATTTATCTTGCCGTTTTATAAAAGTAAACCACACGAATATCGTCTCTCTCTATATCCCATATTCAATCAGCCTCCATGCATTATTTTTTACGGCCAAATGATTTCGGTGAACCTCTTTTTGGGAGACTGGCTGCCGAACTGAGGGGGTGGATATAGATAGCATTTACACTGGTTATTAGTTCAAATCCAGTCAGTAGGAAGTGAAAGTGCGCGCACGGATTAGCGAAATATTTACGCAACTGGATAATCCAGGTCAGGTACAAACCATCATCGGTCTTTTTTTTTTTTTTTAATCTCGCGTGCGGGGAGGAAGGAAGTTCGCCCGAGCGTGTAAGTGGAAACAAAAAAGCAAGGTCAAGGCAACTGCTTAGAGATTTTACATTCATTGTAAGTGAAAAGTTCGCGATGCATAAAATCCAAATTTTTCATTAATACAAACAACCAGAGGTAATTGCCGTCAAGTCATAAATTATTTCGTTATGTGCAACATGCCATGTTGTTATGTGCGGCATTATCTAACGCCGACTCTTAATAAGTTCTAATTTGTCTGCGTTTCTGCTGGAGATCGCGAATAGATTCAAGCTCTATGGAAAGATTGTTACTCGACAGTATGAGGGAGGGCAAAGGGTCCCTGTTAGATTAACATGATTTCAGCACAAGCAATTCATCAAAGGCCATGGTAGCCCAGTGATTAGGGTATTCTAATTGGAAAGCGGAGGGTTGCAAATTCGATACTACTGTGTATGTTGCCCATACGTTGTACCATGGTCATTAGTAGTTTTTAAATGAATTTTTATAAATTCCTTTCTCTTGAAATGATTATCCTAAACTGTGAATGGATTCCGATAATCATTAAGGATATAATCGAGTGAGAGACAAGTAAGTGTCAACTGCACATTCGGCTTTGTGGTCCGTTCTCTTCGCCCAGACAAACGAAACACATTCATCTTCTGGTTATTCAATCTCGTTCAATCCCGACTAATGTCGTACTTGCTTACGAATTTAAATTCGATCCTCAGTAAGTCGGGTGCAAGCTATAGTTACAGTTTTTAAAGAACCGTCAAGCATGGTGTTGATTATGACAATCTGTCTTGCAATGTTTTTTTCGCTATCCGAAGGTAGTTTTCTGTATTTTCTGACATCCGATGTACAGATGTGAGGAGATTTTCATGGGAAAGCTCCCGCATAGCTTTATAGATAGATACAAAGTTTCGAACCAGCTGCCATACCAACTAGCAAGATATGACAACAAGTAATATAAAATTATGCATGTATAGATTGTGTGTTGTGCTATGCATGGCAAAGCTACGCAAGGGCTATTCCTATGGATGTGGGGTGTTTCTAAGGTGTTTCTAAAGTGTATTCACGCTACATTTGGAGAAAACTGACCAAAACTCGAGACCGTTAGATCGACAGCCGTGCGATAGGCTAGGCCAAAACATTGGACATTCACACAGCCGTCTACCATTTTGAGTGTCTTATCCACTCGGCCATGGTGGGGTTTTAAAATATGTACACATGTATGTTCATAAAATATAACTTTTGTCAACACATTGCTTGGAATTAACAATTTTTATGCCTTTCATGCACTTTTTCAGGAAAATCAAAACACGACCTTCAGAAAAAGTTTTTTTTGTCTGGTCTGTCCATGAAGCATACTTAATAAAATTCATGAAGCAAAGGAAATTAAACTTAGCTGTATGATAAATGTTTACTTAATTTATAATATACCCTTTAATTCTTTTCAAAACTTTTAGTAGATTTTTGAGAATGTGAAAAGAATTTGTAGAACTTTGCCTGCACATTATGAGAAAACAGCTGAAGCGAATGCAATAAACTTTCGTTGCATGACGAATAACTACTCAATTTAAAACGTATACACTATGTTTTTCATAAAATTTAGAAATTTGTTCTAAGTTTGGGAAATTTCACTAAGACTTTTAATTCTTATTATTCTTAGTTGATTTTTTTAAAAAGTGTATTATTTGTTAAAAACGAAGATGCAATACTGTGTCAAGCTTCAAGTTTTGCTGCGATTCTTAAAATGATAAAAATGTTGCCAATTTTTGTTAATTTTATGAAAAAATTGTATTTATTGTATTAATAGTTTTTGGTATGTTTGTCTACAATATTAGCCAAACTGGGTCAGTAGAAGTTTTCTGAGATGATCATCATCGCGAAGTTAACTTTTACACCCTGTCAGTGTTTCAGGTCATTCACTTAGGGGCCCCAATTTCCTCGGCCAAAAACCATATTTTGAAGGGTATTTCATTCTCTGCTCCCTCGTTCGCCCCCTACGAAACGTTTAACTGAAACCCAGAGGAGTGCCTCCAGTGACAGCTTTAGGCGAACTTGATTTGAACATTCTTACTCATACAAGCTAAAATAATTACAATTCCGATTTTTTTTAAATGTACGTCGGCATTACATATAGGGGGAAGTCAAATGGAAAATAAGACAAAAAATAATTATTCATACATATTATATATTTATAATATATATAAATAAATTATCAATTATTTCAAAAGTAATCTCTGTTATTTTTATTTACATTTATCCCACGGTGAAAGAAAACGCAATGTCTTCAAGGTAAAGTGTTTTTGGTACTATAGTTGTACTCAAACAGACGAGTACCTCTTCGTCTAAACAAAATAGGCGCCATCATGTCCAAATAGCCAAGAATTTTGACCGATGACCGTCATTCTCTTTCACGATAATGCTCGCCCACATGTTTCCAGGGCTTATAGACTGAAGGCCCTACCTAAATTTCGCTGGGAAGCGCTTGTGCAGCCAAAATCTCTTCCCGATTTCCATATTTTTAAAGCCTCCAAGAAAGACATTCGTTTATTTGCTTAGGACGAATACAGTGACTCACAAAAGAAAACGGACACAATCACTTTTAAAAATATTTAGTTAAAAAATTGATAATATATAAAATTCTATTATGTTTATTGATTCAGATGATTCGTTAATTAAAGTTTTACATAAAAAGTTTGAAAACACTCACCTATAAAATAAACATAAATTCAATTATGTATTATAAAGGAATGAGAATTACTCAAAAAAGTATTCGAACACTTAGCAGTTCGAGTTAATACAGTTTTTAAAAAATAATTGTAATAAAACTTTAATAATTTGTTGGATTGCTTTGAGCTTATTTTAATTTTTTTGACATTGATTGAATTAATTTTTTCATAAATTCTAATCCTATTTTGTCACACTCATTTTGCATCATTACTTTATTACTTTAAAAAGTAGCATGTTTTCGAACTCTTGACTCCTATTATTTTCAAATGTGCTCTACTGGGTTCAGATCTGTAGATTGAAACGGACATTTAATTCTTTCAAAACAGTTATAAAGTAGCCAAAGGCATCGGCGCCGGAAGCATAGGGCAAGGGGGGGGCAATGCCCCCCTTGGATTTTTGTATGCAGTGTTTTTCCTTGCTTTTTTCCAACATGGTAACCATACTTTGAAGTAGACTTTGCCCCCCTTTGAGTAGTCTTTGCCTCCCTGGAGTAGTCTTTGCCCCCCCTAGGAAATATTCTGCCGGCGCCCATGGCCAAAGGAGTACTTTCAAAACAGTATGCTTCAGATCATTTGTCCTGGTAGAATTTATAGCCACTTCTAAATCCAAGCTTTATTGGTGAAGGTTCCAAATTCTTTTCCAACATGTGTCAATACATCAATAGTGATCCATTATATCATCTATAAATCAATAGTGGTGACATGCACCCACTGACCATTAGTACCCACCACCATGTTTAACTGTGTAACTAAATTACTGGCTGAATCTTCTCCAAACCATTATTCAACTGTAAGGTTCAAAGTTGTACTTAACTTTCGCCTGCAAATATTACCCCCAATAATGATAATTAATTTTTTTCCAATCTCTTTTGCAAATGAAAGTCAGAGTTTTCATTTTCCCCCTTTCTTTTCTTGCCACTTGGATACCCAACTGTACGTGAAGAAGTAATGGTTTAAGGGTGCCTGTCATTAACTGTAATAGGAAATATTGAATTTATAGGTGATAATGGATCACTATAGATATATTCACATGTTGGAAAAGAATTTGGAACCCTCAGCAATAAAGCTTGGCCTTAAAAGTGGCTACAAATTCTATCAGGACAATGGTCTGAAGCAATACTGCTTTGAAAGCTCTTCTTTGGCTATTTTATAATTGTTCAGAAAGCATTAAATATCCGCTTAAATCTACAGATCTGAACCTATTAGATTACATTTGAAAAGAATTAGAGTCAAGAGTTCAAAAACATGCTATTTTTTAAAGAAATAGTAGAAATTAATGATACAAAATGAGTACGACAAAATAGGATCAGAATTCATGGAAAAGTTAATTCAATCAATGTCAAAAAGATTAAATTAAGTTTTAAAAGCTCTAAGTAATCCAAAAAGTATTAAAGTTTTATTACAATTATTTTTTAAGAACTGTGTTAGCTTGAACTGCTAAGTGTTCGAATACTTTTGTGAGTAATTTTCATTCATTATTAATACGTAATTGAACTTATGTTTATTTTATACTTGAATATCTTCAAAAAATTTTTATGTAAAACTTTAATTAGAGGTATAATAAGTCATTTGCATCAATAAATATTAAAAAAATTCTATTATATATTTTTAAACTAATATCTTTATTAGTGTCCGATTACTTTTGTGAGACACTGTAGGTGCTCGCCTTGGTACAATTACGGCTTCAAATGCAACCCCACACATTTTCCCATGAAGACATTGACCGTCTTATCTTACAGCGGGATAAATATATTAACAGTTAAACACAGCCATTGCTTTTGAAATAATTAATTGTTTATTTACCTTTTCCCTTCAGTCCCGTTTTCATTTGACTGCCCCGCATATCTAACGGGTAGAAAACGAGTTCCAATTAGAAAAATAGTGTTTGGAATTATGATTTAAGAATGTATTAAACAAACATAGGACATACTGCTGTTATAAATGGGCACGTTCTTCAGATTAAGAGGGTCTATTCTGCCACGTTCGTTTAAGGGAACGTTCGGAAATATGACGTAATTCGAAACGTATGCTAATGGAAACATTCGGTAGGGAGGATATGCATTATTTAAAATCTATTGCTATCAAAATTCCAAAAAGTATATAGTTATTTTGTCATTTTTTTACTATGCGGATGATAACAAAAAAATTAAAAGAAATAACTTTTACGATCCATACAGTTAGAAAACGTAAATCAAGATTTTTTATTTTATTTTATTTTATTTATTTATTTATTTATTTATTTTGGGTGGGGGAGGAATTTAAGCAACGTTGATGGTAAACATTTACTTCACTGAACTTTTTGTTAAAAAATTCCTGAAGATCATGTATTAGAGTTTACTCTGAGCTGCATGCATTTAATTTTTTTAAATTTAATTTGAATAAGTTTTATGATCCCTTCTAAACTCGGGGTCTTAAATTTTATCCTCAACCCATGGTATGCTAGCGCAAACGCCTGTGAAGTTTGTCCTAGGTATGCTTTGCCAAGATAAGGGGTTTCGTATCGCCGAATGTGTAATTTAGGCCCATATTTACCGCCTGGACCGCTGGTTTACAGCAAGTCGAACGCTCCAATGGTATACCATCTGAATGCCAAATGAATACCATTTGAGCGTTTGACCGAGAGTTTGTTGTGAACCAGCGGTATATATATATATATATATATATATATATATATATATATATATATATATATATATATTTATTTATTTATTTATTTATTTATTTATTTATTTATTAATAAAATAAAGCAGTTTAGTATCTATTGATTTCCCCCCCCCCCTATTTGTAATCAAGTTCTAAAACACCATACTTGACCAACAAGCAGTAAAATTTTATTTTAGAATTTGAACAAACTTTGAGCACACATTGTTTTTCTTTTGTGGGAACTTAGGTTCCAAGCACCCATAAGGATATAAAACAAAAAATCTGGAGTGACTCTACTCAACTTTCCGAACACTTAAGATTAAGATCATTACCAAGCATTTAAATCAATTTTAATCGATGAATAATTTGAACAATTATACCAAATTGAAGCTCAATTGAATCCGCCGTTTAAACGCTAGCGCGCTTTCAAGAATTTCTCCCCATATGCCATAATGTGAAAGAAATCTTTGTCGTAGCCCTGTAGGAAAACTGTAAGTTCTATACACATCAAAACCAATACCGGTCTTACGATGGTGGTTTATAACATATATACGCAGTTTGAGCTCAATCGAATGTACCGTTTAAACGCTAGCGCACTTTCAAGAATTCCCCTCCCCCTATAGGCCATAATGTAAAAGAAATCTTTGTCATAGCCCTGTAGAAAAACTATAAGTCCTATACACATAAAAATCAATTACGGTCTTACGGTGGTCGTTTATAACCTATATATCCAATTTGAGCTCAATCGAATATACCGTTTAAACGATAGTGCACTTTCAAGAATTTCCTCCCATAGGCCATAATGTAAAAGAAATCTTTGTCGTAGCCCTGTAGAAAAACTATAAGTCCTATACACACCAAATATCAATCCGGTCTTGCGGCGGTGGTTTATAACATGGTATATACCGAGCGGTGGTATATACCGAATTTGAGCTCAATCGAATGCTCCGTTTAGGAGCTATCGTGTGTGTGCGCACACACACACATCTCGTAAAAATAGCATAAATGAATTCAGAAGACCTCAAAACGTGTAAATACACCAAAATCTCGAAATCGAATTTTTTCATGATTACAGTACTTTTCTTACATGGTACATCTTCGGATAGTAAAAATGGAATAAATTTCGTATTCTAAACAAAAGAGGATTTTTAAAAAAAGATTTTTAATGACATTGTATTTTGTCTTTCCCTCATCGCGTCACGCTTAAGGCGCCTCCACTTTATGGAAGTTAGAAGTATTGAAGTTATTGCTGAATCGCATTTGGTCATGTGATTAGGATACCTGGCTCTAGTGCAGGAAACCCGGGTTTGAATCTCATCGGAGGAAGAGGGGTTAGATGGTGCAATGGTCAAGTTTTATGATAGCTAGAAGAAACTTTAGCAAAAATTTGCTTTTTATAGATAAAAATAAAACTTTGCTTTAATTACAAATACAAACAAAACAAAGAACTTTAATTAAAAATAGAAACATCTAACGAAGTATTATATTTCTCCTTACTTATACCTTAGAACTTTAGTTATAAACAGAATATTTGTTTCATTTGTAACTAAAAAGCAAAAATAAAAATTAAGTAAAACTACAATTTTCAAAAGTAGAAACTTTTTATTGTGGAGCCCTAAAAGGCATAAAATAAAAATTTATTCTACCGAAGATATGGTATAAATGAATGAAAGTTTTAAAACTAAGGAAACTTTTGAGAAAAATGTAGATATTTCACTTTTGAAAGAGATGAAAATATTTAAATGTTCAAAATATTTTTTAAAGCATTCGAGACTTTTACAATACAAATAGTAATGACTCAATCAATGCCTTACAATCATATACAGTTCAAGTGGAATATTAGTCTCGAATGCTCGCTAAAATATTTTGAACATTTAAGGAATTTCATCTCTTGCAAAAGTGAAAAATCTATATTTTTCTCAAACACTTTCATAGTTTGGAAACTTCCATTCATTTATAGCCTATCTTTGTATGAATAATTGTTTGCTTTATGCCTTTTAGGACTTCACAATAAAAGCTTCTACTTTTAAAAAATGTATTTTTACTTATTTCTTTTTAACATTCACGATTCCTTCTTCCATCCAAGATTGATTTTACTCAAGTGCATATGTTGTGACAAGCAATAATAGAATATATAACCAATTATTTCATAAATGATCCTTTTTCCGAAGAAAACTGATTTTTTCTGATTTTTCTGAATGAACTTCTAAATATTTACATTCCTCGTAATACCTCTTTCAGAACCACTTATTTTGCATGCACGTACACAATCATTAGACGAATACTTTAAGGCTTTTATGAAGTCTTGCAAATTTCGGACAGTTTTTTAAAGAATTCAATGGTACTAGGACTAAGAGAAATTTAGAATATCTCTTTAAAAACTGTACTATGCACGATTGCAAAAAGTAAACCTTTTAGAGTAAAAAAGAACATTCCTTGAAAAATTTTAAACATTTTACAATATTTCCGTAAACGGATACCGATTCGGATCATTTTTGAAGGTAACTTTTTTAAAAGAATTTTTTCAGAAAATTGCACCAGATATATACATTTGCTGTTAACATAAGTACATAGTGAATTTCGTGAAGAAGAAGTATTAAAGTTTTCGAGTGCTATAATTGGTTAAGGAATATCCTTAACACAGTGGCTATTATTTTATTAAAGGAACAGCCTTAATCACTGCGCTACTTCCACTTTAAGATCTCAAAAATTTTTGGGGGGTTTCAATCAGTGCAATTAAGTTTTGCATGGCAAATACAATGTGAAATACCTTTTTTCTCTTATTCTTCTTTGAAAAAAACTCCAAAAAAATTAATTGAATCAACATTTCTCCCGTAGAATAATGAATTATAAAAAGAGAGAGATAAATAGAGAGAGAAACCAATTTCACATATTACTAATGAGAAAATTTCCCAGATCAAACACACACCTGTTTAATCCCCCCGCGCACACACACACACACACTTGGATATAAAATAATCCACCTAATCAGAAACGCGTTCGGTCTCTTGATAATGACGTCATCCCACTGAGGCAACCAATAAACCGCTTTTAGAGAGACTTGCGGGTCTCTCGGTTGGTTTCAAAAACGTGTCACAGAAATTTAACAGAGCTCGGAAGGCCGAGAATAGCTTGTTTTGTGGGTTTGTCGCCAGCAGGGTTTCTTGAGTTTTCTAATCCATCTGCGCTCTTACTCCGAGAGCGCGCGGTGAGCTCCGTGGTTTTCAAGTTGTGCCTCCCGTTAATCGCGACAGATGATTTCTCTTTCTGAGGGTTGAGTCAAATTTGTCCCCCTCCCTCCCTTTTTCTTTCCATATACCAAAGATTTATTTGAGCGGGTAAGGTGAGTTTTTGTTGTATTCTTAAATATCTTTTATTCTTCTCCACGACTTCATTATTACTAAATAAGTGAAATGTTTTTGATAAATTTTATTTAAAAAAAAAATAATAAAAAGGACGAATGCTTAATATGGAAATTAATTTTGTTATATTTTATTACTAATTTTCGATTTCGGGTCGTATTTTAAAAGCATAATTTCTCTTAACATTTTACCGTTAAAGTACAAACTGGACATAAATAATTTTAATTTTTCTATTTCACATCAAAATTCACTATTTACTATCAATTATTATGTGTAACTAATGTTTTCCACAAAGTAACAGTAAGAATAATAATTTAAATAATAATAATAATTTTTATATAAATATTTTATTTTTCATGTCAGAAAATTTAAATTGTTACCTATTTGAATTAAAATAAAATTGTTACAGAAATATTTTTAATCAATGTTATTTTGAGCTACCAGTACTTCAAAAAATGCTCTTTCTGTTGGAGAGTTTCAGTTAGCGACATCAGACTGTGCATATGTTTTATCGCAAGCATATTATTTTACGCTTACATAATATCGCCAATATTATATCACTGAAAAACAGAAAGCTTTGGATTAAATAAACTTGCGAGTAAAAATCATTGAAAATGAGTTATTTTATGCATAATGTGTGTTCAATTCAGATTTAATATCTAACCATTAAAACTTTGAAACACTACTTTTATGAAGACTTACTATTATTGGCGTTCCATGACAAAAAATCAAGATAATGTTTCTCTATTTATTTTTTATTGCATTTCCTCTTTTAGAGTCAGTTTTTTCAGTAAATTAATTAATAAATTTAACTAATTTTATTTTTGTAAGATGAAAATATTTCAATTCGAGTATTTTCTAATTAATTATAATTAATATATAGAAGAAATTGTACTTAATAAATAATTTATTTATGTGAGAATGAACATCTCTATTGAAAATTTATATCTGGTGAATTTTAAATCATCCAAAAATTGTGCGCACGGCTATTATTAAACAATAAAGTACAAAAATTACTATGTAAAAAAGTATATTTCTTCAAAAATATTTCTGACACAAATAAAGAGTATTTTTAAAGTTTAATAAAATGTAATGATCATGATGATCATGATAACAATAAAAACAACAACATAATAATAGCAATGATTTTTAATTCTCATACGATTATTATTAGCCATACTAATAATAGCATTAACAAAGAAACTTTTGATTATTTTTTTAAGACTTCTTATGGGCTGTTATTCATATTCAGTATTTCCGAAGAGTTTCAATAAATTTGATATTTACAACTATTAATTTAAAGTACCTGAAGTTAATTATTCAATAACATGGGAAAATAGCTTAATTTATTTATTTGCTTGATTTTTATTTATTTATTTATTTATTCATCTATTTTAATGTGAGGAGCAATTATCAACATTTTCCAATTTGATAAAATGGCGTAGAAAATGCATTCTAATTGGGTTTCGAATCAATTTGACACACTTAGCATAAAATAATACACATTATATTAAAGTGGAATAACAAATAAATAAATATCTACTGTATACTAGCTCTTTTTCGTAATTTTGGAATCCAATAAAAGAATCACTTACAAAATACCAATTTAAACGTTTAAGGCTGTATTGTTTTTCGTTTTATAAATTTATTTCATTATTTATGTCAAAGTGGATTGTGTTTATTATGCATATTTTTATCCAGAAGAAAAAAAATCTATTCATAGCAATACTGTTTATTTCAAGTGACTCTGCAGTTTTCACCTAGACAATATACAAAGGGGTTATTGTTTTAGACTTTGATTTGTTTATCTGTCAAACCGTTAAGAGAAAGATCGTGCCTTTCACCTTATTTACGTTTCCGGTTAACTTTCTGATGAGAACTCATAATATAAAAGAATTCGCAAGAAAATAGCTTTAAGCCATTTAACAGATTTAAATGATTTTTATTAATTTTTATAATCATATTTTTTTTGTAAAAATCATATAATTTTTTTCAGAAACAATCCAATTAATTTTTTTATTAAACTCATTATTACAAACTGCAGATTTTAAAACTGTGTTATAAACTAAATATCAAAAATATCTGTAATAGATTTTTTAATCAGTCAATCTTCGGCAGTAAAGTATAATCGTCATAGATTTTTCTTTCTCAGAAATATTTTGACAAAAGATTAAACTGCATAATTTTAATGTTTACTATTGTATACACTAAGATCTCACAGTTATAAAATTAATATTTGTAATACAAACGAAACCGCGAAGAAAAGGCGTTGCCTGTTAGAAAATGATTTTTTTTTTCATTACTTAAATGCCATTAATTTTCTCAATTACTCTGACAGAAAAACATATTAAATTAAATTAATTAGCAAATATGAGGGATTATTGTCATCACGATTAACTGCTGTATTGAAAATTGTAATGCAAACAAAATCCCCCTCCCCTTCAACAAAAGGCGGGTTTATAATTAGTAAAATCTCTTTCATTAATCTATTAATAAATTTTTCTGAATTTTATATCAAAATTAATGTAATAAATAAAGTTGTTTACATATCTTTAAAAGCCTCTTTCTCATACGTGGTGATTACATATTGCAATTATTATGCTCAAAAGGAAAATTTATTTCACCGTCAATTCATTTACTTTACAATAACACTTTTATAACACTGAAACGTAATTTACAGGCGTAGCATCATTGAAGAAAACGTTCACGGGAAAATGAACTTTTGGATCCTTTGCATACTCTGTAGTAGGAGACCTCAAAGCATTTTCGCGGAATTAAAATCACCAAACATTTAAATAAAAGGAAGAAATAAACCTCTATAATCCGGACCATCAGTTATTTTCTTTTTCCATTATGCTGGAAAATGTATTATTGCATTGTAATGCATTGTATTGTGTGTTTTAGACAAACCTTTACCAGGAATATCTGCCTAGTGAAATACCTTGGACTTTTTTAGGAGTTCTAACATGTGTACACATTACATCGGGAGAGAACCGTCCAAAATTCCAGACCGTTAGATCGACAGCCGCGCGGTAAGACAGAACCCAGGTTACACTTTAGCAATCTCCTACGTTCAGTATCTTATCTACTCGGCCATGGTGGGGTGGGGTCTAGAAGTGTATCGTAATTCATAGGTCGCCTCTATTCGTCTTCGCGGTTTCATTATATTGGAAAGTACCACCAACTGGAGATACTTTGGTCCAGCACGAAAAATGAGTTATTCGTTTCCGCACTTAACAAAAAGCGCAAGATAAATAAGAGTTTTTGCGCTTGAAAAATACTTTGTACCCTATTTAAGGGCAATTGGATAGTTTGGGGGGTAAATTTAATCTTTTCTTATTGGCAATGGAGAGTTTTGCCAATGACAAAAGCTGAGGTGTCAGTGCATTAGCAGATTATTTAGCTAGGGGTTACAATAGTCCAACATATGAAATTAATACAATTTTTTATGAAATCAAGTAGATGGCCCAAAGAAACCCTAAGCAGCAGATACCTTAGTTTAAACTTTTAAAAATAGCAAATTAATAGAAAGGAAAAGAAAAATATTTTTAAAACGATACAGAGTTTACTTCTGTATTCCATATTAATTGGTTAAAACTCAACTTGAAAGTTGAAAACTCATATTATTTGTAATAACAGAAATGTTAGTGTAACCATGAAAAGTGGCCCAAGGTAGCCCCGGTTGTATCAAAATCCATGCTCATTTATTTAAAGAAACTTGGGCCCACTCTTTTTCATTTGGAAACGATATTTTTACTAAATCAATATATATATATATATATATATATATATATATATATATATATATATATATATATATATGATTATTTTTTTTCATTCCTCAATGACTTCCATTCTTGCCCGATTCTTAGATCATAACGCTCGCGAAAAACCGCTAAAATTGTAAGCACATTTTCTAGGTTTAAAACTAACAGTACACTAAGGATAAAATAAAAAGTTTTAAGTATACTTAAGAGATGATAACAAAAGAAAATACCATTAGATTTATAAAGTATAAAATCATTATTTTATAAATAGACTAGCTGAAGTACCCGTCGTTGACGGGTTAGTACTGAATGCAAATTTCCAAAAAGCAAGAACTTTCGTCAGCATTGTAGGAATACACAGAATGGATGTAGTATGTTGCCAAAGTAAAGAAAGCGAAGTTGTAATTTTTATGTATTGTTAAAATATTACAGGCTAGAGAGTAACTAAATAATATCATTTCATTCGCTTTAGTCGTAATTATGTGATGCGCGAACGAATATCTACACATATTGAAATAATTTTCGCAAAATCTCAAAATCTAATCAACATTTTGGAAAAATTGGAAGCCTAGAATTTAAGTTGAGTGACAACCTATCATGTCACCCAATTTCGTTTCATTCCCTGCAGTCTTTATTTCGTGATGCTGGGACAAAAATTTCAGCATTTTAAAATGATTTTCACGAAATCTCAAAATGTAATCAAAATATTTTTAAAATTCAACGCCTATAAATTAAGATTAGCAACTACCTATCATATCACCAAATTTCGTATTAGTCTTTATTACGCGATGCTTGAAGAAATATAACCGCATTTTGAGAGAGTTTTCACAAAATCTAATAAAAATGTTTAAAAAATTGGGCACCTATACTTTATGTTGAGCAACAACCTATCATGTGACCAAATTTCATATCATGTGACCAAATTTCATTCGCTTTAGTCGTTATTACGTAATGTCTGAACAAAAATTCACTCAGTTTGAAACGATTTTCGCAAAATCCCAAAATCTCATCGATTTTTTTTTAGATGCTTATAGTTTAAGGTGAGTGACCACCTATCATTTCACCAAATACCATTTTTTCACCTTTGCAGTTATTACGTTTTGTGCGAACACAAATTTACGCAGTTTGAAAGAATTTTTGCAAAATCTCAAAATCTAATCAAGATTTTTTTTTTAATTCGACGACAATGTTTTAAGTTGAGTGACCACCTATCATGATACCAAATTTCATGTCATTCACTTCAGTCGTTTTTACGTGATGCTCGAACACAATTTTAAGGAGTTTGGAACGATTTTCGCAAAATCTGAAAATCTTATCAAGATTTTTTAAAAATACGCTGCCTAATGTTTAAGTTGAGTGATTATTCTCTTAATTTTCAACCTTGATTATTCTCTTAAAATGGTTGCGAATTCTGACATTTTGACAGACAAATGAGCATTTTTATTATCTACTAGCTGAAGTACCCGTCGTTAACGAGTAAGTACTGAATGTAAATTTCCAGAAAGCAAGAACTTTCGTCAGCATTGTAGGAGTACTATGTATTGTGAAAATATTACAGGTTAGAGAGTAACTAAGTAATATCATTTCATTCGTTTTAGTCGTAATTATGTGATGCTTGAACAAAAAAAGCGTCACGGACAGAATGACAGAACGACAGAATGAAAGAACGACAGACAGACAAACTTTTTTTTGAGGGTCGCACCGGTTTCCCAGGTGTTTGAAACGGATAGAAATTGCAAAATTTTTGAATTCCAAGGAATGTACAGACGAAAGTCTGATTTTATTTATATAGATAGCATTTAATTGGTCGTTTTGATGTGTTTCAGTATTTCAATTCTAATCTATTCATTGTTAATTTATATATGGAGTGGAATTAGTCAATGCGACGTGATGAAACCTTCTTTCGTGTACTCTGTAATATTTCTCTCTCTTTTAAAACTCATGGCCTTTCTTTAAAAATAAATATTATTTTCGCTTTTGAAATTTACGTATTTCAGATCAGTTGAAAACTTTACAAAAGTTGCACATAACTCATTAAGATCCGTAACTAATTTCTGATTCCGTATTTAAAAATGAAGTAAGGGAAATTAGAGACTCCTTGTACAACTTTTGAGATCACGCGTTTTCGATTTTACCCAGGCTGTAATTCTCTCTGACTCTTAGACTGTCATTCTAGTAATTTAAATTTTCACCAAACACCACCAACTTCCAGTGCCATTATGGATTGTCGATTCATTCTGAGAACTGCTAAGGTCGAAGGAAGTAGTTGTCTAGTCGATTCCAACCCAATCTGGGATTTATGGTAACGAGTTTAGTGAGCTGGAAAATGAAGCCATTATACCGGCCAAGCGTCCCGCAGTTCAGTTGACTTCAGATCAGCTACACATTTCATAAATTTGAAAATTAGACATCTTCAAAGGCGTGAGATGGAAGAACTGGTCAAGGATAAACCATTAGAGATGAGACGGGCTCAGCCCGAGCCCGAAAGCCCGAGCCCGGGCCCGAACCGGGCTCGGGCTCGTGAAAAATGTCTCCTTTATTGAGCATACTCCTTGAAACAGATTTTAAAACGTGATTCATCGGTAAAATAAACGTATTGATATGATGTTAGAGGACTTGCAACAAAATAATGGATGGGTAAAAAGCTAGCTTTTTCACATAATTTACTAAATTGTGTGTTTTGCTATTTCATTTGCGTGTGTGTGTTAAAATGCTGTTCATTCAAAATTTTGGCCTCATTATTTACCCGTCTTTCTTAGTTAAATGTTAGCATTGTATATATTCGCATCGTATCATAAAATATTTTTTTAAAGTAATATTGTTTCTATCAACTAAATTCTTATATGCAAATTTCTTAAATTTATTATGTAAAATCTCTTTTCTGGACGTGTTTTAAATATAACATTTTTTAATGTCACTATATGAGATTTGTAACTTGTATTTTTCCGTATCTAATATGTCTAAGTGCATACGAATGTTTAACACTCGTGTGACTACTCAACGGGATTTTTATTTAAAATTGAAACATTATTGTTATTATTTGATAAACATGGATATAAAGAATTAGAAAGTGCATTAAGAGTTTGCAACTATTTGTCTTTAATTTGCACAAACGGCAAACTTTATCGTATTCTATTCAATGAAGTAATTGTATTTTATTTATCTTTATCTGAAATTTCGGGCTCGGGCGGGCTCGGGCTCCGACATAAATTAATATTGCTCGGGCGGGCTCGGATTAAAAGTCCTCGGGCTCGGGCTTCAAAAAATGAGCCCGAACTCATCTCTATAAGCCATGGCACCTGCCCATTCTCCGGTTAAACGAACTCCCAAGAGATCAGGCTGTTGCCGCTTTTTGATTGCCGACAGGACTCTATTGCATACTCCGCATGTTTTTATAGAATCTATGTCTTGAGTAACTCCTTGTACCCCCCCCCCCTGCAGTAAAGCCAAAATGTTGACTGCTAACCCCTTTCTTAAGTGCCCCTCGCTCTACGGTTCCTTCGTATTTTTTTCGCCATTGGGAAGATGTAAAACTTAGTCTGTTTCTAATTAATTCTAATGACAGCTGTGGGAGGTCTTCCAGAAAGCAGAGGATCACTGTTCCCTTACAAATTCAGGCTGTAATTCCAAACTAATAAAATCAGAAACTTGAAAATTTTTAGATGTCTTCTTGGTGTGGCAAGCTGCTCTATACACTGTAAATAGATTAAAATTTTGTCTGTACAGTACTTGTAATTAAAAAAATTTTGCACTTTTTATCCATTTCAAGTATCTGGGAACATGGAACGACCGAAAAAGAAAAAAAAGTTTGTCTGTCGTTCTGTTATTCTGTCCGTGACGCTATTTTTGGTTCGCGCATCACGTAAAAGTGACAGAAGCAAACGAAATGACATTTGGTGACATGACAGGTAGTTACTCAACTTAAACTATAGATGTCGAATTTTTTAAAAAACTTTATTAGAGTGAAATTTTTGTGAAAGTCGTTTCAAACTGCGTAAATCTTTGTTCGCGCATCACGTAATAACGACTGAAGCAAATGAAATGAAATTTCGTGACACGATAGGCGGTGACAGAAATTAAACTATAAGAATAGAGTTTTTTAACATTGAATAAATTTTAAGATTTTGAGAAAATTGTTTAACAATACATACATTTGTGTTCGTGCATCGCGTAGCAACGACCAAAGCGAATGAAATGGAATTTAATGACATTACAGGTGATTGCTCAACTTAAACAATATGTGTGGAATTAAAAAAAAATGATTAAATTTTGATATTTTGCGATAATTTATTGAAAGTGTGAAAATATTTGTCCAGCAGATATCACTGAAGCGAATGAAATGAAATTCAGTATCGTCACAGGTGGTTATTTAAACTATAGGCGTTGAAGTACTTCAGAATTTTTTAAACAGATTTTGAGTAAACTGTGGATTCCAAAATTCTTTTAAATATTTCATAGATTTTGAGATTTTGTGAAAATCGTATTAATGTTTGTCCTTACATCCCTTAAAAATGAGAATAGAATGAAACAAGAGAATAGAATGAAATTTAGTAACATGATCAGTAATGGATAAACAATAAATGCCGAAAATGTTTTAAAAATGTGAATAATTTTTTTTTAAATTTATGCTTTAGCCTTTTTTGATTTTGTGAAAATTGTGCAAAGTTTTCTTGATGCATAAAGTATCTACAGTGAATTAAACAAGATTTAGTTACAGGTTAGTTAATAACCTCTTAACTTAAAAGCCCATTCAACCAGAATAAAACTAATTTTGAAAATAAAAAAAATACTCTATTGTTTGTTCCCTATCACTTTGTTATTTTCTAACCGGTTATCTTTTAACAATACACAGAAGTTATAACTTTACTTTCTATACTATGGCCAGTATGCTAATTCCATTCATTATACTTCTACAATGCTGACGAAAATTCAGGATTTTTTAAATACGCATTACACACTAATCCTTCTACGACGACTACTTCAGCTAGTAAACAATAAATCTGTATCAGTTACGAAACTATCACTAATAATTTTTAAAAAAGTAAAATATTCTGCAAAATTTTGCAGTGCAATTTAAGAATTTTCTCAAAAAGATTGATTAGAGCTACCAATTTGTTCCCTGGAATTTGAGACCGTGTGCAGTTATTTTATTATGATTTGTGTTCACCAGGGTCGTGAAGTAGGTTTTGTTTATTTCGAACGACAACCTTAAAAGCATCACCGGAAATCGGGGGAGTCATTCCCAGGTTGTCACCTCTGAACCACTTTCTGACCTACTGAATAAGAGAACATGCGGCCCACAAATTTAACGTGCACAATCTCCACATACAGACGAAAGTCCGATACCTCTGGGGGTGCCGATCCGGGTTATAGGTCTCACATCTGAAATTGCTTTAAAATTAGGTAACCCCGAGCTAAGTCAGTCTTCCCCTCATTTAGGCTCAATACAATGGAAGCCGCTACCTTTCGTCCATCACCGTCCTATACGAAGGATCTCGCCCGCTCCACGGTTGCCAGAGGGAATTAGTATCAATAATATGGAGTTTTTCTATCAGCCAGGATTCGAGCCTAAGTTTTTAACCCAGAATTAAACACCTTGTCAACCAGGTTACAAACATTTTGTCTCAGTGGGTTTAAAAAAAAAAGCTTTTGTGAGTGATGCAAACCTTTTGGGGCTTTTGAGTGAGAAACTTTCCTGGACTCTCAGCTTGAGTGCGCTAATTTTTCGATCATAATAATGAAATAAAAAAAAATATTTTTCCTTATCAAATACACAATCCGAATTTTGTATATTATTAAAACGTTTAACGCATAATCACAGGCATTGATTACATTCTGTAATCTATACATAGGATGTCCCCAAAAATGGGTAACGGGCTTTAATTCTTTATCTATCAGAGATAAGTGGTCAGTGTAAATTCAAAAAATGTTCAAAATAAGGTTGTAAATAAAGATTCCATTAAGAAAAAATTCCTCTCGTTCATTTTCAAATAGTTACACTTTTTTAATTTGTATACGACCCTTGTACAAAACAATTTCCAATTAGTAAAATGTGCCCCATACATTAATGAGGTGACAGACAAAATTTTAAAATTATACTTTAAAAGGTGTCAGAGATATGACAGATAAATATAACGTTGACTTAAACCACTTTTCAATGGCTCTAGAAGGAAAACAATCACGTCGAATGATCGCATTTCAGGAGTTTTGCAGAAATTTCGAAAGAAAATCTTTTTTTTTACACTAGCTATAAACGTTTAAATTCAAAATCATGTATAGTCCCCCAATCAACTTTCTTTAAAGATATCTTTGTGTCGTTGTATGATGAAAAGCTTAAATTTAGTACATCACGACATAAGTGTATGGGGCACATTTTACTAATTGAGAATATTTTTACGGGGGTCTTATACAAATTAAAGAAGTGCATCTTTTTGAAAATTAACGAGGGGAAATTTTTTCTAAACGGAGTCTTATTTCCGACCCTATTTTGAACATTTTGTCAATTTACATTGCCCACTTATCTGTAATAGATAAACAATGAAAGCCTGTTACCACCTTTTTGGAACACCCTGCATAATTTATTATGTATCAATAATCTGTTAGATTACCGATTTCAAAGTAGATTGAATGCATACAAGCCGAATTGCATAATTTTAAACATTACGAAAGATAACTGTAAAGGTATTTACCCTCTATAACATTATTCCAGCTTTTCTACGGTTACTGCACTGATCGGTTTTTGCCTTAAGGGCCAGCAGTTTGAGTCTTGGTTTTCTTTTTATCAATATTATTTATTTACATCTCAGTAAATAGCTACAAAAAATCCATTTATGTACTTTGACGGTGTTTTGCATTTCCAATTCATGCATGCAAAAGTTGTTTTATGGGTAAAATTGGTCAACGTAATTTTGAAATAGAATAAGTAGGAAATTAAAAAAAGAAAAGCCTTAGGAATTTAATTTTTCGAAAAAAAATGTATGTTATCTTAAGCTATTAATTCATTTATTAGAAACTACTTTTGAATGAATACCTCACTAGTTAAAAGAAAATAGGAAGAAAGATATGAACTTTGGTATTTCTGACCGATTCTGACCTAGATGAAATGTCATCACGAGCTTAAGTTAATTCGAGCCTATGTTATTTTCCTTAATCATGCAATAAATATGTCATAAATAATTACAAGTTAATATTAATTTTTATAATTATAATGTTACATATTTTGTGACTAATAAAATTTTAAGCTTTTAATAAAGCCAATTAAACGTACCTAGAAAGCTCCATCCCTTCCTGCAATAGAATTTATTTATTTATTTATTTTTTTAGAGTGGGCTAAAATTTTTTTAGTGCCCTATCCCCCTCCCCCCCCCCCCGAAAAAAAAAGAAATAAACCAAATAACTTAAAAAAGAAGAAAAAAAATCGTGACCTATTCCAGTAATGAAAAATAAAAAATAAATCTAATTAAATTAATTTGATTAAAAAAATAAAGTGATCTAAAATCTATTGATTTAAATTCAATGTAAAAATACTCATTAACATTGAAAGCCTAATTTCTTATATTTGTCTCAAAAAACGTGGTAATTTTTAATACCACGGTCTGGTCGTCATGTTATGGAATGAGATATATAGCAAGGCCCACCCATTTACAATATTCATCAAATGTAATAGTTATTATTAGATAACCTTAAGACTACCTGATATCATAAAGTAAATAACTAATCCTTTCCTTTGATTTATTGTATTTAGCTGTTTCTTTTTTTAACCCAAAATGATTAAACTGAAAATCCGTAATAGGGTGAGTGCACCAGTAACTGCCACTATGCCAGATAATTTATTGTAATAAGCTTTCATTTCAGAACTTTTATTACATGTTGCCACCAAGTACCATTTATCTTCAATTTTATGCACGTTTCTTCTACCTCCAGGGTGCTCTAGATATCAAAAATTGAGATTTTAAACTCAGCGCTTAAAAAAAAAAAAAAAATGATTTTCAATAGCTGGCTTAATTCTGAAATTAAGATAAATGCCTTTTCAACTTGTTTCTATTTGAAGCATATTTATTTTTATAAATTATTTTAAACTGAGCTGTATTAGTTTAAAAGTACATAAAATAAGCCTGTAGGGATCTTTTTTATCAATAAATTTATTTAAGGTGAGGTGTCATTTATTGGGTTAAACAATGGATTTCACCATTGATACTTATGTCTGTTATCGATGTTCTAGGAAATGCAGTAAATAGCTATTCAAAAGTTTATCTGTAGGTAATTTTTGAAAATATAATATTTTTACAGTGACTGATACCATGTCAGTTACTGGTTCTGACGTATGTCATTTACTGGCTCTTATACTTTACGGTGTTCCCATTCTGCATTCTACCTGTTTTAGACATTATTTTAATATTTAAAAATGCATGAATCTCTCTCTCTCTCTCTCTCTCTCTATATATATATATATATATATATATATATATATATATATATATATATATATATATATATATATATATATATATATATATATATATATATATATATATATATATAAAGATAGAAAAAGAATAGCATAAAACAGAAAGAAAAAATTCACAAAGTTTTCTGACAGTACGTTCCAGTGATAGAGCAAGTCAGAAAAAAATACTATAACACTGACAAAATACTTCTATAGAATTTTATATGAAAAAAAGTCAGAAAGAATAAATATGATTGAGTTCTGCGATGTCAAATTTATTCAAGAAAATTTAGAAAATAAGAATACTTGGGAAAAAAAAAAGAAGGCACTGCAAGTGTTTTCCGAAGGCTTCATATTTTGCGGACTAATATGCCTGTAAACAAATCTTTTACAGTTGATAGGGACATTTCAAAGAAAAGAAAGCTATTCTATTGGATTGTGGAATACCAACAGTGAAATAGATGAAAAAATGACTAAGCTTTGCTAGACAAAACATTACCTCCATGTTCCTAATCAAAGTGCATTGATATATATTATCCTTTTTTTAAGCTCACATAAAATTGAAAAGGGTTTGTCGTTATTTGTTATCTTTTATGGAAATGCACTATTCAAACTTTTAAATATTATGTGAAAATGACATTTTTATTATTCTGAAATGTGCTATTTCATCTAATATTTTTATTAAATTTTTCAAAATAACTTAATATTGGCAAAATATCATCTTTAAAAATACATGTTTTCTCCAAGATAAGATTGTCATTGACAAATAAATGAGTAGGTTTTTCAACTCATTTCACGTTTGTCAGTTACTGGTTCAGCCACCATGATAACATAAAATACTGAAAAAGTAGAAAACTTTGACCTTGTTGAATAAATTATATCCTGCATGAATTATGAAAATGCACTTCAGTTCTGAAAACAAAAAGTTTGTCTTAGTATAATTTTAGTAAGTAGCAATTACTAGTTAATTTTTATATTGCTCTTAAAGTATCAGTTACTGGTGAACTTATCCTAGTAAAAAATAATTTTTTTTGGATACAAATCAAAAGTACAAAATAATGTTTATTTGTTTCATAATCAACAAATAGAAGATGATCTTTATATAAGAATTGCTCATTATATCTAAAAAGCATTTCCATTACCTATAGCAGAAAAAAAAGAAATCTAATTCCATGCCACCACAGTAATAATAAAAATTAGTTTATGTTTCATTTACACTTTCAAACGATCAAATCATCCCTCTAAAAAAAATTATGTACTCTTTAATAGTATTTCACAAACTATTTATAGACCTGATACTCATCAAATCTTACAATTCAGTAGCTTAAAAAAAATCTAGTCACGACTTTGCACGTTATTATGCATTCAGATCGCGTTATTCACTTTGCATTTATAATTGTCGGTCATGTTTTCACGAGACGCAAGCACGGAGATGTTTTGCCGCAGGTCATCAGCGTTACTTCTTCCGAGTCATTAGCTGAGACAGATCTCATTAAATAATACGGAACTCAGCCGTACTGCTATTCGTGTCTTCAGCTGTTTGATTCACGAAAAAAGCTGTGAGAACTACACTTGATACCAATAACAATTTTAAAATAGGTATGTTTTGTTTATAGCAATAAAAATAACGTTTGAAATTGATTCGTAATGCATTTATACAGAACGTCATTGCAAAAACTGACATCAATATGAATCAAACGGAGCAATGACCTGAAAATCTTGATATACTATGCCTCAGAAAATTTCGGACATTAGATAGGTGGTTACTGCACGAAATTAGTTATTAATAATTTGATTAGGTTTTATTTTCCTTTAAAGCTTCCGAAAATTGTCTGAGAAAAGATGTTACAGAAGGGGAAAACATAATCGCTGGTCAGTTTGATTTCAACCATGTCCTACGCTGAGAAGTTTTCTTGTTCGATTGTTCACTGTTGAATTAGTTTGTTTGTTTGAATTGAGAATTTTTTCTTGAGATTTCTGACTTAAATTAGTTTGTGAACTGTTCGAAAAAGAAAGACCTGGTATGCTTAGATTTATCGAGAAATAGGCACAAAATCCACGTGAAACTACTGTTAAAACCAAATCCGAGGGAGGAAGACAGTAACAAGTATTATTTCGCTTGTTTCATTATAAAAGAATAACAGTTTATTGTGGATGCAGTTGACTAGTAGTTTTATGAATACGTACGCTGAAATATTATTGTTTAATGTGTGTATAACTTATATAATGTATGTACAATATATCTTTCTCCTTCTGATTGTACTTTTTATGTTTGTGTACCTTTATATCCGATAAATCTCATTTTCTAAACCCGTATTTTTTTAATTATTTAAGTAATAAAAGCAGCTCAAATTAAAGATATTGTTATTTTTTTATGTTTAAGTTCATCTGTTGACAAGCAGTAATCTATTAACTAGTTGGCGCCTGTTACTCAGTTTTCCTCAGTTCGTGAGTCAGATTACTGGACGTATAAGCCACAATTACTCTGATCTAATCATTCTGTGACCTTTTTACGTATATATTTTTTCGGAACTCGATTGTTATAATCGATTTATCAAGTTTGTGATTTTGGTGAATGGCCCACCTAAAATCTGTCTTTAAGATTCTTCCATATTTTTAACTGTCATCAAATTGGAAAGGAACTATTGAATTTTAGTACCACTACAAATTACAGGATGCATTATGCTTAACGACCCTTTTTCTAAAGGGGCATATATTTGAGAGTTTATTAATATTTCAGAATTACATTTTTAAATACACTTCAGCATATGATCTCCAGAACCCATAAGTAGTTCCTCATCTAAATATTCCTCCACAATTTTGGTTCTCATCAGTAGGAGGGGGAAACTTTGAATACTGACTACCTGCGATTTGCAACTGCTGAGAGAACTTTTGCTCCCATCGTTTTGACGCGAACGTTTGCAGCTTGAGCACGTTCCTATTTTATAATTCTGGAATCAAACTTATGTTCTCCCATCCAGAATCCAATTGCTTGCCAAACAGCCTAATACGCCTGTTTCTTTGCAATGTTATTTTCACGTAGCAGTAGAACGCAGTATGTTGTTGTGCGTGATTATGGCAACGCTACACTAGGGCGATCTGCCAAGGAAGGGGATGCCTCGGTAGGAGGACTTTCTGAGAGGTTCTAACGCGTATTCACGTTACATCTGGAGGAAACCTACCAAAACTCCAGACCGCTTGATCGACAGCCGCGCGATGGGACCCGAACCCAGGACCTTCACACTTCGGCCGTCTACCATTTTCACTGACATAACCACTGTGCCATGATGAGGTGTAGAACGCAGTAATAGTAATAGCGTTAAGTAAATATAAATGTTAACATTAAATAAAAGTCAACTGTAAATTTAAAAAAAGCAAATAGTTACTTTATACGATTCCGACTATCATCATACACGCTTACTTCATGCGTCATAAAAGAATATGTTAAAAAAGAACGAAAAAATACCAGCTGCCACAATGGTTTAGACACGAACAAAATTCGACCCGTCCAACCGCATCTTGATTTACGCAATATACTTTCCACAAACAACGATAAAATCTGCGATACATCGGAACACCACCGTTTTTTTTTTTTTTTTTTTTTTTTTTTCATGAGCACATCACGAAGACGAAGTCTTCAAGAAAAAGGGAAAGGTCTTATTTCCTTTCTTCTTTGAACAGATTCCGAAAAAAATTAAAGTACACCAAGCAGAACCTAGTACGAATACTCGTTGGAAAAGTAGATGGCTCGCACGAAGGAAACAGCCCATAAAGCGAGGGAATTTCCTTTAAGAGGAGCTGTTCTCTTCAATTAATTTACGAATAGCGTGATTTCCCGTTATTTATTTATTTATTTGCTCGCCGAAAAGACGCAGTTATTATGTCAGTGCGGTAATACAAATATGTCAAGGTAACTATGCAACCAACTATCATATATTCATTTATTATAAACTCGGAGAAGGTGGAGTGGTTTTCATTTGCATGGTAATTGAGTGGGTGGTTGCATTAAATTAAATACTCGCGCCAGCGTATTAACCACAAATATGTGAATGGTGATTCTTTGACCATTTTTTTCCAGGTATAATGTATTGCTATTTTCAGGTTTCCCACATAATATTAACCTTAAAAGGATTTTTTATGCGAATGTGTTATTTACATGATTCCTGGGTCAACGGTCAAATGGTTTTGCCCTAAGAGAAAAATAAAGAAAGATTCAAGGTATTAGTTTTGTTTCAAAAATCAATTCGAGATAAAAAATTTAGCTTTTACTCCCATGATCTTTTTCCTTTCTTTCTCCTTTTTTTTTCTTTCAGTGACTACTATCACTAAGAATGATTTTGTTTCACTTTAGAAGCAAGAAATAAATTAGCATGAAAATTTTATGAATGATAAAGATGAATTATAATTATATCGAATACTAAGTCATGTAAGCACTGTTAAATTTCTATAGTTTACTATTTGATGCACCCGTTGTTTGTATGGGAAGAAGCAAGTGCATTTCTAACACTTGTATTGGAAGGTAGTTTATTTTTATGATTTGCACATGTAAAAAGCAATCCTCTGTCAGTAAAATAATTCCAATTTGTGTTAATGAAAACGACACTCAATACATTTCATCTTTATCTACATAACCCTTAAATGCATATCAATGCATATATACATCATATTTTTCAGTGTCGGATTTTAGAGTAAAAGCCAAATTTCTTACCTCAATTTCAATATAGTTTTTAGCAATAAATGATTCATAGAGTAAATAATAAAAGTTTCACATACTTCTTTGAAACTGCGTGTTTTCGGAAAAATTGAAGTGTTATTCACAAAACTGACCCAGGAAATTTAGCTT
This sequence comes from Cheiracanthium punctorium, assembly GCA_038373885.1. Classification (NCBI taxonomy): domain Eukaryota; kingdom Metazoa; phylum Arthropoda; class Arachnida; order Araneae; family Cheiracanthiidae; genus Cheiracanthium; species Cheiracanthium punctorium. The sequence continues at coordinate 312,579 of JAWZYV010004175.1, forward strand.
ACACTCGTGGCTATCGAGCGAAAGTCTTTAAAATTTCTGCATTTAAGGCTTAAAATGAATAGTGAATTTCATATTCTGTTATCGTAGTATCAGATTCTATGGCTGCCTCTTAAGTGTTTGAATTTAACAACGAACGAAAATTAAAGTCATTTCTGGCATTCTTACACTCGAGAAAAAATAACCTTTAAAAAATCTGAAACACTTTAGTATTTTAAATACGCATTCTATTAATATGCTACAGGTGCGCAAACACTAGCTCCTAGAAAGTCCCCAGTGTTATTCTGAGATGTTCAAAGAATAGTTTGATTGACATCGAACGGTGCTAACATTTTCATTAGTTAATTCTATTGTTTTACTGAATAATATATATATATATATATATATATTTTTTTTTTTTTTTTTTTTTTGGAAGGGAAACAATATCGGTGCGATAGGAATCGAAATTTAATGTGCTAGAGTTGTCGTTCCTCTCAAAATGTTTCATAACAAAACATTTTATTTACACTCACAATGACACGGTGAACAATGAACCAATATTCGCAATATAAATTACAGAAAGAAAAAAATATATAACTTGAGTTACTGGAGCAGAGGATACAGTTCAGCGATTTCGTTTTGTAATTCCAAAATGGCCGGAGGCATTGTAGGGTCAGCGAGCATGAAAACCCCATCCGCACATCCATTCGACAGGTTCATGGGTACATAACTGAAGGTGTGTGTTTACATAATGATTAGATGTACGAACCCACTAGATTGAACATAACGGGAGAAACGTTGATGCCGCCCAAGGCCGGATTATACATTAGGCTCAGTAGGCTGCAGCCTATGGGTCACTACCATTTAGAAGCCCCTAAGTAGAACCATAGATATAGGAATCTCTAGATTGAGCATAACGAGAGAAAACTTGTTGCCTCCAAATGGTAGCCATGATAGTGGCATGCGCAAAATGGCAATAACTTAAATTATAATGGTATTTCAAGCATTTTAGAACGATCTGTATTTTAAAAAGTACTCGTATCGAAATATTTTCCCTCGAACTTATTTATTTTTCTGAAGTATTGCAACAAATGTTCTATTTTGCATCGACGGCAGTCATGATAGTGGCAGAAATGGGGTGCGTTTTTGGCAACGAAAAGCACACGATTAAGAACATTGGATGAGCAATCTAGGTGTTCCTAAATCTATGAGCAGAATTCTGAAAGGGAAAACGTCCTATTAAATGAAAAAAAAAAATTGAAACTAATCAAAAATTTATGTCATTTTTAAAACTTATCATAAGCAATAAATTATCAATTCAAAGTGGCACATGGCAGAGCAGATTTTGTTTTTTAATGAACTATTCTGTTCAGTTAAATTAGCATTTTACCAAACTGAGATTTCTTCTATTTCACAGCGTACCGTATAAATATTCGCAAACTAACAATTACATAATCGCCGCCCGGGTTGTGTAGTGGTTAGAGAGCCATTCTAGCACACCTAGGAAAACAATTATGCAGTTGTATCTAGTATCATTTTACAATTACAAGGAGGAATGCTATGGACGTACTCTTTAAGATAAATCACAAGAAGCCTTCAAGCCTAGAAATTTTTTGGAGGAGGAGCCCCTAATCCGATTCTGATGCCTTCAAACGGTATAGCCATACTCTTGGCAAGCGCAGAATAAGCTATGGCCAAAATAACTGTCAGAATGGCAGTCCCTTTTCCACTTGAATAGGCAGCGGCTTAATCGGGGCCATCGTTATTCTACCGGGCCTGCTTGAGTACTCCGATGAGTCATCCAAAGAGGCCTATGGATGCTCACTTATTGGTTCCAGCACTTAGATACGTCATCTAACGGCTGAATCTAACCAATGAGGAAACTTCCTGAGGTCACTTTCAGAGTTCACAGCAGGCCCGGTAGAATCACGATGGCCCCGGCTTAATACGAAGCCATCAAATTCAAGCAACGTTATCAATGACTGCAAAAATATGCAACCATTGTTGAACTTTCCCTACCCATGTTTCTTAAATAATGGACATCTATTCCACAACAAGCTTACATATAATATATATTTTTTTCTAATAGCGGCCACTAGCCGTTTATAGGCCTTAGCCACAACTAAGGCCGGAATTAAGTGTCTGTCTTTTATATGGAATCAACTAATTGGTAGACTAGCGTTGCCTCCTATATAGGGGTGGACGAAAGGGCACCCAAGCTAAGCCCATGTGGAACCTAGACCTGCAGTGTGGTAGAAGTGTTCTCTAGCCACTACGCTACCCGGTTGGTAGTAATAATAAATAAAAAAAGTTAAAGATATGTGTGATATTTTCACACTTTTTTAGGCATATTTAGGAAAATTTTAAAATTGTTTATAAAATCAATATCGGAAATTTATGTAATACGATTGGCATTTGCAGAATCAATTAGAATGAGATGAGCATGCTTATCTTTCAAATGGTTTATGATAATGTTTTTTTTTTTCTCTTTTCTTTTATAAATGTAGGATTACATTCTTCCATAACAGCCTCATGTAAAGAATTTTTTTGTTTAACGCCTTCGTAAATTTTAACACTATTCAGTGAGAAAAACAACTGGGAAAACTAAGATTTGTTTTACGGCAGTCTAAAACGTGATGTCAAAATTTAAAAACTGTGTGAGATTGACAAACTCTGGCACCAAATTTAATTATATCAAAGTACACCCTCCAACAGAAGTATTCGAGCAAGAGAGAAATTTCCTACGTTGGTTTTGTATATTAAAAATTACTTATCATAGAATATGAATTAGGCTATATAAATATGACTTTCCATATTTCTGTCAAGTAGTGTGTTTTTCAGAAACTCAATGATTATTCGCAAATCTAAAATAGGAAATTTCTCTCTTGCTCGAATACTTTTTTTGGAGGGTATACATTCGTAATGCGTGCGACAGACATCTGCGTTGACATCTTTCACGCGATTAAAATGAACTAGTTCCTTCAGCTGAACCATGAAAGATTTAACTATTTAAATTGAGCATTTCAGATTTCGCAAGAATTATTTTTAGACATAATTAGAGAAACTTACAAAATAGGGGAAAGACAGTTGGCTGTTACAGAACTAAAAGGTACTTAATCAAAGTCGGAAAACTAACTGCTGCTTGATCACGTATTTAAACGCAAAAATATATCATTAAAAGCGAAGATTCTTGTGCCTCATTTTTTGAATAATTGGTATAGTTTTCATTAAAAATGAGAATCCAAATATAGTTATATTATGTTTATAAGCCAAAATATAGTTTACAATTTGTATATATGAAAAAAGTACTTAGGCATTATTATTGAGCAAAAATCAGAAAATTCAAACATGATAGTTGATTTCTGTAGTTAACAGACCGTACGTGGTAAGTATTCTTACCACGGTCTTAGAAAGGGTTAATGAATATTTTTCAAAAGAGCATAGCACGCGCGCGCGCACACACACACACACACACACACACACACACACACACACACACAAAAAAAAAAAAAAAAAAAAAAAAAAAACTGAAGAAGTCAAGGGGAAATCTAACGTTTGGGGAATTTTATCCTTTGGTCTTAAAACCTACGTCGGAAAATTCACTAATGCTCATACTTGTTTTCGTTGTCTGGACATGATTATAAAGTGAGCAGAAAGTTATCTATTTAACCCATTTGTGCCTGGATATTTTTGCGACTTTCTTCGATTTTTACTGATAACAGAAATAATAGATAAATTTCTGATGTCAAATTCTTGAACAAGGGATGATTTCTTTTAAAATCCTTATGCATAAAAATCGAAATATCAACATCCTACTTGGTCATGTTAAAATATTTTGTAGAGTTGGGGCTCAATACTCATGAATAAAGGCTAGGAAAAACAAATAACGTTTTCGACTAATAGCGAAAATTCCGTCTCAAAAAAGGACACTAGGCATAAATGGGTTAAAACAATCTTACAACATGCACTCATTATGTAAGCTGATTAAATTAAATATTTTGTAGTGATGTTTTTCAAAGAAATTGTTAAAATGAATTAATGAAATTTTTTTTTAATAATTTTATTTTTACGGTAGGTATTGTTATTTTTAAGTACCGTCAGTAGATAAAGGATTAAAATGCGGACATTCGTAAAACAAGGCTGGGGTACAGACCTCTATTGACCGTCATTGTAAACCAGTTTTATTGACGATTCTAGTTTTTAAACCAATAATAAAACTGGAATCGGTCAATAAACTGGTTTATAATGACGGTCAATAGAGTCTGCATCCCAGCCCAAAACTCTGGGCACCAATGGGTTAATAATTTTCTCACTCATCTTCATAAAATCGAAACATAAATATTTCATAACATTCTTTGAATATTTGGCAACGATTTTATCTGATTCGCATTATCAGTACCAGTTTGAGACCTATATTTCCCTTTTAAATTTCGTGCACTGGCAGGTGTGGGTTGAAGATTTTAACTTTTTACCCACCATTTTAATAAAGTATATATATTTTTTAACTTTATCATTTTATTGTAGAGTTTGTGAAAATTGTAAGTACCATTATTGCTCTTCGAATGGCTCAATCCTTATGCATTAAATATCAGAAACTATGGATTAAGTAAAAATAGCCGTGTAAAAGGGTAGCGTTCTATTTTTCGTTCTTGTTTAGGGAATCTTTGATGCTCTTTTGCAAAATCTGTATTTTTACGATCTTTATATAGAAAGCTTGTAATTTTGTATATCTTTTTGAAGACATTATTTCTCTGATACTATTTTCGTTATTTCAAATGAAAATTGGAGTACTGACAGAATTCAGACTAGTAATTCAATCTGTTATGAGAATTGCTTTATAGTCCCTCCCCCCAGTTCAATTTAAACTTAGTTCACTTATCTGTACTACTGATATCTAAAAATATGAAACTTCCTGCGCACATCAGTTGATGAATTAAATGATAATTAAATACAATTATTTTTGCAGTGTACAAAAATTTGACATCTAATAGTTTCCTGTATTAAACTTCATGTTTACACAGTTCCAGATTATATTTACTATACACAAATACTAATATAGCATTTTTTCCTCTAGAAAGACCCTCATAGAACCGAATACCGTTTCTATAAGTAATCAAATTCCTAAGCTATCATTACACAAAGATTAATTTTACTCCAGTTTCTGTATCTAGAGGTTTAACTTTATTCTACTCAACATTCTTTATCAGCTAGAGCGGTAGGTAGAGTGAGACTATAGACGTTTTTCACTTTCAATAACTAGACTTATATATTTGGAGCGTTAATTGAATCTAAGTTAATTCATCAAAACCTGTTTGAAATTATTCCTTGAATTGGCAGTTTTGTAAAGCTTATTCAGAATAAAAGTTCAATCGCTTAGATTGCTTATGCATTAGTTTAGATTTATAAGCGAAGTAAAAGTCTTGTAAATAAATTAAGGAATTAAATTTTATTTGCATTCGGACGAATTTGTATGAAATCCCACAATACGAATATATCTGATTTCTTAAATTCGTGCGTGTATCGGTCTCGACTAGATAAGTGCAGTGAGGTTTGAAACAAATCTCTTGGTAGTTGGCAACGCACTTTGGAAGCACGTTTCCTCACGATGAAACTTCTATTTAGATATAAATAAAATAGCCATCTTTTCTTCAAAGTGTGATAATACTGTCTAATTAGGAATTGGAACGATACGGGTGAGGTGGCTAACCAACCATGGAAGCTAAAAGTCATTTCTGGAAATGTTTCGAATTTGCCGTGCATATGTGTAGACTGGATGCGCACGGAATGCCTAAAAGTGTTTTTCCGTATTATCTATAAATATAATGGCTGTGGTAGAGCAGAAATTATGACCTATTAAAACTATGGGTTGATATCATTCTCTCAAGTTTGTTTGCACTGAGAATCTTAGACTTGCAGTGGATCTGAAAACAAATCTGACATTTCAAACTAAATTTAGGCAAGAGTTTCGGATTCGTTAATTGCGAATTTAAAAACTATAATGAAGCGTAATGAGTCACTCCACTTAATTTAACCTTAATTAATCTTGAGGGGGGGGGGTTAGGAAATATACTGTTCGTGAAAATTTTAAATCAGTTTCTTCAGAAAGAGGGGGGGGGGGGGTGAGGGATGAAGGACAAATTATACGATTGATTTCACTCCATGTTTGTCTTTCGAGAGTACTTCATGTACTCTAGCACTATAGTCATTTACTAACCTAAACAAAGATGTTCCTTGAATGATTTTGATTCTTTAGAATAGTCTTGAGTTTCCTTGCATTGTCTCATGACAGTTGGTAACTTTTAAGAAATGTTAAAATTAAAAGCCTTAAGATACAAGTTATGACAACTCAAATTTTCATGTACTTAAACTAGTAAGTTTAAAAATATTAATTTTGTTCAATTTCTTTTCTTAGGCTATTCAACTTAATCCAATAGCCAGAGTTAGCTTTTCGAAGCAGCCATGGAACATGTTGCCAAAGCATTTAGGTTTCCTTTCGAATTTTACGAATGGATGATGTCTAAAAGTGGTAAGTAAATTCTCTACTGTGCTAAGCATTCCTTGCTTAAGTGTTCGATTAATACTCAATCTGAAAGCAAAATAAGAATTTTAGAGGTAATTTTCTGGCTCTTAAAGTAACTTTTAGGTTCCAGTACGGGCGAACCTAGTACACGAACTTCAGCGATTTGCCAGCTGTGTGCTTAAGTGTGGCGGTGTGCCAAAGTATTAATTCATCAATGACGTTGAGAATATTTTTACAAAAATGCGTTGAGAATATTTTTACAAATAGTATTTTAGGCAATTGTATTTTACTAGAGTAAACATCCAAGATTAAGTTTTGTAGTATTAACAAGAGACATCTGCTAGATATGAACGGCACTGTGTGAGATTTTTTCTTTGAAATTAGAGGACGTTAGTGATTGAGAGCGATAGGTACTATCATTATTGCATCACTATTTAAAACTTAATAGAAACGCAGTTGCTTAGCCAGCGTGAACTGTCATTAATTCAAGATCACCTTTAAAAAATGGTTTTCGTAAAGAATCGGCGATTCATTAAAAATCGGTTAAATGAAAATTTAACTTTCCATGGTATCCTAGACAGGAAAAGTAGTTTAGTTTAGTTAATCTCCTGTAATGTACGGATTGTCTATGAACAAGAACATTGTTCAAAAGCAACGCAGCGTAATTTTTTAAATGCCTAGATATATTCTCCATCGAGGATGTGAAAATCTGACAATGATCACAATGCAATTTTGGCTGCAGACATGGCTCCCTAATTATCTTTAAGACATGGCCTTGAAATGGCTTTAGATTTCGAAGGTTAGCATTGTAAATTATGTCAAACACCAGACGGTCTATTGTTTGAATCAAAGCATTATCGTGATAAAGGACCAGATCTCGTTCATATCTAATCTTCGCTTATGTGTGGGGGATTGAGTACTTCGCAAACTTAATTGGTTCATTGTATGCAGTCAAGGCTTGATGTATTTTGGGGTGGAAGAGCTGCCATATCTTTTTGTAGACCTTCCCTCAAATCTTTTTTTGCCAATAAATCTTTGATCAGAAAGATTGCCAATTTAACAATTATGTACAAAACGTGCGCACTTTTAAAAGAAAGTTTCCGAAGAAAACTGCATAGCAAGAAGACTTGTATTGAAAATTACAAAAACTCCCATGAGACAGGATCAAATTCATACGTGGGTAAAGTAGCAGTATGGACAAGATAAATATTTGCAACGATGGGAGCAATTTGATTACAGTAAAGTTTTGAAGAGAATAAATTTAAGGGGGTGGCAAACTTTGAAGCTCTTACCAGGAGTAAACCCAGAGCGATCATTTCGTAATAACGCGGTCGTTTTTGGGACAAACATCTGTACAGTACAAACCTCCAGCCCTCTAGTTACAAGTTTTCTTCCGTTGTCCTCTTCAGTGTTTATCTTCAGAAATACGAAAGATAAAAATGACTACCTTAGCAAAGCAGTATCCATGTCTCTATGCGACAGCTGGGCCACACAGCCGCACAGCCAGCTGCGTCAAAAAAGGTCTCTAGATCTGTGGCACGCGATGAACGTTGCGATCGTCCGCCATCTTGCTGGTAGTTAAGTCGAGCGATGGCAACACGGCTGCTTTTTTTCAGCATTGGGAAAGGGTTGCGCCTCAAAGGGTTAAATGAAATTTAATCATTCCTGCATTCCACTTTGAATAAACGCATGATCCGAATCGGAGATTGGTTGTACTCCGTTACCTATAACATCTATGGCTTGTTAATAAGCTAATGAATAACTTCGATGTTTCCCCATATGAACTCCAATACACTTCACCGGCGGAATAAGTAACGAGCTTGAATCTTCTAAAGCATTACCAGCTTCGGGCAAACGACCTTCCGGCTCTCATTCAAGTCGACACATACACAAAGCTCTGCAGTATGGATGGTTTTTGTTTCTTCCCCATTCCTCTTGAGGTCACGGCCGAATGAAACCGGATCAGTGCGGCTACGGGAAATATTTATTTTTCTTATAAGATTTGGGTTTATGGCAACACTGTTTTAACGATTTTAAAATTGAGGAAATGCTGCCTGATAAAACTGAAGTGTTGGTAGCCCTTTTCATGTACCTTCTGCAATTTATGCTTCTGTATCCAGATTTTGATTTTTTTCCTGAGAACGTAACTTGAATTAGCGGTAGTTTAAAGAATAGTAGGTCAGTTGACCTTTTTGAAGAAAAGGAATTCGATGTATATTAGCGGTCTCGCATTGACTTCATGTATGAAACTCCGTCAGATGAAAGCAATTGCATGACAATGGCGGATAATGGTGCTTTAAGCTTCGGTCATTATTGAAAAAAATTAATGAATTTGATAATTCATAATTGGAGACATTGGTTATGATTAGATTTATAACTACGGCCCAGATCACTATTGGAATAAACTTTTTTACTGTAGGATCATAAAAACAATCGTAAGTGAAATCTCATACTTTAAATGCTGTTGCTAGTATTGGATAATTTGTCTTGCTGCTGCTTGTTTTCACGTGACCTTTTTTAGCGTATTTCCCGCAATAAGCTAATTTTTCGGACATCGAAAAATCGTTTTGAATGTAAGGTCTAATTTTTCATACCCAGTGTCGGAGCTAAATATCTTGAAGCTTATCTTCTCAAAGCCACTCCCAAAACCGGCTTAGTTGATGCGTTGTGGTTTGCTGTAATAATGAAATTCTTGAAGTTGTGTGATCTTAATTTAATCCATGTAAGCATTTAATTTTTAAGGGGGTGGGGAATCAAATGAGATTATTTTTATTTAAAAATTTACTTTAAAGAGAACTTATGTTATTGAAATGCTTTTAAGATAAATGTTTACAATATCAATAGTGAACATGCAGGAATTCTTTACCATTCATGTGTAAAACTAGAAATGTGCTGAGCAGAGCCCAGGTTTTTGCTAATTTTTCTTTTTCAAAAATTAGCAAAGTGTCTAACTCGTAGTTTCCAATAAAAGAATGAACTAAATTTTGTTCCTCTAAAACTTTCTTTACAAAAGTATTGCAGTAGGTTAACCCTTCCTTCTCCCTCCGTCAAAATCACGGGCTCAACTTTCTCCCGTTTCTCGTTCCCGTAATATTGCCAGGCAATTCTGTTGGAAAGTTACATGCCAGAAAGATAAGATAAAAATCCGAGCTTAATTGAAATGCTCTTATTTTACACAAGATATGACAGTGCCAGACTATTAACTTAATTTGGAGATGGTTTATTTTTTAATATAGTGGTAGTGCTCAAATTCGTGTATTTGGGATCTGCATTTTGCAATTTTGGCTGTTATTTACTAATGTTCAAAGGAAAGTTTACCAATCTTTGTTTCGTGTTTAAAACGTATTTTTAATGATTCCACTACAAAACACATCCAGTCACAATCCTGAATGGTGGCTTTTCCAGGAAATTTAACTTTCTCTCTAAAATGTCAAAACCTTGAAATGAAACGAAATTTATCCGAATTAAATTATCAGAAATCATTTATTCAGCATGTACTCATTTTTATAAAATTTTCTTTTATTAAAAAATATACTTATTTTCGTTTTCTTGAAAATGCTACCTTTAAGGGGTTGAGTTAAGACGATACCTCGCCCGCTCTCCGAAATTTAATCAAAGGGGGGGGACTTCATTTTACTCCACAATGTGGGCAACGCTTACATAAGTACTGCAAGTAAACATCAACTAAGGATTGACCTGTAGCGAAGTTCTTTTACAAGGTCGTGCTGCAGCCATTTACAAGTGCCTGTAAAAGTAGTTTTTCCTTCACTACAGTGTAATCGTAGGAAAGTGAATTTGTTTCGGAAGTTTTTGTGCTTTTAACAAGTGCGCATTGAAAATGGCATTAAGATAAATTGCAAGTTTAAAAATTCTGCTACTGGAAGTTCTTTTGTCTTGAATTAAAGCAATGCAGATTATTTTACGATTACGAAGATAATTTCTGTTTAAAGCTATTGCAACTATTACTGAAATTTAATGTTGGAGGGGGGGGGGGGAATACATACTGTCTTTTCACATTAAGTGAACCGGACGATAACAATAAATTAATCAGCCTAGATACTTATTTGAGCGATCGAAGTAATAAAACCCTAAAGCTTGATTTCGCATTTAGTTTTGTTTCAAATATAACTTGCAGAAGTGCAGAGATATTTAACCATTCAAATGTTTTAGATTGGTGTTTTTAAAGGTCTATTTAGCGATGAATTGCCTCTAAGTATTAAAGGTCTATGCATTAATTCGAAGAGATAAATATGAAGACTGTTCAAATCCATTTAAATAATTCTTTTGGAAGTTTACTTAAATTCAAAAATTAACAGATGTATATTTAACAGATCATACTATAATTTTCTTAGTTTTAGTTTTTTATTATCTATATTAATAAAAATGAATGAAAATCTGTATGCGTGAGAGTCCAGAAAAAACTACTGGACACAGAACTCTGAAAATTCGAACATATGAGCCCATGCCTTCGATAATGTGCACCTCGATCTCGATTTTAAAATTTTAATTACTTTTTGAATTGATTAAAAACCGTATTCAGGATGACATGCTTAGTTTCGCCTGAATGCTACTGTGAAACAAAATCGCGTGCATTGAAAAAAAGAAATGGCACGGAAATGTAGTCATTTTTGCTCTAAATCTACAATAATAAAAAGTGAATGTCTGTGTGAGATGGCCAGAAAAAGTAAAAGACGCAGAACTCTGAAATATGAGCCCATGATTTCGGTAATGTGCACCTAAGGCTCAGAATTTTGAAACTTTAATTGCATTTTAAATTATTAATTAAAAACAGATTAAGATCGAAGGTCATCCCTCTTCCATTGCACGGTCAACGCCGGGCTACGCTGCTAGTTAAGAATGAAACAAAGTTCAACATCAAATGGCATAGTTACTGAGCCATCCGAATGATTTAAATTAAGCCGGAAACTCTTTGTACCCGGATGTTTTACCTTGCCCTAAATAATAGTTTAAAATGGTTCTCGGAGAACAGCTGTACTTAACAATCCTGCACTAAACGAACTGTTGGCACTGCAGCCTATAGCTGTCAAAATGTCGGGTTTCTTCAACACTCTTCCAGTTATGATTTGTATTATAAATGAAACATTTCAGTGCGGTAATGAAGAGAGGGCAGTTTTAAAGACATAACTTCCTTCACTTTTGTAGCTTTAGCCTCGAGGTTTGACCTTTTGTCTAGAAATAGTAAGTCAGGAACTGACCGCTTCCACTAGAAACCTAATTATGCAAGTCTTTCTAGCGCCTGAAGCGTTTTTGTTCTCGTCACTTCTGCAAGTTCAAGCACCCCATTTCGTTTGACGTATTTCATAGACTCGTAGGGCAATATTAACTTATTTCACTGATCGATTGTAATCTCGGTTGCGAGCTTAAATTGTGAATCTACCAGCGAAATGTACATTAATGCTACCTTCATTACGAAATAAAAGTGCGCGATTAGATTAGTGCAACGGGAATTGGTACAGTAGATCCTGCCCCCCATAACAAGGGTTCACGTAAGACATACTTATAACAGGGCGTGAAAATTGCGATATTTTCTTATAACGTTAACACTCGTGCAACACGGTAAAAGGACGAAACGACAGATGTTTATGTTAACATGGCTGGTGCTGAATGTGTTGGACTCGTACAACAAATTCGTTTAACATGGAACGTATCTGTTATAGGAAGTTTAGTGAATTTGAAGTTTTCTTTATATTTAAAGGTTAAGGTAATGGAACTCGCATTTGTGCTTTGCTTCCCATGGAAATTTGACGGCTGAAGTGTGAAGGTCCCGTCGCGCGGATGTCGAATAACGGTCTGGAGCTTTAGTAAGTTTTCTCCAGATGTAACGTTAGAACCTATAAGTCCTCCTACCAAGGCAACCCCCAATATTGGCAAATCGCCCTAGTGTAGCGTTGCCTTAATCGCACGAATTGAATCAATCTATGGAAGTTTGGATCTTTTAAAATAAGACTAAGATTGATTAAAGTAGCTATCAAAGAAACGTCTTGGATTTTCTCGTACTTACGTAAAAACTGAATTGCGATCGAAAAGCCTATTGTACTCACTTTTTTAATTAAAGGTGACAATGATGGAATTAGGTTAAATTATCGTGAATATTTTAATTTTCAGTTTCTATGATTAAAAATTTTCACCGTCACAAATGGACTATACTTAATTAGCTATGTAGTGTAGTGGCTTAACTCATTGGCGCACGACTTCAGCACATTCTCAAATTTATGCTGATGCCAGAAGCGATAAATTTCAGACATTTGTGGAGCATGAAGAATGTATTTCTTTTTTAAAATATTAATAACGATTCATATTTTTGTTAGGCTGATTATTTTGTGGAAATCAAATTTATTCGAGAAATTAAACTAGAAAAATAAATGAATACTTGAATATTTTTGAGACTTGCACATTTTGCGACAGTCTAAATAGATCGCTGGGTGTTAATGGATTAACACCCTTTCCAATGAAAAATTGAATAAAATTTCTGTTTATTAGCACTGCAACTTTTGAAATTTAAATGACACAAATAAAAGGAAAGCATGTTAAGTAAAAAAAAACTTGCTGTTTTTTATCAGTCTTGTTTTTACATAACTATCGTTGGTCCTAAAATTCGGATTAATTTCAGAATTACCCTCTGAAATACGTATTCATACGTGCATGCATTTCTACAGTGTCTGAAATAGTTTAACCGTATAATTAGTGCTGAGAAGTCTGTTCATAAGATTTTAGAATGCTTAATTTTTTGTCTAATGACTATTTACTCTTTCAGATCCACGTACCATCAACTGGCCGTTATGTGGTACACCTTTTCCCATGCTGTCCATCATTTTCTGTTATGTATATTTTGTCAAAGTTCTAGGTCCGCAATGGATGAAAAATAGGCCTCCCTTTAAAATAGAAAAACTAATTGTACTGTATAACATACTTATGGTTATCTTTTCGGCGGGATTCTTCTTATACGTAAGTACTTAAACTTTATACATGAAGTATATATTTTATATGAAGTTATACATTATGCTCACTATATAAGATCTGGAGTAATGTCCAGTGCATGCAAAGTTACGAGCATATTAATTTCGTATTTACTCGGCGTATCTCTTTTCCGTGAGGATTGCCATGTTTTTCGGTTTTGACAGAAGAAATCTAGTTAATAAAACTTGCACGGAAACATAACTATGAAATTAAATGAAATTTATTACACGTATAATAAAAGATTTTTTTTGCACTAGGCCCATTTCGTTCACGCCGGCATTTTCTGTGCGTAATTTGTGGACATGCTTCTCGTAGACGCCTGTTCGTTGCATTCTCAATAGGGTTGCCAGATTAGCAACTTTTCGTTTTATCTTCCCCCCCCCCCCCCAAAGTTCGCAACTTTGGATTTATCGCGAAGTTTTGCGCAGAAAAATAAGTTCCCAAAATTGAACCCATCTGGGCGATATATTATATATTTGGAGAGAAACAAACCCTACAGTTTATTATACAGAATATGCCCGACGAATATTGTAAAACAGTTTAGTAAGAGATTTGAAGATTTCGTAGCTGAGGTTTTTACGAAACAAGACACACGGCACTCGTGGATTGATACGCATTCCAAACAATATTCATGAGTGAAGTATAGTTACAATATGCTTGAAGATTGTAGAGTTTCAGTAGGCGAATTTATACTACATTTAGATCTAAGGAAGTGTTTCATAGAGCAGATACAGTACTCACGAACAGCGATACTTTCAAATTTAATGGAATAAGGAAGAAAAATGGGGACGACGCACGGATTGATATGATTTTAATGTATAAATGTTATATAGATGTTGGATTTTATGCATAAATATGAGTGTTTCAGATTGTTTTTATATTCTAGGGTGGAAGTTACACATACATCCGCCCATGGGGTAAATTCAGTTGGATTTGTGAACCAATTGACTATGGACACAGTCCAGATGTATTGCATGTAAGTATTATTATCTTCTGGTAATATAACGCTCTAAAAATCTTGAGATACTTCCGGAAATGAGCGAAATGTAAATTCATCCATTTTTGGTACTGCTTTAGGACTTACAGAAATTTCTCAATGAATCTAACTGGACAATTATATTTGGGTCATAGCTTAAAATCTATTTCTAGGTACGACACTACGTTTCTAAACTTTTTCTTCAGATTTTATACTTATAGATTTCATAAACTGTCGGTGATGTATCTTTTTAACAATTAAGTTGTTTTAAAATCTTAAATGGATTAAACCTTTCTACATTGAAAGAAATTTCATGGTTTTTGTTCAGTTTGAGGAGTTTTAGTTTCACATTTCTAATAAAGGATTCAGAACTAAATTCAAAACTAAAGTTCGATAAAGTATTGCAATAAAATTCTGTGCAATCTCCGAGCGTTCAGAAAAGGGTGAAATGGTGAGTTTGGTGTAGATGATTATCAATTAGCGGTCATTGTTTGTCGGTAGTTTAGAGCTGCATGAACGATTACTAAACTAAAATGCAAATTTCTTGCATCGTCATACATAATGATCCCCTTATGAAAGTGGCATTTTCAGCGGCCAAACAATCTCCCAAAGAGTTAAAACATAAGTACGTTTCACATTAGTAACGCTTATGCAGCCAAGCTTTCCAGGATGGCAACGTTTGTCACGTGAATAAAAATAAAGTAGTTCTTTTGGTTACATTGGAGTCCATTATCCTCGCTTCACCAACTTTCGGAATTTTGCGACATCTTTAGAAACATTCTGTGAACCGTTAAGAATCGGATTTCATTAGTTTGCATAATTGTTCGGGTTAGAATGCAAGTCACCCTCGTGGTTCGGGTTAACCGCAGTTTAAACCCTCTGATTATGGAAACTCAGTTTAGCAAAATGGTCTACTCTTTCGATGACTAGACAGGACTCCGGTATCTCAAGACTAGAATTTAATCGGTCTTTATGTCCCAGAGTTTCCCCCGAATGTAGTGTGAATGAGTGGCCATTAATGTAAAATGTTTATAAATATGTACAGTTTAAATGGTCGTAGTTGATGGCTTTTTTTAATAAATCGGTCATTGGAATCTAAATGAATTCGAGCTTTCGTATCACAGAGAAAAGGAAAATAAATTTTCAGTCTTATTTTTTGTAGACAAGATTTTGGCGTTAGTTTTAAAACTGCTTTGAGAATTGTTCTGCGAGATTTTCGCATCTAAAAAATAAGGCGGACTTAAAATATTGATGTAACGTTGTCTCTTGAAATTCTGAGGCTTGTAAGGTTATTGATCTGCGTCTGTAAAGTCTTAAAGCAATGATTAATTGGACTTAGATTTGCTGGGAGGATGCCCTCCCCACCCACCAGAATCTGAAAATTTATCCCCTTTTTCTTGGGGTAATTTGACGTCGGACTATCAACACAGTTGGGTTTAATACATTATGCACTGGTGATTATCAAAATGACGGCAGTCTCGCATGTAATATAGAATTTAAATCGAGAGCAAATCTCGCGTAGTTCAGCTTTGTTCTACGGTGCTGGGCAAGGTTTTGGATGAGATTTTCCAGAAGTCTGTTGGAGGGGGAGGGCGGATGTACGAGTAACATTAAATTTTTAGTCTCTTCTGTAGTTTTGTGCAGAATTAAGTTGGATCAGTTGAACAGTGTGGATTTGTGTACTACTCTTATTTGGTTTGTATTCAACGAATAGTTGATACACTAACTGGGTAACCGAAAATGGCTTATTTTAACGCTATCTAAGCTGATGTTGCTCGATGAAGTATTTATGTTGTTGAGAAGGCAAAATCTTTTCTTGCATTTTTCTACGAGGCTCTCGCTGAAACTTAAATTTAACTTCGGAACGTTGACTTTTAAATTTCTCGCTCGCAAAACCATTCAAATTTTTAAACTTATAAAAATGAGCTTGCGAGGAAACTTAGCTTGTACTAATCTTATTTTACTTTTGTTTCACTACCGGAGTAGTCACGCTTTCTGGGATTCTGGATTTATCGCGTTGTACTGCCCAAAACTTAGATTTCCCATTTGAAAATTATTTCTTATTCGTATGTAGCTTGAAGTTGCATTATCAAAGAGTAATTATATTTTGGATATGTAAAACACTCAAACCTTGAAATAACATCTTTCAGTAATTCTTGACTCTTTCCGGAACTGATGATTGTATCCTATGACCTCGCTTTCACTAAAGGCTTAAGAGTAGCTACATAATTTTATTCATAATGAGAAATGCTGTGCATTGTATTTTCAGCCTGGGCATGTATTTTAAATTGCATTATGCCAAACTATTTTATTGTCGAATTTATCGTAGTTTTCTGCAAATTCATGTATACATTAACTTGCACGCGTATGTAAAATTGAGTTGCTGGTACTTGCCAGTCACTGTATTTGAAAATACGGCGATAACATGTGTGTGCGTCTCGAAATGAACAACTTTGCTTTTCTGCATGTAGATTTGGGGGGGTTACTGCAGACTCGAACTGGAAATTTTGTTCTCTTACCTTAGTCCAAACATGTATTAAAATTTGATTTAACTGATACAGGAAACTAGACATTTCTAAATGAACATTGTCGCATCAATAAACTTGGATAGATTTCCAGATTAGTCTAAATTCCCGTTTCATGTAATTTTAACTGAAAGGGGAACAGCAGTTTTTGATTAATGTATTAATTGTTGTTGCTACCTTAACATGTGTCTTTAATCGGATCTAAAATTTTTGTTTGGCAACTCTTGGTATCGTCTAAAAAAGCTTCTTCGCTTACTTGGTGTTTAAGATGTAAAATGAATGGGAGAATTCATTTATCAATATTTTTATAATATCGATATCGGCAATTTGTGAATTGGGATCAACGTTAAAATTTCCATTCTAAACAAGTGTTAAGAACTTGTTTTTCTGGAGCTTCAGTATTTTTGGCTATGAAAATATTTTAACAAAACTAGTCGCTGAATGGCACAATTTTTAAGCCAAGACGACGGATGTCTACACTGGCACTCCAAATGTTTTAATTACCAGGTATTAAACTTAAAGTTTGAATAAATTTTTGGGTTTTTTAGACAAAATTTATTTGAAATGTAAAATCAAATGGCCTAATAACACTTAAACTACCGCAGCTGTTCACCAAATTAACTAAGTAAATATCCACTGTGAAACCAGACGGTACTCATTTTATAAATGTTGTCATATTGCACTCTGATTCTAAGTTTTATGGATTACATCAATGTTACAAAAGCATAAAAAATCAAATTCATTGCAAGTAAGGAACACGATTCTTCATATTTTTATAACCAAACACCTAAAATTTTTCCAATCTATACTTCCATGGCTGTCGGTTTAAAGCAATTAACTTTTCCTTCTCCATGGCAGATTCTTTTTAATGAGTTTTTTCCAGGTCTTTATATAACTGAAAATATATGTATTCAAAGTAAATTTTCTTTTCTTTTAATAGATGATTGCAATTGGTTGGTGGTACCTCATGTTAAAAATATCGGAGTTTGCTGATACGGTAAGACATTTCGCCTTATTATAGATTAGTTTCAATAAATCTTTCAAATTAAATATATTCTAAATGCCTTTCTTGGCGTCTTACTGCAGTTTTTAATTAGACACCCACACGGAGGCGCCAGAAAATGTCTCCAACAATGGCATTTAAAAAATGTCATTAAAAATCTTTCGGCGACTAATAAACTGTTTAAAAGAATAGAACAGCTCGAAGTTATTTTTGTTCATAAAGATTTGATGTTACGTGTGAAAAAAGTTTAAAATGCGGTTTTATTTTCAATTATTTTGTAAATTAGTTCCAAATTGGTGTCGGATTAACGGCATTTGATTACTAGCTGCTACCCGCGACTTCGCCCGCATCTGCTTTAGAATTAGGTCCAGAGACAAATGAAGCATTTGTGAATTAAAAAATTTGTTTGCACTAGACACAAGTGACTATTTAAATTTTATTTTAAATGGAGTCTACCCAATAAGTATTTTAAATGGAGTGAACTAATGGTAGTATACTTCATTTAAAATAAGTGTGCCGAGTTACGAAATTCGGATTTTTTTTTTTACGTATTTGGAGATTACAGTTACGACAGTAGTTTGCGAACAATTTTGAGTGTTCTTGTAAAAGTATTTATGCTGTTTGCATGAATTTTAGCCTATGTTAATCAGGAATTGTGCAGCTTTCCATTAGTGGAAAAGTTTTTAGAATCGGTCCTGTAGTTAGATACCCATAGTGTAATATATTAGAATTATTTTGAGTGTTCCTGTAAAAGAACTGTTTGATACACCCACGAATTTTAGCCTATAATGCTCGGGAATAGTGTAGGTTTCTATCGGTGAAAAAGCTTTTGGAATCGGTTCAGTAGTTAGATACACATAGAGCGTAATGCAATTCTTACGAGTATTCCTGTAAAAGAGCTATTCGTGATATATGCATAAAAGGTAGCTATATATACTCGGGGGCCTATCAGTGGCTAAGTTCTGCTCTCGAAACTGGAAGGCGCCAGGTTAAAATCTCGATCGCGTATGTCGACCTAGCCGTTCGCAGTTCTCGGTGTTTTTCTCCGAAATCTCGCGTAAATACGGGCTAGGATCCCTTTGAAAGTCCCCCACAGCATTCCCCATACAGGCCAAGACCCTAGTTCAGTCAATCGGTCTTAATCCACAATAATACTCGGGAATAGCCTGTAGCACTCTCCAGGATTCCAGCTATCTATACAAAATTTATCAATCGATTCAACGGTTTAGGCGTACAGGCGTAACAAACTCTTTCGCATTTATAATAATTAGTATATTCACTTTGTAACTAAAAATATTACAGCTGTATCTGTTAATTATGGGATATATTTTGTTAACGAAGTTTTAATATTTAAGATTCGGTGCTCCTGTCATTCGTGTGCTTATAGAAAAAATTCGGAGGGGTTTAAAGTCTGTTTCAGAAACACTTTTCAAGAACTTGGTTAGCAGTTCAGTTAAAAGCAAAAGTGATACTTCCCATCCAATATGTTAACGCTTTTAGAGGTGCAGGTGTATGAAGCCAAATAATCGAATTATCTTAACTTTTTTAGGATGAACTTACATAAATTTCTCTACTTTAATATCCGAAAAGAAAAATAAAATCTTGCAGGGGAATAAATTCATTATTCCCAAAATAAGTTTGAAACCAAACTGTTTGTGCAGGAAATAAAACTGAAAAGATGCATACCTCAAAGCGAAATTTCCTAGATAATTCTTCTACCTTTTATTGAAAATAGAATTAAAGTTTGATCCAAAGAATTTGGAAGCTATGTATATTGTAAAATTACTTATCTATTATAACCGATCAAAATTAACTAGTAATTGTCTTTTTGTAGTCAACAGACCATAACTGATAAGTATGTTTACGCACCCTGCAAAGGATTAAACTTGTCAATATACTTCAGTATTTGATAGTTTTGAGTACAGAACTACTAAATATTGAAGAGTCTAAAAATACTTTGAAAGTTAAAAGTTCTTTTCAATACTTGTAGCTGTGTTTGCCTGAAATGACGCTATAATCGAAAAGTTTAAAATATTTCATACTAAAACTTTATTTACATTTATGCCAAACAATTAAAGCATGGTTTACTTAACTTCATACTGAAATTTTATAGTTAAGAATTTGATTTAGATTTATTTAAATGCAGCTTATTTAAAATGTTCTCAAACCTTGTTTGGTACAATATTAATGCAAAGTTTTGAATTATCCCAAGAGTTTGCCACTTTTGCTTTAATCTTCTAGTATCTTTCCTGAACTTCTGACTTAGTAAAATTAAAGACAATTTAAAAACTACAAAATTTTTATTCCAATAGTTAAATGCAAAATGCGTTAATAAAAACGCTAATTCAATTGTAACTGAAGAGCAAAGTGTGGATGAAAATGTTAAAAGGCATTAAATTTCTGAATGGAAGAACTTAAGGACTAGATTAAATATTAGGCATTCATTACTTTTGCTATTTTTTGCACTTCTTCTTGCAAGGTTCTTTGCACAATATAAAGGCTTTCCAGTAATTTTACGGTTAATCATCTCAAACTTACTAATGTTCCTTAACTGATTAATCTACTCGGCTGTTCTATTATTTTAGCTAATGTAATAAATTTAAGGCTGCAATTTCTGATTTACTTTGACATTTTAATCCATACTACATATTTTCTTGATTCTAAAGTAATACTATTTCTATCCTTGTAGATTTTCTTTGTTCTTCGCAAGAAATTCACGCACATTTCTGCTCTCCACGTTATTCACCATTCACTAGTTGCCTGGGGTGTTTGGATCGGTATCAAATTTGGAGCAGGTATGTATTAGTTTCAATTGTTTTCTATTCAGTATTGTTACTTTCATTTATCGTCCAAAGTAAGGTTTAGTATATCTTCTCTGGTATTGGCGAGCTTTGCGCTACGTTTCTCCCACGTTAACGCTATCCGCTATACGGTGTACTTTTACCAATCGGGTTTCGGAATTTATTCGTGGGCATGCGCTGTACTGTCCGGTGGCATTTAACGTTAGCGTTACCGTGGGAAGAAACATCGCGCAAAATCTCCCTATTGACTCAAAGTAGCAACTAACCTTTATGATGCGTAATTTTTTATATTGAGAATCTTGGTTAACTAATTCCTTTATCAGAAAGGAATTAGTGCTAATTCCTGATAATTCCCGATAGTGCTAATTCCTTTATCAGAATATTGATGTCGCCATTGACAAAGCATATTAATAAAATGAATACTTGCCCATTTTTAAAACTTGTTAACTTGACAACTCTGGCTTTTACGGGTAGTTTTCCTAAATCTTTGTTTCCCCAACTCGCACGAATGGGAACAAAATTAATTTCGGCTTTCAAAAATTTGCGTACATATTTTTAAAACTGTCGTGCTCTTCTGACTATCGTTGCTTATGTTCTTGATAGTGTAAATATCCATACTTTTCTTTACTTAAAACTCTTTAAAATGACATTGTTTACTTTTTAAACTTAAAATGTATTCTTTGCAATTTATTTTGTCAAAATTCGAAAACTGACATATGTGGAGATTAATGACTGTTAATTTTGCCTTAAATTACTGAAGATACTGGGTGGTATGTTAGTAAATATCGTACGCTCCAGTAAAGTTTTAGTGTAAAAGATCAGATCTTAGTTATGTATTACTATTGTATTGCAGTCTCTTTTCGATACGAAAAACCTGAATGAATTTTTCTCTTAAATCAAATGATTTACACAGCAAATTAGAAATTTATTTCATGTTTATCTAATACTTTAATGAAAATACTAGAGTACGAGAATGCGCATTGCCGATGGTGAAGGTGGTCTATATTTACGACTAAAAACATTTTTAACTTCGTGGAAAGATATTTTAAAGGCCAGTAAGCTTTGGAAGTCAAAATATTTAATTGAGCCACGTTACGACTAAGCATGTTGCAAGTTGTCAATCTGCAAATTTTTCAAAGTTCCTCAAGAAATAAATTTTTATCGTCAGGTGGTTGAAGAGCATTTTCAAAACAGGATGTGAAAAGCGTGCTGCTCCTAGACTCCGCCTGTAAGATTTCGCCTTCTCTTTCGATCCTTATCCCTTCTTTTTTAACTGTGGCAGTAGCTCCTCTGAATATCTGGCATTTGTTCGCGTGACTGCGTCATTTTTTCTTAACTAAGAATTATTTGAAAGTAGGTTTTCCCCAGGCTAAGTAAGTGTTGCAGAGTTCATGAAGCAAAATCTTTAGTACGATTCAGTGAAGACGTCCTTCAGCATTTCACTACGAAATAATGATTTTGCAGATCGATTGAATCTAATGGCTAGGAAAATTTGGCTAGAAGTCTAATTTAAAATTCACCTCTTAAGATTGCTGAAGGAGTTTGGAATGCTATGTGTACTACTTTGAGCTGGTAAAAATACTCTTAATTCTAGAGGAAGCGGGGCGTAGTTGTTACGTAAACCTTGATATGTTGGAATTCTGTTGCGCATCTTCAAACCGAAGAACCACCTCTCGCAAATTTCGGCGTACGGGAGTTCTGAACTGCAGTAAATTAATGAACTGTTAATTTGAAATTGAGTCTTTAAAATTAATTTCGGATATTGCCACATGGGCACGATTTCTTTTCCCTGTAAGTTAAATATTACTTAAGCCATTTGCTTTAAGAACCGAGCCATTTCAAATTTTCGATTGCTTTGCTCTAGGTATAGACATATTTTCGACGAAATCATGTCATAAACTGCTTGAATTTACTTACAATCTAGATATTTACAACAAATGGAGGGTAAAACTCAAACACTTAAGCTATGTTTGAAAACTGGTGTGCATTTTCAATAGTCTTGAATCTGTAGTGTTGCATTTAGAGTAATTTAGGATGGCTTGAGATTAATTTTTTATTCGTTAGTTTTGTTTTAAAAATAAGTTGTACTTTGTCTTTTATTGGAATGAACTTATTAAATTAACTTTTTCCAGGTGGTAGTAATGCATTCTTCCCCTTCATAAACTGTTTCGTTCACACAATTATGTATTCCTACTACTGCCTAGCAGCTCTTGGACCCGGCATGAGAAAGTACTTGTGGTGGAAGAAATATCTCACAATCCTTCAAATGGTAATGTTCGTTTTCTTTGCGTATTACTTTAATATTTTGTTTAGAAACGAATGTATAACGATTTTGAGAAACTGGAAAATTTAAAAATACACTTACGAGTTTAGCCTTTCATTGCAATTGAATAAGTGTAAAACCTTAGGTCTCCGATTTTACATTTTCTCAGAACTACCAGCTATTAAGAAAAAAAGTTTGCATACATAAATTATTCTTTTATTTAATTGAGAAATTCTTAATTTTAAAAATCCAGTTCCCAAAACTTATTCTACTGCGTTACAACCAAACTGATTTTCAGATTTCAAAATCGGACTGTTTTTTCGGAAACTTTTTCCTTTGAAATTTTGATATGCGCTTACTGTTGATACATCTGTACTCTCCAAAACAAACTAATCTATTCATAGAAACAAGATTTTAACTTTTCAATGGTAAATACTTATACAATGAACTTTCTAGATATTCCCTCCCCCCCCCCGTACTAATCTATTTAAATTTTTATTATCCCCCATCCCATTCTAAATGAATGTGCCGTGATTTTTTGCGTGCTTTTATTAGCAGGTTTCATAGCTAACTTTTAAGACTTCTCTAACACCTTAACGGGCGGTGGTTTAATATGAAATCCCAAAATTCTAGCACTTTCACAGTTGATCACAAACATTGGTCAATTTCTAGTTTCATGAGTTTCTTAAAGACTTGATAATCTTACATTAAGTATATTTATGAAGAGTTCGAGTTGCTTATTAAAAAAATATCAAACTGATTAAACATTATAAAAATTAATATCTGAAACTAAACTGACACTTGCAAAATCCAAATGAATTGGATGGAGATGCATACCCTTCAGAAGGTTAATCGTAAACGGAGAATCCCTCTTCGTGTGTTAAACTGATGGCAAGTTAGTCCTATAATTTTCCTCTATAAAGAATAGTTACTAAAATGAGCATTTCTCAGAAATCGGAATTTAACTCTTTGTTGCGTAGAAATAATCTAGAGAAGTTAATTTTTCCCAATTTTTTAAAATGGCCTCAAACTAAAAATTATTAGATTTTGTTTTAATTAATCGCTATAGTTCACCCTATATAGTTATGGGCAGCGTACATAAGTAGCAGGCATAAGCATGTACCACTTTTGTCCACCAGATTGATTGGAGAATATTAACGTTTTATTGTATCATGTTGAAAGTTCGAGATTAAACATTCTTCCAACTTACGAGAAGGTGGAAGAAATGGTTGACAGTGTTATGCAATCATCTGTTACTTCAAAAGCTCTTCATGCGAGAGCTTTAAGACTGTTTTCAGAGAACTTGTATTGGAACCACTTTTGATCCTAGTAAAGAATAAACGCAAATTTATTTCAGCATAACTCATTTTCTTCCAGTGGTCTGGTACGAAATCGCTATCAACTTATGCGGAAGGAAAATTGCAATCTAATCGTCCTTGAACGGAGAGAATGAAATGCTTGCTTATTGCTACGGGGCGTTTAATACAGACATCGCAATTCTGTCGGGTTTTACCAACGCCCCCCCGAAGTTAAAACTTGTGCTTCCACCGGTTTGAATCTCCTACCTGTAGTATCAATCTGCGCAAGTTATTTCCCGATAGACATTTGATATCAAAATATCAAGAATAAACTAAAGCTCCATAATTACAGTAACCTAAGGAAAATATTGGATTTTTGTTCGGTCAGGGAAATTTACGTTAGACGGAGTTGGCCTTGATCTTGGATAGTTTATCTAAAACTATGAATTTAAACCATTCATTGCTTCATACGGCGTGGAACGAGATTTCCTCTTAATGTCAGACGTCTGTTAAAGCTGAATTTGAAAGTGACGGGTAATAATTTCAGTCAGTTATCTTATTTTTCTAAAACGGGACAACATTGTTCTTTATGTTCAGTAGTTTTCAAATCTGTATATTATTTTGAAACATGTTTTTCTTTCGACAACCGAATTGAGAGAACGGCTCGGTGTAAAAACTCGGTTGAGGTGTCTGAAGAAAGGTCTCGGCCCGTAGATGTGCCATCAAAAGAGAAAATCTGAAAAAGTCGAACGGTTTAGGCGTGGCGGAACGGCAAAGGTGCAAATTTTCGCCATAGAAATAACATTGTGGTTTATTAACGCAGACGATTGATGACGCAGACGATTGCCTTAGCTTCGTAAAGTTTGATTTATTTGGAAAATATTTGTTAGAAATTGCATCCGTTTGTAAATGTGTGGTAAATGTGGCAACAGTGTGTAGTGATAGTAAATGTATTCTAAATTCTGATTAGAATAAGAGCGATTTAAAAAAAAAATAAATGAAAACAGACTTCGAATTACTTCACTATAAATAAAAATTAATCTTTCTAAATTAAAAGGCTTTGGCCAAGTTTTCACGAAGTATAGCAGATATTGCCAAATCGAGTTTAGTCTTGGAGACTTATTTTTTGACGACAAACTTGGCAATAACTCGCCAAAACTGGTAATATTTCGCCATAGCAATAACATTGTGGTTTATTAAAACTAATTGTTGGCAGCTAAGAACGCCTTTATTTTGACGCTTTATCTCTTATCTGTTAATCTGGAACGTGTTTTTACTGTATCCACTAATTTAGAGAACGGCTAAGTGTAAGAGAATTTTCAGTGTCTAAAAAAGGCTTTAGCCTGTAGATATGTGATCAAAAAGTCTGGCGGAACGGCAAATGTGCAATTTTTCGCCATAGAAATAACATTGTGGCTTATTAAATAGATCTGGAAATCATAAGCTTTATTTTGGCGCTTTATCGCTTATTTCCTTAATTTTTTCCAAATATTAATTCGAAACATGTTTTCCGATATCCACTAAATTGAAAGAACTTTGTGTAAAAATTTGGTTGAGGGTCAAAAAAAGGTCTTGGTCCGTAGATGTGTCATCTAAAGAGAAATTTTTAGTCGAAGGGATCGGGCGTAGCGGAACTTCAAATGTGCATTTTTTTCGCCATAGAAATAACATTCTGGTTTATTAAATACATTTTGCCGTCATAAAAAGCCTTTATTTTATCGCTTATTCGCACTAGGGTGCCATTTCGTTCACGCCCAGACTTTGTCTACTCGATTCTGTCGATATGATTTGTAGACGGGTTTTGTAGAGATGAACGGTCACGGTAGAAATCTTTAAATGCGTTTGCCACATAACGCGGAAGGGGAGGGGGGGGGAATAAGTATGACAAGGTTTGCGATTTTTGATAGTTGATCGCAAAGTTTGCGAATCCGCCTGGCCGAACCGAATTATGCCTGGCGATGGTTGTAAAATAGCTTTAGTAGGAAAATTTAGTATAGGTATTAATTCCAAAGATGTGTTTTATGCAACGAGAAAGACAAATATAGCACACTCATGGATTATGATGTTCATTCCGAACAGTATTTAAAATGGTGAAGTATAGTAGCGAATATGCTTGACGAAGATTGTAAAACAGTTTTAGCAGCTTTAGATTTAGATTCCAAAGAAATGTTTTGTGGAACAGGGAAAAAAAATACGGCACGGCCATGAATGATACACTTTTCAATTTAATGAAACAAGTAAGAAAAAGGGGCATGGGCGCCGGCAGCATAGGGCAAGGGGAGCAATACCCCCCTGGAGTTTTGTATGCTGTGTTTTTCCTTGCTTTTTTGCTTTCAAACATGGTAACCATACGTTGAAGTAGTCTTTGCCCCCCCTGGAAAATATTCTGTATAATGCTTTTAATATAAAGCACTTTAGTGAGTATTTAAAAGATGAAAGTGTTTCAGATTTTTTTCGAACTTTTCTCCATACAAATACATTGTGGTTTGTTAACGACATTGACAGCAGTTACAAACTCCTTCTTTAGTTAGCGATTTATCTTTTATTTCTTTAATTTTTCAGTTTTCAGTCGTGATACTGGATCTTTACCATCGAGGGTAGCTTGAAAAGGCAAAGCGGGGAGCGCGCGATCGCCATTTGGCGGATTAGATTTTTCTCTTGCAGAATTCCGAAATTGTTCACTATTTTCGCTTCATACTTTTGGCGTTTACCTTTCTGCACCCGTATTTTCTCATGGAATGTTGTATGTCACTCTTTCAATGGTTAGATCAAAGAATGCTGTGGCAGTCAAGATCATTTAAGAGAATTCACCTGGACGTTTCGTGGTCGATGACTTTACCCAAAATATCGTCTTCAACGAAATTATCTATTAGAATTTGTAACTATATTTGCTCATTCGTCATTTAATATCTACTCTTTTTTTCTTCACTTAATAAAGATAGTTAAAAACAAATTTTAAATATTCAATAATTTCATCGTCATTGTACAGTTGCTAAGAACTGGCGTGAAACCTTTTGTTTACTTTCTGTCAAGTCATGTTCCGTCCGCGTCGCTCTTTGATTTTTTCTGTTAGTTTTGTTCATGACCTTGATGACATTCTTGATCGTTCCCATTTATTTTTGATTATCGGTCAATAGTGACCGTGAATTTGACGGGTTCCAGCTAGTTGGATAATTTTTAATTTAACCCTCCCCTTTTTTCCCCCAATCCAGTTGATGAAATCCAAATTTAAAATTCATGGTAGTACCAGCAACAAAAATAGGCTAGTTATTGCTATGTATGCTAGCTTTTCATGCTATTTGCTTTGTAATGCTAGTTAGCATCATATGCTATACTCCTAGCTTATGCAGCAATAGCATGACAAGCTATGTACAAGCATTTCATGCTAATTAGCTGTACAAGCTACTTCCAAAGTGTGGGGAGGTAGGTACCTTAACAAGCAGTTTTTTATGCTTGCCAGCTTGATATGTTATAGCTATCTCAAGCAGAAATAGCATGAAATGAGTGGGCCCGTGTTCAGCCAAAGTGCGTCCGTGAATTTTCCAGAATGCATTGCGAATTTATAGATCTGTAATTAAAAATGTTTCGATAGACTAAATTTTGACTACATAAGTCTAGAATCATTTGGATGCTAGAAATGTTAGTTCTACCATTTAAATATTAGTATTTTTCAACCTTCGAACATGAATTAAAAGTACCATTACACAACAAACTTCCTCTCTTTCCTTTTAACATTTTATATGAAAATCATTAAAGAGCACTTTTACATTTAAAAAAATCCTTCCGTCCCTCTTATTTTTTCGAAACTTTGCTTTACGAAAGGGGCTGGGAAGATTTTCGCACCGCCTTGTAAAATTTCATCGGACGCCCTGTCGAGAAGTTCTCTATTAACGTATTCAGTACTAAAGGCGCTTTACAAGAATGCAAGAGTATTGACATTGCGTATTTACAGTGCGGTTTGTCTTTGGTAATAAATATTAGAGTTTAAACCATTTATGAACCTTGGTTTAGTTAGATTAGTTAAATGCCTTCCCTGAAGCCTTAATTCAAGAAACCTGTATTGAAAGTTTCGAAATAAAATCTTAAAAGGGGGGGGAGGGGGAATCTGCAACTATCCTCAGAATAAGCCTTGTCATGTCAAGTGTACCCAATTTTGACAGCATAATTGAGTAATGAAATTTTGAAGCAGGAAATGACGTTCTAAATTGATCAAATCATCCATTAGGGAGTAACTATTTAGCAATGAAGTCCAAACTGTCTGTTTCGCTGGGGAATTTACAAGAATTCTTATTTAACTCTTTATTTTTAATGACTTTTATCGGAGGTAAAATGACTACTTTATCAGATAATTTTTGTCTGTTTTGGTAAAGTATCTGATTAGAGGTATTTTCTCCCTTTGAAAATCCGCATTTTATTTTTACTGTTGGGCAGTGTACTGGATCTAGATTGTAGTTCTTCATTATTTGAACGTATTGACTTATGAAAATGCGTCATATCTTTATAAACTTTTAAAGCTAGTGTGTGCAAAAGAACTATTCTAGGGTAATGAAATAATTCTGCACCTTTCCAGTAATAATTTTCTTTGGTGTTTAGTGTTATCGGATTGTATTAAATATTTTAAACAATTATCAAGACCTTGGAGAAAATTTGTTTTTAATTGTAAAATGTTGCTTTACATTTGTTTAATAATCTAAACTTTCTTCTGCAGGTCCAATTCGTTGTTGCCTTCGTCCACGCCATGGTACCTTTCTTCTACGATTGCGGATACCAGAAAGGTTTCGCCTACGCTGTCATGTTTCACGCTCTTCTCTTCATGGTGATGTTCATGAATTTCTATCGCAACACCTACAACCAGAAGCGAAATGCCGTCGAAGCTCGTGAGTCATCCGCCCTGAAATCTAACGGAACAATGTCGAACGGCAAACAGGAACAGAACGGATCCCTTGTGAAGCGTAAAAATGGTTCCGTAATCCAGGAAGATCTCTCAAGGAAAGTCAGCAGCAAAGTTCAGTAGAAGGGGGTGAAATCCTCGTTGCTCATTTTAACAGAAAATCATCTGCAATTTTAAAACTTCGAACTTGAACCGTTTCCTTAATACAGAGGTTTCAGACTGGTAGAATAAGAGCAGTTACTCTCGGTTTTATTTTTCAGTGCTATGTTAAAAATTCACATGATTATAGCCGATTATCAGTTTCTGTTAAGCTGTCATTTTCGTTGAATGTTTTGTGTTTATGTAACTGGGTAATACTTTGGAAACTTTATCGATATTCTTAATCTTCAACTGGTGCCGTGACGTTTAACTACGTGAAGTCCCGCTTTTAGTGTGTACATGACAATCTGTTCGTCGTTCTAGAAGGATCGAATCGGTAGTTGAAGGAAAATAAATTAATGCTGCTACTATAGCATTTTCGTGAATTCCTTTGTTCAATGAATTACCTTCTCGATTTCACAAATCTTTATACTAATCTACCAAATATTTTAAATGAAACGGGATTTTGTTTTTAAAACTATTTAAAGGCCTCATCTTAATTTACTAACTTGCAAGAAAAATTCTCATTTAAATTTCATTAAATATTTATGCTTATTTTTTCAGTTCTTAAGGATATTAATCTGATCAAAAATCTGATAACCCTTAAGGATTTTCTTCTAAATACTGCGCAATGAAGAAACTAATGTTACAGCACCAGCTGAGTTTAGACTATCAGAATAGGTTGTTCGTTGCAAGTTCCTGCTTAAAATATAATGTAAAAGTCTGTGATCGATGTTTTCAAAATGTGTATTTTTCCAGTTACCTTACGATATTGATCATTGCCTAGATCTTGGACATTATCGAAAAGAATGAACAGCAGTATTACATAGTCTTTCGTATCCTGTTATCAAGTTTTCAAGGCCGTCCATGAAGTTAATTCCAATCATTTTTACTGAGTG
This sequence comes from Cheiracanthium punctorium, assembly GCA_038373885.1. Classification (NCBI taxonomy): domain Eukaryota; kingdom Metazoa; phylum Arthropoda; class Arachnida; order Araneae; family Cheiracanthiidae; genus Cheiracanthium; species Cheiracanthium punctorium. Next base: position 342,847 of record JAWZYV010004175.1, read on the forward strand.
GGCTTGGATCATTTTCAGATTAATCTCCCTTATATGCAACGATTTTATTTTTAATTTTCTAATCAAATACTACTATCGTAACTTTTATACGCCGGATATGCTTTTCCTGTGCAATCATGTTTTGATGTTTGTTCATTATCAATGTGCGCTGTTAATGCGACTTAAGTTCTTGAACTGAGCCTTTAGTGTAACAGTGACGTTCTTGATAATCTGTGATGTTGCATATGAAAGTATGTCCAGTTTTGTTGACGGTATAGTTGAAATGTTTAAACATTACATTGTCTTCGTTCTTTTCTATTACGTTTTAAATGAATAAAAGTGTTTGTATACTAATGAGTAACTTTCTGTTGTGTGGCATCTCTAAACTACAATCTGGATGCATTAATATATAGGGGGAGACGGTGTACAATAAAACACAACTCGTTTTTCCCTGTTCAGATTTGCGTATACGTACACAAATTAATGGACACTGTTTACCTACTCTTTTCTCCCATCTAAATGAATTTTTATAAGCTTGTAAATAGCATCTTCACGCAAATTTGCAAAAGGTGGTAGATGTTTTAGTGTTTCATTGTATACAAGGCAGTGCCGCACACGGTATTTTCTCTTGGAGGGATCTAACCCATACAGATGTGACGCCAATCACCTGGGGGGGGGGGGGGAACTATTATTTTTTTAATTTATCGTAACCTTATTGTTTTATTTATAAATTTCTAAAAACGTATTTAAATATCTGATTACGCGATTCAATGAAGCAAAAATGATCTCTTTTGGTAGGGGTCCAGAACCCTTGGACCCCTCCCTTGTGTGCGGCACTGCTATCGGGGTACGATGAAACACTTCATAAGCACTCGCATACGTCAAAATTCGAATTTCAACATGGGTTTTACCTACATTTATAATAAACATTAGTGAGATATGAAATTTAAATGGAAAAGCAAATTGAATTAAACTGTTGTAGCTTAAGATGAAAACATAATACTTATATTCGAGGTAGCCTAGTTTTTCAATTTAAATTTACTTGAATCAAACATTTCTACTTTCCTCTCTGTACTACCTGAAGGAACAACAGGTGGTAGTTTTGATAAAATTTAAAATTTTCAAAAAATGTGCATTTTCGAAGAACGCACATGAAGTTCGATTCTGTCGTTTTACGTTTGGAACATCGCATTCAGTTTGATTTCAGTTTATATCCCTAACAGTCCATTTCTTTACATTTATGTTCACCTTCCTTGATTAAAACAGAATTTATTTAGAGCGATACTGCTTGTTTAATACATGCTATGTGAGAATGGTCATAATCTTTACTCTTTGGATTGTTAATTGAAAGAGTCTGGATTGTCAGTTTGAAGAAGATGGAGAACGAACTTTATGTTGTGGCAACTTTAGGATTCTCTTTCTAGCTGTTCAAGATTATTTTTATGGGGGTTAGAACAAAGCTTTTAGTTTCCCTGCTCTTCCTTTTTATTGGCAATCTTTTGGGTAAGGTTTTATCTCTGGAGAAAAAATTCCTTTTAGGATTGAAAATAGCAGACTGTAGTGGAAAATCGATTATTTTTAAGATGTGTCTTTTTTTTTGTGATATTCGGATTATAAGCAGAGTTTAAATTTGTATGTTAAAAAAATGACCTCTGTTAGGCTTTGTTGCCCTTTCTTTTTGTTAAAATGTTTGATCTATGGAGATCTAAATATTTTAGCGTTTCCTGTATTTTAAATGAATGCATTCATCCAGGATCAAGGCGCGGTTATAACAAAGCTGGGCCTGGGACAAAAGTCTGAATGGGGGGAGGCTACATGTTGCTACTGTCTGACAACTACTTTATGTATTTTTCTGGGCTAGCATATGAATCTGTCATGATTAAATGTATCTAACATAAAATATACTAATATTAGATAAATGACAATGTTTACGAACATTATAAACGTATGAAACATAAACATTATGAAATAAGCTTTATTAAAAATGTAGGTTTAAAAAAGACAACTAAAAGACGACTCTTTCAAAATACAATAATCATAGGCGGCAAATTCCAGTTTATGGGTGTCCTATTCTCGCTGGGTAGCCACTTGAACTTCAGCCACTACCGGCAACTGACCGCGTGATCACTTAATCTACCAGCCATCGTAGTTACCACTTTTTGCAGAAATCGTTAATCTGCTATATTTTTTCTATGGAGAGGTAAATTAAGGAGAAAAAAAATTGACTAACTTGTGAATTCATAACTGAAAAAACTGGGCTTTTACTACATTGAAGAAAACCCACTAAACAAAGGTTCATACTGTAATAATTTAGCGGCCCCTCAAAATCGGGGGCCTGGTGAAATTGCCCCTGCGAAAATCGGGGCCCGACCGTGGTAAAATTGTTTCATTGTGCCCAACGTTCAGGCTACAAAATAAATTTTTACGAATTCCTGATATTTCTATTAATTCTCGCTTTGGGAATATGAAGACTAACTCATAGTGATCACAATATTTGGAAAAATAATTCTACACATGAGAACAAGGATGTAAAACAAAATTAATTTTAATGAAACTCGCTGTCAATGGTGAAAATCGAATATTTGTCTTTTGCTGTTATAAAAATGGGCGTCTCGAAATCGCATCAGTAACTGGAACATATTTGTAAACAGGTATGTTACAACTTTGACATATCCTACTGATTTTAGAGAGTATGTTTCATTGTACCAACACCTCCTACATATAGAAAGCCTAACAACTAAAGCTTTGACTTCACCTCTCTGACTTTAAGTAGTGACGTCATCAATTTTATTTTCATAAAGTAAAACTTTAAATTTTCTGGTATAACATATTTTCTAATATTCGTAGTATTTAAGTTAAAGATAAAAATTAAAATACATTTCTTATACAAAACAATTCATTATCCTTTTTCCTTATTACATTACATAATTCAGTTTCTCAACCTGTGGGGCAAGCCCCCCAAGGGGGGCGCAGAGCGTTTGCAGGGGGAGCGCGAGAAAAACCAGAGAACAAGTAGTGATGCATGTTTTTAAAAAATCGTATTTATTCTCATTTTTACTCAAAAATATATCATTTTCGCTTAAAATGTTCATTCAAACTTTACTGATAACGTTATTTTGTAGAAAATTCGACTAAATGTTTATTGTTGAAGGAGGGGGGAAAAAATATATGCTGAAAAATGCGGAGCGGGGGGGGGGCGACGTTAAAAGGTTGAGAACTGCTGACATAATTAGTTACAGTTAAAAACTTGCTGTTTGCAGTAAAATTAAATTTTCTATCTGAAATCGGTAAAATACTGTTGCGCGTGAGTAAATTCACCAAAAATTTTAAATAGTTTTACTTTATGAGTTAAATTGTGATGACGTCATTCTTGAAGGCCTACTGCTGACAAAGCTTGGTGACGTACCAGTTAAGCTTCCTATATGTAGGAGGTGTTGATTGTACCGGGGCCTTCGCAATTAGTAACGGGCCTGCGCGTGTATTTTGATGAGTCATCCAAAGAGGCCTACGGATGCTCGAGTCTTCACGTATACATCAGGCATTCTTAAGCTTCCCAGTGCTTTCAAACGTTATTTAATGTAGTTTTAAGTAGTAATTGTGTTACTAATTCAAGTACGAACTCATGATTAATTTGTTTAATCATGAGTTCGTACTTGATCATTAGTTTGATATGATACATATTGACATAAAGAAAATAGATGCATATAATTTGGAGGGAAAACAAAGTAACGCTCACTCTCATGATTCACGGTTGCTTATTTTAGTTTCACAAGTAGATATTTAATATGCTTTAAAATAACTAAATACACAAGAAGAGAAAGACATTTTTATAATGAATATTTCATGAACGTAGTCGTATTTCCTACGTTATTTTAAACAATTCAAGATTAATCTTTAACAAATGATGTATTAAAGCGCATTTCAGTGTTTTCGGGATATCCTGTATATTGGAGAAAATTGATAAAATACGCTCTATAGCGCGATCCCCGAATTAATTATTCTTTAACATACACTACATGAAATGTCTTTATTATTCTTTTGTCGCTTTCTCAATCGAACCTTGGAATTGAGCAAGCATAATGAACGCTTGTACAAAATATTAACTACATTTGAAGTTTCTGTATAAACGGGCATAAATCAATAATTTATAATTTACTGTATTTCTGCACTGTACCAGATGTAAGTCTGAATCACATAATCAAGGCATATATAACTGATAAATAACATTTACAATTGGCAAAATTAAATTGTCTAAATAGTATCACAACGTCATGCTTATTTACAAGAATAAAAACTACTCAAGTAAGTAATACTATTTCTGATTAAAATAATTTATTTATAAATAACACATGAGTAATTATTCACTAAACATGATTTACATACATATTTTTAGAATTTCTAAATACATTATTAAAGTGTTCACGTACCTTTACTTTCAGAGCAACATGTTCGAATTTGAGGATAAATTTTCATGAAAGAAAATGGCGCGAGATTCCAAAACGATTACCTACATCTAAAGTTCTTTAGTACGACAAAAGTATAAAAAAATTGTTTTAAAATAATAAAATAATATAACATTTATAATACTTAGAATAATAAAATAGAACACTGTGACTGGGGGAAAACAGGCCTCAATGATAAACTCATTTTTAGCGATGGCAACTCATACGCAGGCCCGTTGCTAATAACGACGGCCCCGATTGTACCCGGTCTTCTACATGTGAACTCCTCCCTCACTAATTATCAGACCAGAGTAACTTTGGGTATTTACTAAAAAATCTGGAGTAACTCCACTCGACTTTCCGAGCACTTGCGATTAAGATCATTACCAAGCATTTAAATATATATGTTTGAATTATTCATCGATTAAAATTTATCAAATTGAAGCTCAATGGAATGCGCCGTTTAAACGCTAGCGCAGTTTCAAGAATTCCTCCCCATATGCCATAATGTAAAAGAAAACTTCGTCGTAGTCCTGTAGGAAAACTATAAGTCCTACACACATCAAAATCAATACCGGTCTTAGGATGGTGGTTTATAGCATATATACACAATTTGATCTCAATAGAATACCCCGTTTAGGAGCTATCGTGTTCACTCATACATACATACATACATCTCGTAAAAATAGCATAAATTAATACGGAAGACCTCAAAACGTGTAAATACACCAAAATCTCGAAGTCGAATTTTTCCATGATTAAAATACTTTCCTTAAATGGAACATGTTCGGTAAGTAAAAATGATATCATTAAGCTTTTTTGTCAACGGATGGTGTAACCTAAAAATGTGAAATTCTGCAAGAGCTGGGAAACCAGGATTCCTAGATTTTACTTGAAGTAAAAGCTGAATATCGTCTGAAATGTTTCAAGTCATTCAAAACACATGGAATAGTATAAATTAGATATCTGACTTAATAGAATTTTTGGACTACGGAAAGATCCTTTAAAGTATTGTCTAGAGTAGGGGTTCCCAACCTTTTTACTTCTTAGCACCCCCTCCTCCCTTGATTTTTACTTTCCGAACATGTACCATGTAAGGAAAGTATTGTAATCATGAAAAAATTTGACTTCGAGATTTTGGTGTTTTTACACGTTTTAAGGGCTTCTGAATCCATTTATGCTATTTTTACGAGATGTATGTATGTATGTATGTGTGTATGTGTGTGTGTGTGTATGTGTGTTTTGTGTATGTGAGTGAACACGATAACTCCTGAACGGAGCATTCGATTGAGCTCAAATTGGATATATATGTCATAAACCACCGTCGCAAGACCGGTATTGATTTTGGTGTGTATGGGACTTATAGTTTTTCTACAGGGCTACGACAAAGATTTCTTTTACATTATGGCCTATGGGGGGAATTTCTTGAAAGTGCGCTAGCGTTTAAACGATACATTCGATTGAGCTCAAATTCGGTATACATGTTATAAACCACCATCCTAAGACCGGTATTGATTTTGGTGTGTATAGGACTTATAGTTCTCCTAAAGGGCTACGACAAAACTTTCTTTTATGTTATGGCATAATGGCATATGGGGAGAAATTCTTGAAAGTGCGCAAGCGTTTAAACGGTGCATTCGATTGAGTTTCAATTTGGTATATATGTTTGAATTATTCATCGATTAAAATTTATTTAAGTGCTTGGTAATGGTCTTAATCGTAAGTGTTCGGAAAGTCGAGTGGAGTCACTCCAGATTTTTTTTTTTTTTTCTCCAATAGACACCCCACATTTTTAATACCTAAAAAAACCGCCTTTAAGAAGTTGAAGGCAAGTTCAGTAATAAAAAAACTGCAGTATTTAAACTACTTTCAATTTTACAAAATTGCATGTAATTGTAACAAATACAGTGTGCCCGCTAAAGTCTGTCACCACCCCCCTAATTTCTGAATGGTAAGAGTTATAGCCATAAAAGTGAGGTTTAAATAAACAAGTAATACATAATTTATTTTTTAAGTCCTTCCACAAAGAAAAGTTTTATTTTAGTTACTTTTGATTAAATTTAATTAATTACATTTAATTAATGAATTAACGTTTGAAAAAAGTATTTGAATTTGAGTGGATGAATAAAAAGTATTTTATTAACGACTGAAAATTTGAATAAGATATATAAATATATATAGGGAGAGTATGAACAAATAGTAGGGATTAGGGGAAGAAAATAATTTAACCACGATATACATTTTTCGGTACTGACGTAGCATACCGGTGGTCCACCTAGACGAGCGATTTTTCTTTAAGATAAGTGCCGGACAATTGAAACTATTGATGATATGGAATACGATTGGCAATAGTTTGCTAGCACATTTCACGTAAAAATAGTTTGGCACCAATGACCACCGCTATATTACGTTCAAGAACTGATTAACACTCTCTATAGGCCTGCTTTCATTTCGAGGCTCCCTCTCACCTACTTCTATTCCATTACCTAAGGTGCCCATTCGTTAAGGTGACCAAACGTCCCCGTTTTCCGGGGCAGTCCCCAATTTCAGGACGTTCTCCAAATTGTACCCACAGTGTAAAACGGGAATTGGGGACAATTTTTAATTATTGCATTGGTTTTTAATTAAATTAATGTTAATTATTTCACTAATTATAAAAATACGGGACATGTCCCCGATTCTATGTTCAAAACTCTCGCCACCTTACAATACGTCCCCAATTTTTGAGGACAGTCCCCGATTTCTGCGGTTCTTTCGGTGCCATCGTGATTCTACCGGGCCTGCTTGTGCATTCCGATGACTCATCCAAAGAGTCCTAAAGATGCTCACGTATTGGTTCCAGCACTTAGATACATCATCTAACGGTCGAATCTAACCAATCAGGCCACGTTCGTAGGCCTTTTTCGGAGTGCACAAGCAGGCCCGGTAGAATCACGATGGCCCCGATCCTTTGGGATTTGTCCCCAAAATGCAAAACAGCATTTGGGGTCAATTTATAATTATTACATTGTTTTTTAATTAGATTATTGATAACACTAGTCAACAAATTTGAACTTTTTTTCTGCCTCTGGTTTGTAAATGGGTGGATTTACTTAATTTCGGGGTACCGAATTCACTGGTAAAATCAATTTATGTCTATCACGTCACATTTCCAAGAGGCACAAGAAAATCAGCAGTAATACCGACAAAATTTTATATAATTGAAACTAACAAGGAATTCATATTAAGAACTTAATAATTCAATATTATTTCATATGTATACATTAGTTTTTATATGTATACACATGCCAACATAGATATCATCTTTTTCCTGTCCAAAATGCCCTTCCCACATGGTTTGAATGAGGTCCAAGCCGCTAACTCAATATTTGTCAGCCTGATATCAAAAGGATGGATCGTTGAATAATTTTTCTATTTGTGGTCCAATAAATATACTTTCTTTTAACTTTGCTTCACTCAGCTTGAGAAACTTTTCTTTCAAATAATTGAAGACCTGACCTCATTTATCCAGGCCTTTAACAAAAATCTTCATAAAACCAAACTTGACATGAATCGGAGACAAACTGATTTTATTAGGCTCAACCAGTGGAGTATTTTTCACATTTTCTTTTACAGCTACATGTGATTTCCTTTTAAGCCACTTTACTGTATAGTGGCCAAAGTTTCATAAGTTTCTTTCACGTCTACTGCATGAGCCAAAGGCACAGATGGAAAAGTATTGCCATTATGCAGTAGTACTGCTTTCAATCTGGTTTGTCCAAGAGTCAATAAAGAGTGACTATTCCTGATAGTTATGTTGTACACCTAGCTGCATCAGCAGACCATTGACATCTCTACATACACACATTGAATTCTGCATGTCAAAATATGGAGCGAATGAAGTACCTTTTGATCTCAAACAGGAAATTTTTGTACCTGGAGCTAGATCGTTTCATTGTTGCAATCTCGACCTCAAAAGTTCAGCTTGCTGTTTTGAAAGTTTTAGATCGCGAACCAAATTGTTCAACTCCTTTTCATTAAAGGGCTCAAGCGAAAAATCTTGAGAATGAGGGGAATATTTTCTACAGGTTCTTGATCAGCATCTTCAGATTAACTTGTCATTGTTTCTGATTCTATGTTTTGTAGATTACAGGCAGACAGGCAACCTTTCATTGTGTCACTGGCAAATGCACTGAAGATACATTTTACACTTAATTTTATTTCTAGTTTTGATAGAGAATGCCCTGAAATATTTGTAAGAGAAAAGTTCTAGGCTGGAAAATGATCCTTAGGCTAACTCCACACCATAGGAATTGAGAATTCATAGCTCGACATTTTCCTTTCAGTCACTTGGTTAAAGTAGTAGTACATGTTATGCACGAATACGAGGCGCAAAAGTTTTATCTTGATCACCAAGAGAACTATCAAAATATAATTTATAGGCCTTCTTAATCAAATCAGTAATTGTTTTTTTTCTTGGAGCTTTTTGGGTGAATTTCTCACAGACATAACAAAAGTTTTCGGGGTGGTTAAGACAACAACTATGTTTACTAGTTGTTATTTTTAGTAAACGTAAGTTTTAAATATATGTATAAAGCAATTTTAAAATAAAAATACCTCTCAATAGAAACACTCACTTATTAAAAAAAACAAAACTTATAATACATTCTTAGACTGAGATAAATACAATAGTAATTGCACCATGCACGTTTCAACATTCACTAGGTCATAATGTTTATTTTGCACTACTGGATTATCTCTCCATCTAATGAATAACACTTGCCTGTGTAACATCTGACATCAAGTGACAATTTGTTGATCTTATAGCACTCTTGTACCAAACTTTAGAAAAAAAATTAAAAATTAAACATTAAAATAAAAGAACGGAAAATAGTGAAATTAAGAAAAAAATAAATAAAAATCCTTAAAAACTCAAATCTTACGCGCTAGAGCATTTTGAAAGGTTGATTCGGATTTTACACACCAAAATACATACTAATTGATGTATCACATTCCAGAGGTAAAATGGCTGTTGAGTAGTGTAATTATTTCATTAATTATAAAATATCCCCAATCTTGTTTCAGAATCGGGGACATGTCCTCAACTCTAAGTTAAAAAATATGGTCACTTTACCATTACCACATGTATGACTAACAAATACAGGGTGATTCATAATGAATGTGACAAAAAGAAAACATGATTGTGAACGTTGTAATTAATATATTTAGAAAATTCAAATTTACCTCAAAACTACATTTATTGAAGTTTCTACAGGTGTTCAATATGTGCCCCTCCGGTGACACGGCGTTGATTTTGAGGTACTCCGCAAAAACGAATCACGAATTCTTTCAACCACTTCGGGTTTTGTTTCTTTTCGTCCTGGGCTTTTGTTCTTGCCAGTCAAGAAGAATATATTTGATTTCTATAAAAATAGTTGCGGGTGACATAGCTCCAAGAGAATCCTTTACTTTTTAGCACGCCCCGCAAAAAAAGTGTCACGATTATTTTTAACAGCACTGACATCACTCTGCTGAAAAATGGAAGAATGCGAGAACAGCTGGATAGATTGTCCAATGCTAAAACATTCTAAAATTTAAACTTTTGGTCAAAGAAAAGAGAAAATTAGATTTTTTTTTTTTTTTTCGGAAACATATATCGTAATTTAATGTGTTCTCTTGAGTATTTGTAGTGCCTGAAATATTTGACCCATTAACCGTATATAGAACATTGTAAAACTAAAACTAAAAAAAAACAAAAAAAAAAACCTCTTAAATTCTTTTTAAAAGCATTTTCTTAAATTCATGTTAAATATTTTTTGCAATTCCCCTAAAGAACTAAAGAACTCTTGAGCAATGTGATAGAGGCGTTTAAAAGTTTAATGTTAAGAAAATCTTCATGCACGGGTGATTTGTGAAACGTAAATTCATTTTATTTAAGTAATATTCCACAACAATTTTTTTTTCGGGGTTTTCCGCAAGTAACCTGCAGAGGGTGTTCACACATTTTTGTAACGATTTTGCAAAGATATATATAGAAATAAATATAAGAATTTTATTTTCTAATGTGTTCAGTCTGATAGCCCTTTCTTTGAACCATCATATTACATCTTGATTTCAAAGATGAAGTCCTTTTCTTAAAACATCAAGGCTGATATTTTTCCACTCCTCCATCACAATCTTCTAGTAATATAATCTTTTGTAGTAATATATGAATGTATCTTGTATTTGCGTGATTATGACAACGCTATACTAGGGCAATCTGCCAAGGATGGGAAGGTGCCTAGGAAGGAGAACTTTCTAAGGGGTTCTAAAGCGTATTCACGTTACATCTGGAAAAAACCTACCAAAAAACCAGACTGTTAGATCGACAGCTGCTCGATGGGACCCGATCCCGGGACCTTCACTCTTCGGCAGTCTACCATTTTCAGTGACATAACTACTGTGCGATGGTAAGGCTATAAATGTATATCTTAAAGTAGAAATATAATTCAACTCATCTTCGTTTAGAAATGTATTTAATTTTATATTTCAATTCCATTCATTATCACTGAAAAATAACGTTCAATGTATTTTTTCAATTTAGAAAGCATTTTGTATTTTGTAATTTTCTGTGTTTGAATAAATGTAATTTGTATTTTGCATCGAAAATACATTTTTTAATGTATTTTTCCCAACTCTGCTTCTGTAGCTGCTTTCGAAGAGCATTGCAGAGCAAGCAGTAATTATTTTTATTTTCAACGGAGGGGAGAGTCTGAGGGAGCGTCCTCTAAGTGAAACTGTACTCCCCCTCTCTAAACAACGGGGGATGAGGGGGAGAAAAGCAATAAACTTTAGGTTTACCATTGCCGATCTCTGGGAAGATAGACTGTTGTGACTCTCCGTTTCCGCCATTGCTTGTTATGATGTGATGATATACCAGTGGCGGCTCGTGATGAAAAAAATAGGTGAAGAGCTTGGTACCAAAACATTATGAAAAACACCTGATACAGCTATTATGCATGGTAATTAGGCGGGAGCATAGCCTTTCTGAGGAAAAAATTTAATCTTTCAGCGATCCTATAAAATGTCGACCGACCAGTGGCCTATCGCATAGCGCTTTGAAGACGGAAGGTGCCTGGTTCGAAACCAGGTCACGTCCGCCGACCTAATCGTTCGGAGTTTTCCGTGGTTTCCTCCGAAACTTAGCGTAAATACGGGTTAGGACCCGTAGAAAGACCCCCCACGAAGGGCATCCCGCTAGTAGGTCTAGATCCCCTGTGTACATAATTGGCCTTAATCCCACTATAACAGCAACAACTTTTTAAATGTCCTTTGGAAATGATCTGCACCCCCTCTCTCCATAATGTTCAAGATCGCGTTACATTTAAAATGTCTGAAAATCTGTCTTTGCTCCATACAGAATGCTTATTACTAAAGAGTAAGCAAGGCCAATAAAATAACTTTTGTAAAATATAGGAGAACTTCACAGCAAAACCAGCTATGTTTGAAACGAACAGTCAGGGGCGTAGCGTCATAAGCACCCGCCCCCCCCCATGAGAAATTTTTGCCATACAAAATGCATATTCTTCACTACATTATCACACACACGTATATCACACGCGATTTTTTCAAAATTCGACCTAGATTTTTTTTTATTTTATGTTTTATGCGATTTTTGGCATTTTTTCTCACCTAATTCGTAATGACGGCGGAAATTACGCTCGCAGCAAAACGGCATTTGTATCATCGGATCGAGGAGAAAATTTTCTTTTAAAAACAGTTTGTTCTGAATACGTAACATGATTTGCCGATTTTTAGGAATTTTTTTACTAAGCATTTGCTTCGGCGAATTGTTTCGTAAAATAATTTTAAAACTGTCGCATCTTGAATTCTATCCGTCATAACTTTTTGATATTTTGACAAATCGTGAAACATTCTTTTCTCCCTCTTTTAAAATAAAAACGAAAAAATTATGTAAATTAGATGATTTTTTATGAATTTTAATGCAGCCTAATGCTTAGAATTTAATAGCATCAACGCGATCTTACGCCATTCATTACATTGCGATCACGGCACGAGAATTTATCTTCGGTTGTTGCCACAGAAAGGATTAGAAAAAAGGGTTTTCTCAACCAATCGAGTTTTTAAATGGATATCGGAATTTCAATTCGCAAGTGAGGGTCTATGACGTCAAATGCTTTAAGATACGTAAAAATTACGCCATAATTTTAACTCATTTATTCCAGCTCTATTTTCAACACAGGGAGACGATATTTTGATTAAAATTTACTGTAGAAATAAACTAAGAAATTCACGATTATTATTATTAGAAGTGGTATTTTAATCCGGTGCTTATTTAAAAATTGAAATGTCTTCACGGTACTGAAAATGTTCATTTTAAAAATTACAAAGTTCGTTTCAAAGCGCGATATATTAAAATTTTTCAATTTACTATTTTTATTTTTGACATTTAATAATGGCGCAGACGTTGCCTAACACATGCATGCAGGCTGCGAGTATAGTTTTATTTTAACGTTGAATTACGTTCCTCCATAAAGGTCCTACATAACGCAAAGTTTTAATGATACCGTTTGAAAACTACTACGCGAAATATCGAAATTAACTCCCTCAACCAACTGGGGTATCCTTTACGGCAGTCAAACAGTGACGTCATAAATTAAAAAAATGCGTGAAATTTGTAAACTCTGCAACTCTGCGCCATGTCACAATTAAAGCGGGAATAAGTAGCTCCTCGAGATTACACAGTTTGATGTTTTTCAGGAGACAGGACTATGGAGGATATAAAAGATATCGCTATATTAGATACATGGATATTTAAAATGGCCTCCCTTGGATATTTTCTCCCCACAATAAAATGAAATGGTTTGCGGCGCTAAATACGCCAATCTTATAAAACTATGTTTAAATTAAATATATATGGAGAGTTTCCTTAATGGCAACCATTATGTGAAATGATTATTATTTATGCTAATGCGTTAATTGCAAAGAATCGCCATAGAATCAAAAGATTCCATTGGGGCCAAATAATCTAAGCTGTTTCTTTTAAGGGAGCCTTGAAGAGGGAGAAGCGAAGATAGATAGTATTAATGCACGTAATAGGTAGTATCATTAGATTCGTAAGGATAATAATAATAAATCATAATATATCCACGTTAATAAATATTTCATGAAATTAAAAGTGTTTCTCCTATTTCAACGGTTGTCTTACAACCAACTAAACGAAAAGTAATTCTAATTTGCGTTAATATATCCCGCAGTAATTTCAACAGAGGAGATTACTTGAACTTTTTTAAAAATGAAATTCTGTTTTGTCACATGCAGATATGATTTTAGTAGTAAAATATTCGCTTATTCCCGTATGAAGAGCGGGTGCGCAGTTATCTTAAAAACATCTCTTGAAAATAGCATAAATGAATTCAGAAGACCTCAAAACGTGTAAATACACCAAAATCTCGAAGTCGAATTTTTTCATGATTACAATACTTTCCTTATATGGTACATGTTCGGAAAGAAATAAATGGTTGTCCATTCCATGTAGTGTCTTAGGTATTTAATGCTGCAACTTGAGCCTAAAAAACAGTATGATGTAGAAATAAGACATTTTGAAAGCCAGATGTTCTCTGCAAACCATTAAGCTTTCCACTTTTTTGATAGTGAATGACACTGACGTAGTTTTTTGAGTCATTATACTGCAATGATGCCAGGTTAATACTCGTGACACAAACTTTACATCAAGAGCAGTGGCGGCCCGTGGTCAAAACTTTCAGTGCAGCCGGAAGCATATGAGCCCCCCCCCCCCTTTCCTCCGGACTGGATTAGAAAATCTTTTGTTACTGAATTCGAAAGCTGGCGGATTAAGCCCTCACCGAGGAAAAAAAAAAAAAGAAATTATATAAAAAATGTAAGAATTCCTATTTTACTTCCATAAAATGGACATAAATTTCAACCAGCCGCTCTTATCCTCAAAATTGCATTAATCCGTGTCTGATTCGAACAGGGGCGTAGCCAGGGGGGGGGATATCGGGATATATCCCCCCCCCCCGAAATTTTTGGATTACTGATAGTAAAGTTCCGTCTACATTATCAACGTATTATATGATGATGAATTAACAAACGCACCAAACTCCATGGTAATAAAACCGAGAAATTTGACTCGAGCTGAAGTATAAAATATGTACTCGAGAATGAGGGCACGTTACAATAATGAGAGGTGCGAGGATTCTAAAGATTTAATTTAGTTTTATATAAAATTTTGTTGGGACTGTTTTTGTTTTGGACGCCTGATAAAACTGGCGTTGGAATTGTATGATTTATGTTAGAGTAATAAAGGTTTTTATGTAAGTCCCATAAATTGCTTTGCCTTTTGTTGAAAGGAAGCTTAAAAAACCCGTACTGGCGCAGCAGCGATAGGATCAGAACCTAGGAAGTGGAGAAGTTATTTAGTTGTGAGAAGAGCCATGTAGTTTTTAAATAAGGGAAAGAAGGAAGATTTAATTAAGTTAGCAGAAGAGATCGGTGAAAATCCTTCACCTGGTTTGTTACTACCGGATCTAAGGAAAATGATTACCAGTAGCAATATTTATGAAGAAGATTTAGAATTGGTAAAGGAAATCCTTAGTTCATTTATTGAAGAAAGAAAACAACGGGAACAAAGAGATTGAACGGAACAAAGAGAATTTGAAGAAAGAAGAGAAAGAGAGCAGAGAGAATTTGAGGTAAGAAAATTGGAAATCGAGGCAAATACTAGTAGAATAGACTTGTGAACAAACGTTAGAGACGAAAATTTTAGAGACGCTGGGAAAGCTAGGTTAGAATTATTCAAGTACACACCTAAGTTTGACCCGCGCGAATCTGATATTACATGCTATTTAACGATGTTTGAAAATCATGCTAATAGATTGAAAGTAGATAACAAGGAATGGGTCTTGTGTTTATTAAATTTATTACCAACGGAAATTGTTCAGCTGATTAATAGAGAACCGGTAGAAAATGCAGAAAACTATGAGTATATAAAATCGATTTTGTTAAGACGATTTAAATTAAGCCCTGAAAGTTTTAGGAGGAAATTTATGACCCATCAAAAAGTGCCAGAGAAAACGTGGAGAGATTTCTGTT
This sequence comes from Cheiracanthium punctorium, assembly GCA_038373885.1. Classification (NCBI taxonomy): domain Eukaryota; kingdom Metazoa; phylum Arthropoda; class Arachnida; order Araneae; family Cheiracanthiidae; genus Cheiracanthium; species Cheiracanthium punctorium. The sequence continues at coordinate 358,362 of JAWZYV010004175.1, forward strand.
TTGAAATAACTAACTATTTTGAAGAGTGGGTAAAAGGATTAGAAATCGAGGATTATGACGGGTTGAAGAAATTGATTATCGCTGACCAAATCAAGAGGAGAGTTCCACATGAAATACGTGAGCATTTTTTGGACCAGTGGTCTAAGTTGATAATCCCGTCTGAGTTGGCAGATAAACTAGACGAATATGTTAACGTCCATGATTTAGCGAAGAGGTCGTGGGGAGGTGATTCGAAAAATAAAGTTAATGAGAGAACTTATGAGCGTCCAATGGAACAAGGAGCTAGGATGATGTCGAAGTCTGCGTCTCAAACCATTACTAAGTGGGTTCAGAAACGTCAAGATGAAACGTTGGTTAAACGCAGATTTAACCCCACATGCTTTAGTTGCGGTAAAGAGGGGCATATTTCTACGTTCTGTGGGCAAGGACGACAATTTAAAAGTAATATGACGAATACTCGAAACAATACTTTTACTCGACAAATTTCACAACCGAAAATAAACACTGTAATCGCTGATACAGCCGAGAAAACAGATGTGTTGACATCAAAGATCTCCGTTCCATTATCTGAATCAAGTAATCACAAAAAATTGGATGACCTAATTGAGATTAAAATCAAATGTTGAAAATCAATTTTTAATGGTATAGTGGATTCTGGTGCACAGATATCTGTAATTCGCGAAGAATTAGTACATGGTACGCCTTTTGAAGGAGAAGGACAAATAGAGTTATCGTCCGCGTTTGGCGATAATGAAACCGCTCCACTTCGGACATATGAGATGAAAATCCACGATGGTAAACATGGCGATACAGCAATTATGTGTGCCGTTTCAAAGAAACTTACTAGTGATATGTTAATAAGTCGTTCAGCTTTTGAGATGCTAAATGAGAACATTGAACTTTATCATAATAAGCAATTATGGCAAGAAACAGTTTCAAATGTGGAAGTAGAAACTGTAGGGAAAGCAGAGGAGGACGTAAATGTACAAATACACTCATGTCCATAAATTAAGGATAATTCAGAATCACACAGAAATTGATCTCTAAAATAAAAATTTCACCTGTGGAATGATCACACACATCTTGAAGAAGAATATGCAAATTACAGGAAACAACCAGATGGCGTGGATGGTACGTCACAATGACGAGAGTGTAAGTGAGGGGTATATAAGGAATGGTGGCAAAGAAGTAAAATTGTTCACAAGCGCTGTGAAAGCCTTTCAGTGCAAAAACCGCATAGTTATGGCACAAAGGAGGCATTTGGATGATGTTTTACGCGGCAGAATTATCGGACGACTGGAATGTGGACGTAACCAGCTGGAAGTATCCGAGGAACTTGGAATCGCCCAGAGTGTCATCTCCAGGCTTTGGCAACGATTCCAAGATGATGGTAATGTGAGTAGACGTTACAGCACAGGTCGCCCCCGAGTTACAACGCCGAATGAGGACCGCTATTTGGCAGTTACTGCCAAAAGAAACAGACGGAGTACAGCATCAGACCTGTCTCGTCAGATCTCTTCAGCTACCGGTACAACAGTTTCAAGGCAGACCGTGTACAGACGCTTAGGGCACATTGGTCTATATGCTCGTAGGCCTGTCAGATGTGTTCCACTTACCGCAACTCACTGTCGCCTGCGATTAACCTGGAGTAGAGAGCATGCATTGTGGACACCGCAACAGTGGTCTTGTGTGATGTTTTCCGACGAGTCCAGGTTTAGTTTGGAGTCTGATTCTCGCCGGACATTCATCTGGAGAGCGCCAGGTACCCGTTACCACCAAGAGAACACCATTGAAAGACACCGTTACGGTAGTGCAGGATGGCTCGTTTGGGGAGGAATTATTCTTGGTTCCAGAACTGACCTGCATGTTCAGAGTGTAACGATGACAGGCCACATCTATCGGGATGTCATTCTGGAACAACATGTACGTTTGTTTCGGGGCGCCATGGGGGCTGAATTTGTGTTTATGGATGACAACGCCCGTCCTCACCGTGCAAACATTGTAGACGAATGCCTTCAATCGGAGGATATCACCCGTATGCATTGGCCAGCATACTCACCGGCCTTGAATCCAACAGAGCATGTGTGGAATATGCTTGGCCGACGAATTGCAGCCCGTCAACCCCCTCCCACCTGTCTACCGGAACTTCGGAGTGCATTGCTTGATGAGTGGTGTAATATTCCCCAAGATCAGATTGATCATTTGATACTCAGCATGCCTAGGCGTTGTCAGGCCTGTATTGCATCGTCCGGGAGACATACTCCGTATTAACCATCCTACTAACTATGTTATACTGTTTTTTGTAAATAGGTTCTTTTTTGAAATTTGGTCAAGGGAGTAAAACTTGCAATTTTTATTAATTATGTCAAACATATAGCATCTTTTTTGCTCTTTACTTTTTGTTTAATAAATAGACTTTACAAATAAGTCAAATTTGTTTTGCTTCTTTCTCTTTCTTTGCCTGAACTTCATTATCCTTAATTTATGGACATGAGTATTATCTTCGGATTTGAATTCCACTACGCCGAATGTGAATGTCTTGACAGCAAGTGGTCTGCGAGTAGAAAGCTAGATGCCATTTCAGAGTTGGCGAAACTTCAAGGCGATGACGAGACACTCAAGAGATGCTTTGATTGGGCGGAAAGGCAAGAAAATTCGTATCTCATTGATCAGGGAATACTACAGCATAAGGATTATGTCTGTGGAGAAGAAATTTAGCAAGTAGTAATTCCAAAAGAAAGAAGGAATTTTATTTTAAGAATGGGACATGAGATTCCGTTGGCAGGACATCTAGGGGAAAATAAGACTCTACAAAGAATCAGATATTCATTTTACTGGCCTAATATCAGGCAAGATGTAAAGTTATACTGTCAAAGTTGCAAAGAATGCCAATTGAGGAGAACTAACACCTATCGGGATCATATTCCCATACAGCCTATCGTTAGGCCTGAAAATCCTTTTGAAGTCTGGAGCGTAGACTGTATAGGACCACTAGAGCCTGCATCGAGGAGAGGACATCGATATATTATTTGTGCCGTGGATTTATATACTAAGTGGTCCGTGGCAATTCCAGTGAAAGAGATTAGTGCCAAGACAACGTGTGACGTTTTAATGAAGATTTTCACCCACACCGGTTTTCCAAAAGTGATATGCACCGACCAGGGTACGAATTTCGCTTCCAAGCTGACTCAATCATTTGAAAATCTATTAGGGGTAGCGCCACGTTTTTCGACACCCGGACATCCGGAAAGTATGGGGCAGTAGAACGATGGAATAAAACTCTTAAGGAGATGATGAATAAAAACATACAAGAGTATGGGAGAGACTGGGATATACATATACCATATCTCATGTTCGCGTATCGTGAAGTGCCACACAGCACCACGGGGCTATCACCATTTCAATTGGCTTATGGGCGGTTACCACAAGGACCATTATCTTTATTGAAAAGTATTTGGACGGGAGAACGAACTATCCCAACGACCGCGTCCAGACCAATCACTGAATATCTTGAAGATTTAGTTGAAAATATACGTAAAGCTAATGAGATCGCTTCCGAAAACACCGAGAAAGCTCAAGGAGAATACGTTTCCAGGTATAATCTCCGTGCGAGGGAAAAACAGTTTGCCATTGGCGACAAAGTGTTCATATTACTCCCATCATCAACTCACAAACTTTTAAGCACTTGGATTGGACCGGCAACGGTAATTCAAATCACCAGACCGCATTCGGTAAGAGTTGAATTAGAGGATGGTAGTACTAGAGAGCTACACGTGAATAAAGTACGACCGTATGTGCAGAGGGTAAATCACATTGGTGTTGTTTACGAAATGGATGAAGAATTTGGCGTAATCCATTACGCGCCTACTGATAAAACAAAGAAAGAGGTAGAGGACATCCGAAAACATTTGGAGAAAACTAGAAATCATAATTTAACTGAAGAGCAAACCCAAGAGCTATTTGATGTACTGAAGAGATATATAGACATTTTTAGTTCAAAGCCAGGACATGCCAAAGTCGACGGGCATTATGTTAAAGTTACGGATAACTGCACGCCAAAGAGACTCAAACCGTATCGAATACCCATCAGTTTACAAAAAGAAGTTGATCGCCAAATCGAGGAGCTAATTGAAATGGACCTCATTGAACCAAGCGATAGCGAATGGGCACATCCTGTTGTTTGTGTTGCCAAAAAGGATGGAAGCGTGAGGTTATGTATTGATTTTAGACTATTGAATAGTTTCACGGTGCCTGATTCATATTCCATGAAAATCGCCAGGGATTTAATATTCAGAGTAGGACAAGCTGCATGTATAACCGTCATAGACTTAACGAAGGGATACTAGCAGATTCCCATGCATGAAGAATCCAAGCATTTCACCGCCTTTGTAACACATTCGGGGCATTATCAATGGAAAGTCTTACCTTTTGGGATGAAGAACGCCGGAGGGACATTCCAGAAATCAATGGATAAAGCATTATTCGTACATCGTGATTATTGCTGTGCATACATTGACGACGTAGCCATTTTCTCTAAGAGTTGGGAAGAACATTTAAAGCATATAAGCCAAGTCTTTAAAACATTGAGGGAAGTAGGACTTACTGTGAATCTTGGAAAATGCGAGTTCGGGAGAACCCAGGTAAAATTTTTGGGCCATATTGTAGGTTCCGGTCGGCATACACCGGATCCGGAGAAGATTGAACCTGTAACGAGCATATCAAGGCCTACTACCAAGAAAGAGCTAAGAAGCTTAATCGGTCTAGCAAGTTATTATAGGAGTTACATACCACAATTCGCGCAAATAATTTTGCCACTAACAAATCTAACCAAGAAGAAAGTACCGATTACTATACCTTGGGGCTCCGCTGAGGACCAAGCGTTTACTCGATTGAAAGAGGAATTGATGTAGATACCTATCTTACTCACCGCAGATCTTGACAAGCCGTTTCAGTTGTACAGTGATGCATCGGCTACAGCTATTGGCGCGTGTCTCGCACAAAAGGACGCCAAGGGAGAGGAAGTCCCTATTGCTTTTCTCAGCAAGAAACTAAACCCCAACCAAATGAAATGGTCTACGATTGAGAGAGAAGCATATGGAGTTTTAGAAGCACTAAAAAAATTTGATACTTGGATATTTGGCGCGGAAATCCAGATCGTATCAGATCATTACCCCTTAACATATTTGACAGATGGCCTTCCACACAGCGCCAAATTAACTAAGTGGGCTTTAGCGTTGCAGCGATACAATTTGAAAATTACTTATCGAAGGGGCGTTCAACATGGAAATGCTGATGCATTATCCAGGCTCAAGTTAGATCCTTCTTAATAAAGTAGGATCAGGTTTATGTATTTTTATATTCAATCGTGTTATTGTAAATTGAATTATTACAGTGTATTATGAGGATATAATTATTTATTTTTCGAACCTGTTTTTAAAAAAAAATATTAATAATACAGTGATCCGGATAATCAGGTACAGTTCCAATAAAAGATCGTAAACAAAGATTTTCTTTCAGCAGCATCGTCACTCCTGTGACGGATGTGCTTTCCCCCATGGGAGTAGTAAAGTTCCGTCGACATTATCAACGTATTATGTGATGATGAATTAACAAACGCACCAAACTCCATGGTAATAAAAACCGAGAAATTTGACTCGAGCTGAAGTATAAAATATGTACTCGAGAATGAGGGCACGTTACAATAATGAGAGGTGCGAGGATTCTAAAGATTTAATTTAGTTTTATATAAAATTTTGTTCGGACTGTTTTTGTTTTGGACGCCTGATAATACTGGCGTTGGAATTGTATGATTTATGTTAGAGTAATAAAGATTTTTATGTAAGTCCCATAAATTGCTTTGCCTTTTGTTGAAAGGAAGCTTAAAAAACCCGTACTCTGATGAAATTCCGTCTATTTATTCACATATAAGTTCATATCCCCCCCGAAAATTTTTCCAGGTGCATATCCCCCCCCCCCGAAAAATTTTCCTGGCTACGCGCCTGGATTCGAAGTTTCCTTAGAATTTTCTTTTGTAAAGATAACTTGAGAAGAAAAGAAAAAAAAAAAGAAAACTTACTTATTTTTTATAAGTCAAATCAATCCTCCTTTCTTTTAAACATGCGAATCCGTCAGTGATGTCCCCATAGAAAGGCGTTGTTTTAATTCAGATTTCAATAATTTTAAAAGCTCTTTAAAATTTCCCATGTTTAAAGAATTCTCGACATGTCCTCTAAATGCCAGTTCTTGCTTACTTAAAAACAATACTACTTAAATGGGTAATTGTCCATTCATAAGCGTCTATGCAGGCTTACCTTCTTGATAAATTCAGCAATATAAAGTCGAGAGTTTTCCAAACATATATTCTCCTTACCCCCTCCCTCCTTCTCGTCCGAGCCAATCAGTTAGTCGAGTTCTCAAGTTCAGCCGCCGTTAAAAAATCGTTCATCGGCTGTATCAGCTGCATACTCCCTATGCCGGAGAGGCTGCTTTCGTAGTCGTTGTCATGGCAACGGTGCTGCCAATTTTCTTTTCAGCGCTCTGGGCTGAACCAAAGATTTTCCCAATTGAACTGCGGGAAGATTAAAGTGCTTTTTTTCTGAATGAGCGATCCGGCCACAATACGTTTTTTTTTGTGTTTGGTTTTTTTCGGAGATTTTTTTAATTTACCGTAGGAATTCCACAATTCTAATCTGAATTTAGGAAAATTAGTAGAATAAATTATTTTAAAGTATGTGCTGATAATTTCAAGTGCAGTCCGGCTGTACTTGCTGTATCCCACGAGCCGCCATTGGCCCAACGTAAGAAACAACCAGTTGCCAACCGTTGGATAACCGTAAGCCAACGTGTCATTTCAACGTTGTCCCAACGTATGCATTCATACGTTGCCCCAACGTATGTGTGCTAGCTGGGTTGAATCTTCCAAAATATTTTCATCGATCCGATTTTCAAATTCATTATGAAAATAATTATAATCGTACGCATTAATAGGCTTTGATTCAATATCATTCACATTACATTCAGCTTCAATAAGGAATAATTCATCATTAACTTCTTGTTCAACATTTCGCCATTCCTTATGAGTCGACTTAATTTTTTTTATTAGTATACATATTAAGTCAAAAAGTTGTACATTACCTCGTATTGTAAAGAACAGTGATAGCTAACAAGCTAATTAGCTAACAAGCAAACTTAAAATATATGGGTACTATCACGTTTCACGATCACCGCCGAACAACCACAATCACAACCATAGATTAAAAACAACGTGCATACAAAAATGTTACTGCGCATGATCAAACAAATAAAGCCAATCAGAGTTTGTCGCCGATAGATTTTCCCATTTATGTCATAAAATAGACATGATTGGTGTGTTTAGATGTCCAATTCATGTCATATTATAAACATAATATGGATTTTCCTGTTTTTGTCGTAATAAGACTTAATTGGGGTGTTGCCCCAATCATGTCTTATTCTAGACGTATTATGGATTTTCCCAAAGATGTCACCAAAATGATGTCCAGGAGATATCTTATCATAGACAAAGATATATTGCCAATTGAATCGTTTTGCGCAAGTTTGATTATATATGGACATAAATTGGGCAAGTATGCTGTCTGGGATAACGCTCAATTTCTACTCGTTAAAAAATGTTTTGTAGAATTTAACAAAACTTGTTTGGTTAAGTAGTTTGGAAGCTTTATTTTGTTGATACAGTAGACACCGGTTATAACGTACTCTCACGGGACCTAAAAAAGTAGTACGTTATAGCCGAATTACGTTATAAGTAATAGCGCCGGTAAAATTCACTATTACACGAAAAAAGGAAGTGGGCTCACAATTTCACATATATCTTTTAAACCGGATCTGATTTTTAAAATCTAAATTAAATAAACAGAGAAAATTCTTTATTACTTACATTTTTTATTGAGATAAATAATCCGTAATTTTCTTTTGTTTTAAATGGGCAGATGCCACTTTAAAAATACCGTTTTGTATATCCATAATACACTTTTGTAGAGTCTCTGCATCATCACTGCGGAATTCAAAAAATCGTGACAATGTTTTTGCAGCATTTAATGCTTCGGGTATGCTAGGTATAGGCTCCTCAGATTCTTCGTCACTATCATCAGAATCATTATTTTCTTCCACTGGCTTTGTGACGGAAGCAACGATATCGCTGTCAGACGGCATTTCGGATGTTACTAACTCGTCATCTAGCGAAATAAAGCAATCGATATCTTCTTGATTGTTAAATGTGTTGATGTTTTGCTTCTTCAACCATTCAGATAATGGAATATTTTCATCCTCATCGTACTCTCCAGATAGGAGACCTGCATGTCGAAAGCAATTCCGAATTGTGGAGGACGAAACGCATAGCCAAGATTGATTCAACATTCTAACAGCGTCTAAAAGTGAAACTGAATTGTTCGCCATTATCTTGTGCAAGAAAAAGTTGTTGAAGGAAGTTTTTTCTGTAGAATGACTTCAGACTTCGAATCACCCCCTGATCCATGGGCTGAACTTTCGAAGTCGTATTTGGTGGCAAAAACAATAATTCAATAGAACTTAAATTTTCCATACGTGGATGTGCCGTGCAATTATCCAAAACTAATAAAACTTTTCTTCTATTCTGTGACAGCTCTTTATCCCATAATCGAATTTCTTCAGAAAATATTTCTGATGTCATCCACGCCTTACGATTAGCAGTATACCGCACAGGCAATTTTTTCACATTTTTGAAGCATCTTGTGTTTTTAGATTTCCCTATAACCACTAGTTTTCTTTTTTCAGTGCCACTCATATTTGCGCACAAGAACACAGTCAGTCTATCCTTAGACTGTTTTCCTCCAACACACCTTTCGTCTTTAAATTTGAGAGTTTTATCGGAGGTCATTTTTAAAAAAAATCCTGTTTCGTCACCATTAAATATGTCTTCATCAGAATATTCAGCTCTTTTTTGAAGCCATATTTCATTGATCCATTTTTCAACTGCTAGTGATGATACGTCAGCAGCTTCTCTACAGAATTTCCCGAAAGTTATGTCATGGCGCTTCTTAAAACGTTCCAGCCAACCTATTGAACAGGTAAAATCATCATTATTTAATTTTTTTGCAAAGTCTTCTGCCTTTGCTTGCATCACTGTTCCTGAAACTGGAACATTCATGCTTCTTTGTAAAGTGAACCATTTTAACAATGCTTTATCTATGTCCTCATGATTAGTTGTCTTAAGTCTTTTAGTTTTACCGCTAAAATTTTCAGAAGCACTTAAGATCGAATCTTTGTTTTTCCAAATGGTGTTTACTGTTGTTTTAGTGAGGTCCATTTTCCGGCAAATGTTAGCTTGCGTGTCACCTCTTTCGATATCACGAATAATTTTTATTTTGTCTCCTAGTGATATGCATTTCCGTTTTTTATGCGTATTCATGACTAAAAATCACGATGATCAATTTAAAAACAAGAATTTTTCACTCCGTGTTTCTTCAACGACAGACAGCTGATAAGTGAAGTACGGTACGGACAAAGGACAGTTTAACAGGATCTTTTCTGAGAGAAGGGATATCGTCAGTGAAAAAGATAATGCATCTCGTTTCTGGGAGAGAGCAATAAATTAATGGAGGGTGGACATATGTTGGGGGTGCAAAATTTTGGGGATTGAGCGCCGTTCACTCTTTGTCGAAGGGAAGAACAAAGAGATACCCGTACCCGACAACTTTCTTCGAACTATCCGCAAGGCGACCCACCGTCCGGCTATAGCGTATAGCTGATAACGAAGACGGGTAATAAAAAGGAGAGATGGGGTTTTTCAGAAGACATTTACATCGGTGAATGACAAAGAAAGCATGAGCGGCCCACGGGCAGCGCTGAGATGCCCGTGGGCATCTCAGCGCTGCCCACGGGCATGGCCCTGCCTATCTGAGGAAAAAGATTAAAGATCGCTTCCTTCATTCATACACAACACAATTCATCTCGCTAGAGAATCTGAAAACTGACAATGAGTGTTTTTGAACGTACTGAAATTTTCGAGAAAAAAGAAATAAAATGCTTTAAAAAAAGCAAAATTTTATTTTTGGCTTTGGTATAAAAAGTACGTTATAGCCGAAGTACGTACTTTTCTTAAGTACGGTTTAACCGAAGTTAAACAACATTATAAATATAGGACTTCAATCGGGACTTAGCTTCTAGGTACGTTATAACCGATAGTACGTTAAATCCCAAGTATGTTATAACCGGTGCGCACTGTATAACAAAAGTTTGCTTGTGTCAACCAATTTGATTTAACAAAATTCTTTTAATTGTAACAAAACGATTTTGTTAAAACTCAGAACGAATGAAATTGAAATCGCTCGATAGTCAATTTACGCATGCGTCAAGGATATGCGCAGGACTGCGAAAGACTGAGCCAGACCCACCCAAAGAAGAAATACTTATTTACGGAAGAGGTAAGAGCTAAGGAAGAATCCGCAGTCTGTCAATACATTTAAAAATGGAAAATATCAGACGAATTGGGTTTTTCTTCAGTTTGTTGAAAATTTTAGAGGTAAGCCTAATTAATTTACCTATTCATAAAAATTTAGATTTTTATTTTAGTGTTTTAACAAGTTTCTACAGATTTCGATTAAAACCATTCAGTATCCGTTAGACTAACTTAACTAAAACAATCAGTCACTTTTCAACAATATAATGGACCGCAAAAAGGGTGTAAAAAGTCAAGTAAAATGTTAGTATATGTATAGGTTCGGGGGAATTATGTTCAAGATATTTTTTGGGGGAAAAATCTTGAACTAAGCTGCACAATTCTGTCATTTATTTCGAAAATGTTTGTGTAGTTAAGCTTTAAAGCGGGACACACATTTTTTAAATACATATCGATTTTTTGTAGCAAACAGTTTAATTCGTATACCACGTCCGAAATAAAATCGCTTATGGTTAGCACTTTGATCATATTCTTTCTTTCATTTCATTTAGGAAAAAAACATTAATTTTCCAAATGAAGCATTCTGGCGATAAAAATGTTTACAAGCTTTGTATTACGTTTATCAAAGCGCTAAACTTCCGCTAGTTAAGCGATTGTATAAAGTTCTGATTTCGACTGCCTGTTTTAGGCAGTCGAATAGAATAAGCTTAAGACTAAATACAACTCTGTTTAATACAAAACATAATTAGAACTTTTTTTATAAATTGAAAATAATATGTAAAAAAAGAAAGGAAAAGTTCATTTTTTTCACAACTTTGTTCACTGGTCAACTCACCAGTACTTGCATTATATTAAAAGCAGCAATCTCATTTTTTTTCTCTTTTTTTACTCCAAAAGTTTAACTAAAAACACTTATTAGGGAAATAAAAGAGTCCACACACACAAAAAAAATGAATAAATGCATTCCATGAAAATTAATTTTTGAGGGGATTCGCTGGAGTGTTGGCCCGCGGGCCATAAGTTGTGCATCCCTGCTCATTTCGAAGAACTTAACCTCCCTGAAACAAATCCTTCTTCTGCGTGAAAGTTTTTTGTTCTTGTAATGTATTTCTTCGGCAAAAATCCAATTTTCAGCATTTGGACAACTGTCAAAGGTAACGTCAACTAAATGACAACCTACTGCACATCCTTTCTGCTCAGATTCTCCTATTGTCTTTCTATTGTATTCAACCCAGAAAAAGAGTATTCTAAACACCTGTTTTAATTATCCTTAATCACTTCAAAACTTTAAAAATGCCGTTAGAAAATCAAAATCGAAAGTCTGCTTAATTCAAATCAGTACAACCATTCAAAAACTGAAATTTAATATCTTTAATAAATGCTGGAAAAAAAATCAGGCTTTTCTTATCGAAATACAATACAAGAACTCACAGTTGTCACACAGAGGAGGGCACCCGTCGCAGAGAAGTAGTCTTTTCTTATTTAAAAAGGAATACCAGTTAACTAGGATTAACCACCAGAAGCTGGTGAGCAAACTGGCTGCATTCGTAAACGACAAACTCGTTGCACGAGTTTTCGTAAGAAAACTGGAATGCGTGTGTTTAGTGCTGTCAGTGGTTATCAGTTTCTTTTGCCTTTACGAACAACTTCAGTTTATTTAGTTTCGTCGCCTAGGAGACGTGTTTGTTTACAATTCGCGAATGCGTTAACTTTGCTGAGGAGAGTTTTTAGCACATACTCAATATAAAATCAACAGGATTTTTAAAAGAAAGAGTGCCCATAATTGAAGTGCACAGATCAAAATTTAGAAATTTCAACTTAAACTTCATTCTTTCAAAAGTATTTAGCAAGAGAAATTCAAATTTCGGAAATAACCCCAACTAGCACACATACGTTGGGCTATTGATGGCACGTGGTTGGCACAAGGTTGTTACGTTGGGCAAACGTTGGATGTCCATATGGAAATGTCGGTATTCTGTTGGCTAAAGGTTGTGATGGCAAACGTTGGGTAAACAACCGTTGGCCATCGGATGGTTTAATGTTGTGTTGGGCAACCGTTGGTAAACAACCGTTGGCCATCGGATGGCTGAATGTTGTGTTGGGCAACCGTAGGTAAAATAACCGTTGACCATCCGATGGCTGAATGTTGTGTTGGATAACCGTAGCTTGCGCATGCGCAGAGACATACATTCAGGAAACCGGGAAGCGATAGATTCATGTCCGTTCGCCGTTCCGTTTCCGCCATTGCTTGTTATGATGTGTTGATACACTTTTATAAAGTGATTGATAGTTGAAATCTGAAACGAATATTTATCTTTTCAGCTATATTTCTGTGAATTTTATACGTTGCATAGGTTCGTAGTAATTTGAATCACGATAACTATTATTGTTGATGCATTGATTATAGTTCGATTGTCCATAAGCCTAACGATCTTCAAAGTATGTAAACAAACAACTTACTATGCAGCTATGGTAATAAATATATAATAATTGCACAGTGCTTTTTAAAAGATGCGTTTTTGGATTACTGAACAATGCTAGACAGCTTAATAAAAAAGTTTTATTTGCTCATAGTTGTACAACAGCCGAGAAGGTAAAATTGGACACAATTGTTTTCTCCTAATAAGTTTATTCTGAAAAAAAATCAACTTGAGCCGTGCTTACATTTTGCAAGATTATAATGACTAATGAGATTTCAGATTTAGAAGTAGTTATTAAACTAACACTACTTCAATTTTGAAATCTTGTAGGTTTACAGTGGTTAATCAACAACAAGGATTTAAATTTGTGCATCAAAATTGTTTTGTTGTTAAAGGTATGTATAAAATATTTTACAGTTTTAAGAATTCAGTTATTTAAATATTTTACAAATGTGTTATAGTACTTTACAGTTCATATATATATCTATATTTGCCAACTTCATTTTGTTATTTATTTATTATTTTAGAAGAGATTTTTGTATCTACACCTGTTATATGCTACAGGACTCAAATTTATGGAGAAAAATACATAATCTATATGCAATCAAATACTCTTTGAGAGTACTGGAAGAAAAAACATTTTTATTGCTTTGACAAGTCTCTTCTACTGCGTATTTTAGTTGAATGAAAAATATCAGTAGCTCTTTAAGTAATACGCTGTGACTGAGAGTTCAGGTCCCTGAACTGAAATCAATACTGATTTTTTAAAACTTTTCTTCAGACATTCTATTTTTTGCATTAGAGAAAGGATGCGCTATGGAAAAAGAAAGTTTTCTCTCTCTCTCTCTCTCTCTCTTTTTTTTTTTTTTTCAAAATTTTGTGCAATGGTAATTATGCGGGACGCGTCGTAACTTTTTTTTTTTTTGCGTACCATCAACGACTTTTCTCATTTTATGTGCTATAGCGTGTAAGCAACATCACTAATACATGCTGTTGTACTGATATCTTTCTCATAGTCAGATAATATAGATGCACCTGTGTGTTGATACTTGCATGCGTCCTTGCGATACTTGCATGCAATATTTTTTTTTCTTTTACTTTGCAGTCAATATCTACAGTTAATTGAAAATAAAAATAGAACTACGAAATGTCATTGTATTCCATACCAATTTTATTCGGGCAAACTAAAAATTAAGAATCTAAAAAATTACGTAAATTGAAATAAATGTAAAAAATAATAAATAAATATTTTAGTAAAGAATGATTTCTGTGACATTCTTCAGTGACTTTATACTCCTATTGGATTTCCCCACATGAATATTTAAAAAAAAAAAAAGAAAAAAAAAAAAAAAGAAAAAAAAAAAAAAGATTAAGCCTCCTTACAAAAGTTTCAATGGAGTAAATTTTCAGAGGTTTTGAGAGACACTTTACAAAAGTAACTGTCAAAGGAGAAGGAGGCAGTGGCGTCGCGTGGGGGGTGCGGGCCGCACCGGGTGACACCAACAGAAGGGGGTGACACCAAAAAAAAAAGAAAAGAAAAATGCTGGTTTATTTATTTATTTTTTAATTAATTTGAAAAAAGACCTGATTTGGTGATGTAAAAAAATATCCGAGAGAAAAATTAAGAACAAATATATGAAAGAAACATATTCTGTGTACCTGTAGAAATAAAATGTGTTCCTTCATCTCAACTTTTTTTTTCCGGTTTAAAAATTTACCATATTTCCCCCATAAAACAAGAATACGGCAGGTTGTTCTCAACTTATGTATAGCCATTTCATCTGTATGTTTCGCTTTTAACCAGGGGCTAACTATGAACACTTTCTCTTGCTATTTGGGGGGGGGGAGGTATTGGACAAGCGGTGTGAATGAGGCGCTTGACTAAACTGGGGGTGCCCGTCGGCTGTACTTTTTGAGCGTTGGACAGTCTATCCGGTGGGTCTTCCATATGGATGTGAAAATGTTTGCACTTCAAAGGGTTAAAAGCATACTCATGATGATGATGATGATGGTACGAAACACACTAACGTAAATGCACTGACGGTTGAAGAATGAAAACATGGATTCGCGCATCAAAATAAAAGGTTTCGAAGGACGACGCCAGAAAGGTATCTAAAGATGTTCTCAGAATTCTGAGAACGCTGACCGATCATTCATATAGTTTAGTTCGTTTATTGTGTAAAAGTACTATTTTTCAAACGCAAGTCCTGCTTATTTATTTCTTTTTCATTTTATGCTATCATTCTTTTGGTAAGTTCATAATTGAAATATTTTATGTTTTCAACTCCGGGCCGGCCCAAGGAGGGTGCGAATGTAGGCGATCAACTAAAAGCGGGGCAAAACGCCTCAGAAAATGCTTTTTGAGACCATTCTCTTTTTTTTTTTTCTCTCTCTCTCCTTTCCATACGGTTAAATTGTCTTAAACAGCTATGTTCTCACGGAGCTTTAGATGGATGACGGTTTTTCCGAATTGTATTATATTTTATTGTGTACAAAGGCGAAGCTACTCGAGGGCTATCTGTATAGGGATGGGTACCTTGTTCGGGGGATTTTTTAAGGGGTTCTAATGCGTATTCACGTTATGTCCGAAGAAAACCACCCAAAATTCCAGACAGTTAGATCGATGACTGCGTGATGAGCCCGAAATCGTTTTCCGAATGCAATGTGCCTTGTAATGGGCCTTTCAGTCTACATTTATTTCGTACCTATGTCATTTATTTTTTTATTGTTACGAAGAATCTCAAGACGTGTAAACGTCTTGTTGAACCTTTGAAAATTCCATGGAAGTTTTAGAAACACCGTGTAAGAAGCAGGGTGCAGGCTACTGGGGCGGATTTCTAGCTGTATAGAATGTATTTAAGTAAATATATTAGAAGAATGCCCTTACTTTGTAGATAAAACTCCCCCCCCCCATCTCTCTCTTTTCTTTTCTTATCTTTTTTTAATCCATAAACAAAATGTATTGAACTTTTGTTATGTTATGTATAATTTTTGAGGCTCAAATTACGTAATAAATAGATTAGGTGTCTAGGAGAGTATTAATTTAAATTTTGAAACAATTCATTTTTAATTTTTGCGTTTCGTTAAAGGTCTTATACCTTTTAAAAGCAATGAAAATTGAGAAGAGTGCTTGCATGTGTATAAATGTTCACCTATTTACATAAATAATTGGTTTATAAGTAAGCAATTTTATATATTTACATAATATCTTATTTTATTTGTATTACTAACTTCAAAAATTGTAATTATTAAAAGGTATTGTTTTTCACATGGAGTTGGCTGCGCACAGATTATGAACATAAAAATCATTTTACAAACTCAATTATTTTATTCTCTGTATTGTATAAAATTTTAATTTACAAAAGATTTTATAAGTTAAAAGCTTAAATAAAATAATAATAATAATTTTAAGTGTATAAAATAGGTATGTATTTTCTACTTAACAATATGTCACTTTAATTTTGTCTTAAGTATAGGCATAAAATATTTGAGTTTGTTAAAAGATTTTTATGTATGTACGGCTCCGCGCAATGAACCACATATGGAAAATAATACAGTAAAATTATGTATTTTCGCGAGGCATTAATTTCCAGGAACCCCGTCGTAATCGCGAAATTTAAATCCTCTAGAGGTACTGTTTTTTTGTTGTTTTTTTTAATAATAACAAAGAAATCAGAAATTTTCCACAAACAAAAATTTAATGATTTGTTGCACAGTTACAAACGCTTTCTTAATGATTTCTTTCTTACAACTATATCTTGAATATAAAACATTAATAGAACTAACAAAATGCAGCTCATTCACTTACAATATTTATATCAGCTTTTTTAAAACCATTGGTTAAAATTGGCCAAATTCAAAAGTAAATAAATTTTATGTGCAATGTACGAGCAATGTGGAACTTTACACAGCAATATGCAAGGCGGTTCAAAACTCTATAAACTGTAGGGGCGATAGTACATTATATTATGTGCCCTATATCCCGTAAAGTTTGTATAGGGAGTTTAGAATCACTCCCTATATTCAGTCAAAAAGAATCTGTAATGTATATTCAGATGTTTGTATATTCTGTATATTCAGTCAAAATTTTATCGATTTTCATTACTTTTAAAAGGTACAAGAACTCTTAAGTAAAGCAGTTTTGTAGTGAGTGTTGAATGAAACAACTGGTTTCAATGGAACAGGTCTCATGAGACATTAAATTTCAAGTGTGTAGATAATTTAACGTTTAGTTGAATTAAATGCCATATTTTTATTAGCTGACAGTGTATTTTTATTAGTCTGGTAATGGTATTATAAACAGGCTTTTCTATGGCTCACGGTTTTCATAGGCCTCTTGAAAAAACACTCCATGTGAAAAAAAAAAGTCATTTCCGCGTCTCGTACATTACCTTGCATAGGTGGTATGGAAAGTTGCATAATAGCCTAATAACGTTTGACAGAACCTTACTATAGTGGTTGCCACTTATTTCGGTCAGTGAGTCTCTTAAGTCGATGAAAATTGGCAGGGCGAAAGAACGAAATGGCCAAATTGCACTAGTTTTCTGCCGCTTACTTCGGTAGTTAGTGCTGCTTTATCCGGTCAGATAATCTACTGAGATTAGGCAAAATTTCGCCTTAATTTAGGGCGAAGTGAAAAAAAGCCAATCTCAAAGATGACTCATAATTGTACGGAGGTGTTACGGGGGTGGGGGGGGTGACACCGGATGAGCCCGCACCGGGTGACACCATGCTTAGCGACGCCACTGGAAGGAGGGATATGAATCATATTTCAAAAAATAAGCATTCTTTCCTTTAACGTTATATGTTTTTTCTTTTAATTAATTCGAAAAGTTTTTATGATTTTGGTTTGCCTGCCGTTCTGGTTCTCTAAAACTGTAAAGGATAGCTTCTGAAAGGACCTTCTAAATATTTTCCTGCTTCCGATCTCTCCCCCCTCCTTTTTTTTAAACAGTTCATAAGTTGCACCTGCAATATTAATTTTCCTCATAGTGCAAAATAGGTTAGTTTTCTACAGAGTAATATATGTTTGACAGATCGTTTACTATTTGAAAATAACACATTTCTGTTAGTGACGGGACTAGAGCCAGTTTTAAGCAAAAATGTTGGGAGGGGGGGTGTAAAGACAAAATTTTCTGACGATATATACCAATATGTTTTCAAAAATATACACCGATTATCTGGCCTCTTGGGCGGTTTCCTCCAGATGTAGCTTGAATACGCATTAAATCCCCTAAAAGTCCTTCGCCCGAAGCACCCCCACCCCAGGCAGATACTTAATGTGCATGTTTGCCTTAAATACACACTACATTACATGATCTGGAATGAAGTTGGCTTGAGGGGACAAAAGGGACTTGTTTACTGGCACAAAAATCACTAAAAGGAAAATCGTAACAAGACTATGTTCATGATATAGTATAACTTATAATAAACTGTCGGCAGAACTGGTAATTTATACACTGAGCATTTTACAGATTGGTGATTAAAGCTAAAATTTGCTGACAGTCCTTTGGCAACTGACGATTTTGTCGACAAAAGTACTTTTTAGGGGGGTGGGGTGTCCGCTCGCCCTCCTCCTAAGCGCACAGAAACCCACTGTTGAGGTGGAACCATATTTGATGAAAGAAAAAATGTGACTATTTAATAATATGCTTCGTTCTGCATATCTGCCGTCCCTTAAAACTTATCTGAATCCGTCACTGCATTTGCTGTTAGTAAAATAATTAAAAAGTTTAATTTCAAATTTGACAGTTTTTCATATATCTATAGAAATGTTATGAAATAGCACATCAATTTGTCAAATATTCGTCAAATATAATTATCCAACATTAGGTTTCTGCATTGGCCTAAAATATGAAACTAACTTATAAATGTAACGGTTAACAATTATGATAGCTAAATGTTAAAAATAACCAATTTCCAACAGTTGGATAATAGTGTGACAACATACAGATTTTACGGTGTCCCAATGTATACATTTACACGTTAACCCAACCTATGCATTTATACGTTAACATAACGTATGCATTAATACGTTAGCCCAACGTATGCATTCATACGTTAGCCCAACGGTTGGAAATATGTTGGCAAAACGTTAGAGCATACGTTGGCCCAACGTAAGAAATAACCAGTTGCCAACCCTTGGATAACCGTAAGCCAACGTGTCATTTCAACGTTGCCCCAACTTATGCATTCATACGTTGCCCCAATGTATGTGTGCTACCTGGGACGGTTTAAATCAACTTCAATCTCGACACTAAAACATGCATTTTTGAATTTACTAAAATGAAAAATACAAGAAAATGATTACCTTTGAAAAAGTATGTACCTTCGTAGCAGTTTCTAACGTATGCCTCAATTTCCTCCTCGAAAAACTAATATTTGCAGCTTCAGCAAACGTAAAATACTTTTCATAACATTACTATTCCATAACAACGGACGCCATTTCTAAACAAAAACAACGCGCAGAAAGTAAAACTCAACGAACCTAATTTGTTCTCAGTTTACTTCGTTTGAAACTAATTGCACTCAGTTTTGTATACGAAACGAACGCTCTAGTTTTTAAACTGAAAGCACTCAGTTTCCTTTACGAACACCTTAGATAGAAACTCGTTGCACGAGTGCAAGTTGTTTGGCGTTTACGAATGCGGCCTATCTTAAGCATTTGTCTGGGAAAGCCAGTACTTAGTGATTAAGGACTCTATTCTGCCACGTTCGTTTACGAACGTTCGGATGAGTTTTGGAAGTCCGGAATAGCAATTTTGCAGACTGAATATTTTAAGGTGGGGTTGGGGTCTAACCCCCCCTCTCACACACACCCCACCCCGTGGAATCTTCCTTGGACAACGATACGATCGGCCAAAAAACTTGCACAGCTGCTCTCAATACCAGGAAACAACGATATCGATACCTAGCTTGTCACATGCCAGTGGAAAATATAAATTTGAACCAATCAGGTTACAGGTGTGAGTGTCAACAGAATATGCTATTGCAGTTGATTGGTTAAGGGTCACATGCTTGTTGAAAAATGGCGTCACAACGATATTGTCGTGGCTTACGCAATTAATACGTGGCTTACGTCTATTTTGTTGGCCAGGCCACGTATATTGTCCATACGAAGTTCCACTCCTCCAGTAGTTAAAATAGAGACCAGTGGTCTAGAGAAACAGGGAGCTTTGGACTATCCTATCCACTCCCATGTTGAAATCTGTATTAGATAATTTTGTCTTAAGGTGGATTCATACCTGCCGCGCCGCACCGCAACCATGCCGTACTGTTTCGCCGTTTCGGATCGTTGGCTGTCCGCGCGGCGAGCTTGCGGTGCCGCAAGTAAATACACCAATGCTCTTCTGCAATTGGCTGTAGCTGTAAAAGCTCTTCTGTAATTGGCTGTAGCTTAGCGGTCGCTGCGGAATATCTGTTCTCGCCAGATATTGCGCAAACCCTCGGCGCTCGCCGCGCGGGGGCCGTGTTGCTCCGCCACGTGACGTCATTGCGGCGTCTTAGCGGTGCGGTACGGCCAGTATGAATCCGGCTTTACTACAACCCGATTTTGATTCTGTTGTTGTGTATATGTACATAAAAATCGGGTGGGGCTTTACGGGGTCATCGTGAATCTTCTATTGGGCCTGCTACTAGAAAATGAAAATTCTCTCCACGTTCTATCAATTTTCATTTTCTAGTAGCAGACCCAACAGAGTAAAGCCTGGAATCCACATGCGCGGAATACGCGGCGGAAAGCAGAAAACTGAAACAGAAAATGGACGAACTTCCGGTTTTTCAGTTTCTGCCCGGCAGAATGAAGCGCGGAAAACGGAGTTGAAAATGCTGAACTTTTCAGTTTCCGCCCGCGTATTCCGCTGTGTGCCGGCCAATAGGAATTGGCGTAGATCTAGAGAGGCGGTCCATCCAAAAAACAAGATGGCGTCCCGTTTGGATGTTGAAGTACTTATATCTATTACGAGATTGGAATGTACTATTCTTATTGTGTTATAAATTTGATTGAGTGAAAAATAAAAAACAAGAATTAAAGGACATTTTCTTAAAACCAACATTTTTGTATTAAAAATACTATTCTTCATCTACAGTACTTCATTCAATAAATGCTGTGAAAATTCCATATTTCTCTCTTGCTAGGAATATCTTTTGAGCTCAGAATCAATGTTTACGTTTTTTTTATTTCATGTATTCCAATCAAATTATTCATATTCATATTATAGCTATATATTATTCGTTATTCATGGATTTTTCTGTGTTTATTTTTCACTCGTCGAGTAAACGTAACAAGAAACGATTTAAAATTCAGACGATAGATGGCGCCTGCACCGTTGTATCAGAAAAACGAGTATGCTATAGTCATGGGCATGGCTGACTGGGATCTTCCCTTGCCCGGCTTTCCAAACGGGTCTAAAAGCCCGTATAAGCGGTAGTTCGCATTCCTTCCGCCGTGGCGTAGTTATATGTCCTGAAAAGAGCGATTTAAAGGGCCAGTCCATATGATTAAACGGGCATTAAAACTGTCAAAAATGCTTGATTAATTTTTTTTTTTTTTTGTTTAAACAGAATGTATCTTTATCTATAAATATTTTGAAACGTTTCTTCATCCATGCATATATTGAAAAAAAATTTAAGAAATTGTTAGTTGGTTAATGCTTTTAGGAGCTTCTTCGACATGTAATAAATTAATAATAAATATGTATATTAATTTATGTTTTATTTAAATCTTCAAAAGACTGTAATACTTTTTAAAGACTTGTTTTTCGGAACTCCTACATATTTTAATATATTAATACAAATACAGCATTCTCCCTATACGTAAAAAACACTCAAAATACTGGGGTTAAACGATAAAATAAATAAAAACTTTGTGAAAAAAACACACATAAAATGTAACTTATAATAGTTAGGATCGTTTCGACCAAAAAATTCTTTCGGTCTGCATCAGAAAAAGTCCGAGACGCAGGGGCGTAGCCAGAGTGGGCTGCTGCCCCCCGCCCCGAAATGGGACAATTTACTTAGCTTACAATTTGATATTTAGCTTACAATTGAACTTTAGCTTTAAATTTGATACCCAGCCCACCCCGAAATGAAATCCTGGCTACGCCACTGCGCGAGACGAAGGTCTTTCTCTGATGAAGACTGAAAGAATTTTTGGTCGAAACAATCGTAACGAAGTTACATTTTATGTGTGTTTTTTTCACAAAGTTTTTATTTTGCAATACGTATACGTATGTTCGTGTCAGTGGCGTAGCCAAGGGGGGCATAGGGGGTCACCCCCCTCCAATGAGAATTTTTTTGCCATACAAAATGCATATGCTTCGCTCCCTTATCACACACACTTATACACAAATGTGAGTTGCAGTAGTCGTAACCCCCCCCCAAGAAAAAATTCTCGCTACGCCACTGGTTCGTATTATTAGGTTTTAGTTTAGTATACCCATGGCAAGGATAAATTTTAATCTTTTTGTGCTTTAACGAATTATTCTAATAATCAAAATAGGCGTCAGCAGGGGATACAGGGGGGGGGGTGCACTTGCCCCCTGTCAGGGAGCCAGTGACCCTCCCCTTTCGGGGACTCCTTATTCATTCGTCGGAGAATTTTTAAGATTAGAAATAATCCAATTTTTAGGCCAATTTTCATTTTGAAATATTTAAAAGAAAAACTTATTTTGTAGTACTTTCGCTTTTCAAAGATTTTTGAAAGGATGCGTTTACATTTCAATCAGAAACAAAATTTCAGATTAGTGAGGGATGTTCGCAGTGGCGTGGCGTAAGGGGGGGGGGCGCCCGACCCAGGCAGAAAATTTCTAGAGGCGGTATAATGCCTATGGTTAAATTATTTTAAGAAGATTAAAATGTCATGAAGTTTTGGGCGGTTTTCTCCAGGTGAAACATGAATATGCCTTAGAACCCCATAAAATGTCCTCCGACCAAGCCCTTCACCCTTCTGCTTAGGTGTATTATTAAAAAAAAAGGAGGAAAATTCCCTGTGCAAATTATTCAGGAGCTAAGTTAAATTGTTTAAAATAACTTTAAACAGATTAACAAAAATAATAAATAAAAATATGAAATTTTTCTGGAGGATGGGCTCAGTTATCTAAACAAATTATACTGCAATAAATAAATAATTAAATACGTAAGTAAATAAGACACTGACCATGGTAGATGGTGGAAGCGTTACGGTCCCACGTTCGGGCCTACCGCGCGGCTGTCGATCTAACGGCCTGCAGTTTTGTTCGGTTTCCTACAGATAGAATTTGAATACACGTTATTCCTACGGGATGTTCGCAGTGGCGTAGCGTAGGTGGGGCGGATGGGGCGCTCGCCCCGTGCAGAAAATTTTTGCGGAAGGCAAAACCCCTATCGTTGACTTATTTATTTTAAAAAGATTAAAATGACATTTTTTAATCTTTATATATATATATATATGTATATAAATAAATAAATAAGTAAGTAAACAAGACACTGAACATAGTAGATGGTGTAAGTGTTACCAATAAGCAAAATGAATTCATGTTTTCATTTCAAGTTTAAAGGAAACCTTTGTAATTTTTTTTTTTTAAGTAATTCTTTGTTATTGAAATTACGTAATAAATGTTTCCAATGCAGCACTTTTATTTCGTCAATTCTTTGATGATTTGCATTTAACATTATTACTACGGATGTAGCAATGGCTTTCTAATGGTATAAGTAAGTCAACGATAGGGGTTTACCGCCCGCAAAAATTTTCTGCACGGGGCGAGCGCCCCAACCGCCCCACCTACGCTACGCCACTGCGAACATCCCGTATGAATAACGTGTATTCAAATTCTATCTGTAGGAAACCGAACAAAACTGCAGACCGTTAGATCGACAGCCGCACGGTAGGCCCGAGCGTGGGACCGTAACGCTTCCACCATCTACCATGTTTAGTGTCTTATTTACATATATATATATATATATATATATATATATATATATATATATATATATATATATGTAGAAATATTAAAAAATGTCATTTTAATCTTTTTAAAATAAATAAGTCAACGATAGGTGTTTTGCCGCCCGCAAAAATTTTCTGCACGGGACTAACGCCCCAACCGCCCCACCTACGCTACGCCACTGCGAACATCCCTTATGAATAACGAGTATTCAAATTCTATCTATAGGAAACCGAACAAAACTACAGACCGTTAGATCGACAGCCGCGCGGTAGGCCCGAACGGGGGACCGTAACGCTTCCACCATCTATCACGTTCAGTGTCTTATTTACTTACTTATTTATTTGTTGCAGTATAATTTGTTTAGATAACTGAACCCATCCTCCAGAAAAATTTCATATTTTTATTTATTATTATTTTAATCTGTTAGAGTAATTTTAAACATTTAACTTAACTCCTCAATAATTTGCATAGAGAATTTTCCTTTTTTAAAAAATAATACACCTAAGCAGAAGGGTGGAGGGCTTGGTCGGAGGACTTTTTAAGGGGGTTCTAAGGCATATTCATGTTTCATCTGAAGAAAATTGGCCAAAACTCCATGATATTTTAATCTTTTTAAAATAAGTTAACCATAGGCGTTATACCGCCTCTAGAAATTTTCTACCCTGGTCGGGCGTCCCAACCTCAATAAACAAACCAAAACCTATTAATACGAACCAGTGGCATAGCCAGAATTTTTTCATGGAGGGGGGGGGACGACTACTGCAACTCACATTTGTGTATAAGTGTACGTGATAAGGGAGCGAGAATATGCATTTGTATGGCAAAAAATTCCTCATCGGAGGGGGGTTGGTGACCCCCTATGCCCCCTTGGCTACGCCACTGACACGAACATACGTATACACGGAAGTATAGGCAGAATAAAATAATTAAAAACTTTGTGAAAAAAACACACATAAAATGTAACTTATAATACGTTACCATCGTTTCGACCAAAAAATTCTTTCGGTCTTCATCAGACAAAGACGTTCGTGTCGCGCAGTGGCGTAGCGAGGATTTTATTTCGGGGTGGGCTGGGTATTAAATTTAAAGCTAAAAAGCTAAAGTTCATTGTAAGCTAAATATCAAATTGTAAGCTAAGTAAATTGTCCCATTTCGGGGCGGAGGGCAGCAGTTTATTTTATCGCAGCAGGTATTTTATCGTTTAACCCCAGTATTTTGAGTGTTTTTTACGTATAGGGAGAATGCTGTATTAATATATTAAAATATGTAGGAGTTCCGAAAAACAAGTCTTTAAAAAGTATTACAGTCTTTTGAAGATTTAAATAAAACATAAATTAATATACATATTTATTATTAATTTATTACATGTCGAAGAAGCTCCTAAAAGCATTAACCAACTAACAATTTCTTAAATTTTTTTTTCAATATGTGCATGGATGAAGAAACGTTTCAAAATATTTATAGATAAAGATACATTCTGTTTAAACAAAACAAAACAAAAGAAAATTTAATCAAGCATTAAAAAACAATTTTAATGCCCTTTTAATCATATGGATTGGCCCTTTAAATCGCTCTGTTCAGGACATATAACTACGCCACGGCGGAAGGAATGCGAACTACCGCTCATACGGGGTTTCCTATTGTTCTCGGTTTCGTCTGGATAGCCGGGGAAGGGAAGATCCCATTCACCCATGCTATAGTGGAGTCATTTGGAAGCGGAACGGAAAATCGACAGGAATTCAGTTTTCAGCTTTCCGTAGAGTATTCCGCTGATGTGGATTCCAGCCTTAAGACTCCTATACACCGAGCTGACCTACGCCTTCTGAAAATTGCCCACATTAGGCTTAACACAGCACTCCTTGGCGACACCGCTTGGTGTTCTTATTCTGCATTTTAAACCAATAAATTTGTTATTATGGGTGGTTGTGCCGCCATAAATTTTTCTAATTATTTAAGAAATGGATTTAAAATGGCTAAATTCTCTAAAGATGAAGAAAAAAGAAGGACATTGAATTTATAAAATGTCCCGAATTTTTGTTACGGAATATCCGTCTGACAGAATATTAACCGAATAAATAAATAAAAGATAGCATCTGAAAAAACACTCAAAATACTGGTGTTAAACGATAAAGTAATTAAAAAACTTTGTAAAAAACACACATAAGAAGTAAAAACTTTTACTTCTTATGTGTGTTTTTTACAAAGTTTTTTAATTACTTTAAAAGATAGCATATTTAGTTTTATGTTGTTTTTCAAGAGTTATTATAGTGGCATTCTTCCATGAGTCATGAGTGATGTAATTCCTTGTATATTCTAAATCGACGGAAATACTCCTTGAATAGTGACCTAGAAAAAGTGTAGTAAAACATTATTTCAGAAATTAAAATAAATATTAAATTCAGAATGTTTAAACAAGTCTCTTCCATTGTTGCCACAGAACTATTATGAAAGAATTTTGCAAGAAAATAATTCCTAAAATGGCCGTAAGTAAATTTCATTGTATTTTGTGGAAGTTGGCATCAATTATTGAGATGTTTGTAATTTCTCTTGTTGGAGCAATTTAAAATTGCACTTTTTTTATCTCAGTTTTTTCGAACTTTCTACTATCTTTGACATCAAACGAGTAAGTTTATACTTTTAAGGATACATGAATTTTATCTTAAAATTTTATTTATTGTAATAAACGATTTGTATTTTGTAAATAAAAAGGGGTCATTCATCCAGTAAGCCTAGTTAAAATATCGAGATTGGTAAATAATGAGTAAATCGTAAAAAATGTTATGAAAGAATTTTGCAAGGGTTGTTTTTTGCATGTTTATTTATTCAGGTTTATTTATTTTCTGTCTGCGATTATTTTAAAATAGCATTTTTCATGTCGCGTGTTTTCAGGTAAAAGTGCGCAAATTATGTTTATCTTTAATTTCTCCATTATTTTTGTTATTAATATTCGAAACGTTCGTTTATTTGGAATTATTTATTTAAATATTGTTTTTCAAGAGATTAATAGAGCATTTCTGCAAATTTCCCCATAACTACCACTACCTGTATATGTTCTTGATGTTCAATCGAAGGTTCCCGTCCCTATTTTCTGTTTTTATCCTGGTAAATGCACATCCACTCCTTTTGAATTATGCGGAGTATCCTTGACCTATATTCTTATACCGAACAGTAAATAATTACCAAACTTCTTTGAATAATTGGGGATATATATATATATATATTAAACTTCGTCTCGCGATATGCCATGGCTTGTTTGTTATTTTTCACCTTTTTCATTTTTTAACAGCTTACTAAGTCTTACTAAACAATTTTTGTGCTGAAAATTATTTTAGAGTAGTTTTTTATTCCGTATTTAAAGTAATAGGCCAAATTCAGAAATGTATTGACACTAAGACAAATTCATTAAAAAAATTTTTTTAATAGACATAAAAATAAAGACTTATAGTTGTTTTAATTATCTCCATTCAAAATATTATTGCTAATCATGTTGCTTGCATATGAGTGTTTAATAAAATTTAAAAACTCTGAACTGCATAATATGAACACTATCTTAACTTCTTGATAAAACTAATTTAAAGGCTAAACTAGCGTTGGCAGACTTTTGATTCTTAATAGCTTTAAATATATTTCTATGGGGTTTTAAGTACTGTTATTTTAAAATTAATCATGAAACACACAAAAATCTGTCTGTCAAGCTTTTAATTAATTTAACTTAAACAGTAGAGTGTTCATAGGCCTGAAAGGTGTGGTAGCAGCAGCACTCACATTACTAGTTATGGATTTGTGAGTTTGATATTGCTAATTCTTTTAATAAAGTAGGCATAATGACAGCATGAAGTTTGTGCCTGTTGAAATTTGAAGGTCTATAAATAATTCAAAAGCTAAATTGAAGGTGTGAAATTGTTCAGGAACATCTGGAATTAGAACTTGGTTTGAGGAACCACCTTTGGTTTCAGCATGGATGGGGGAGAATTCATGTGGACATTGGATGATTAACAATATGATGTGCCTCCATCAACCTGCTACCTTTTTAGGTGATCAGATTTCAGATGGCACAAACCTTGTTCTCATTACGCATACTTGAAATAAATGGATTAGTTATATTAAACTTGCAAGTCACTATAACTAGTAAGTGGGAGCTGGTACTATCTTAGTTACTCACAAGCCCAAGCAAGGTTGTTAAGAGCAAGAATCTGAGAGAGTGACTCACCTGTGATTCATGATGTCTCAGATTATCACCAAAAAATTACCAGTTGTTATTCATCTTATTAAAGTATCAAATCCAGAATATTTTGTTCCAAAGTTGAGTTGTTCATTTTTTATGGCCCCCCAAAAAAGACCGTGCAGCACAAAAAAGTGAGCATTTTTTTCAGACATAGGAAATTCTATGGTCAAATAACTCTTTACGGAAACAACTTGCCACCAAATTTTTTCATATCTAGAATGTTAAAAGGTTGAACTTTATGAAATACATAAGAAATTTGTGGCAAATTGTTGCCACAAGGTCATTAAAGATCACAAAAAGCATTTTAAGCTGCATTTTCAACATTTTTTGCTATTTTTTAGCCTTAACTGTAGCTTGCGCCTTCAAGTTGCCATAACAAAAAAAGTGTCCTTTAAAAGACATGTATTAGTACTTTCAGAAAATGCATCTATAGTTGAGGCAAGTTGAATGCGCGTTTGGCTACAGAAGACTGAAATCTGGAAAATGTCGCTTTTGGCCGATGTTCTAAGTGTCATAAATTCTTGTGGCAGAGGTTTTATGAAAAATCTTTTATGTCAGTGCTACACTCTTTTACTTGTCTTTACAAAAAAATAAACATCACTGAGGCAAATTGCTTTAAAAAAATTAAAACATTTTTTTAACATACCCCTATAATTGCAGTTAGAAATATTTTACTTCTCATAACTACTTATAGAAATCATTGTATTTTCTACTTAGCTGCATTTATAGCTATTTATTACCTCTGGGGGTACCGATTTCAGGGGGTTGGTCCCTCCTCTGGAATTGGTTCA
This sequence comes from Cheiracanthium punctorium, assembly GCA_038373885.1. Lineage (NCBI taxonomy): Eukaryota > Metazoa > Arthropoda > Arachnida > Araneae > Cheiracanthiidae > Cheiracanthium > Cheiracanthium punctorium. The sequence continues at coordinate 387,137 of JAWZYV010004175.1, forward strand.
AAATTATGGGGACTATGAGCGAAGTCAGACTTCCTCCCACTGGTGCTCTGTAAAGATGGAAGACGTTCCCCTCTGCCCACCGTGGTCCTATATGGAGGATCTGGCACCATTCTGTGGCAGGGTTTGTAAAAAAGTTATTTGGTTAGGCTATTTTAAATTTAAAGACTGCGTTGTGACAAGAAAATCCAGGTCCGATACACTTACGTTGCAATAAAATAAAAAGACGTTAAATACTGAAAAACTATTTTATTAAACATATACTATTGAAACATTATTATAACGGGCGGTGGTGGCTCAGCAAAAATAAAATGATGTCCTATATGGACAGTGAAATTTAGGTGGAATGACTTAAAAATTACGCCAGCACAGAATTACACATTGGCGAGAACAAACACTTGGCTGAAATCAATAACACCAATTCCAGAGCAACCCTAACAGTTAATCCAATAAAATTAAAAATGACGTAATTGCGAGCAAATAATTTTAAAGATGAGGTATGGCAACAAATAATAACTTACGCCAGCATGATGCCAAGAGGAGAAGCAGAAAGTGCATTGATTTTGCAAACGGACGCAATAAAATCTATTTTTAGCACAACGACGCTAGAATGAAGAGACAAAAACAAAAAGAATAGTGCATACGGGAAAAGCGAAAATACAGATTTAAAAGCCGAAAAGGCAGATATGAAAACAGAAGTGATTTAGAATTCTTGAATTTGGATAGATTACATTAAAGAAAGCCAAAGTAAATGATTATTAAATTAGATATGTGATCTCCATCACAGGGTTGTTAAAAACCCGTTTTTTTTCCTGAAAAAACCCAACCCACTGGGTTTTTTCAGGGTTTTGGGGGGTTTTATCAGGGTTTTTCGGGTTTTTTCAGAAGGGATAGGGTATCGGAATATTTGAAAAAAATTTGCTTATTACTAAATACAAATTAAAGCAACTAATTGATTACAAAAATCAATTATAAATAAAAAAAATGGTTAAATTAATAGTAATAACTAATTAGTTATTAATCATGCATGAAAATACCTATGTATAAATCAATAACAATAGCAACCCCAGTCATGGTTTGCTCTTATAACTACTTATAGAAATCATTGTATTTTCTACTTAGCTGCATTTATAGCTATTTATTACCTCTGGGGGTACCGATTTCAGGGGGTTGGTCCCTCCTCTGGAATTGGTTCAAAATTATGGGGACTATGAGCGAAGTCAGACTTCCTCCCACTGGTGCTCTGTAAAGATGGAAGACGTTCCCCTCTGCCCACCGTGGTCCTATATGGAGGATCTGGCACCATTCTGTGGCAGGGTTTGTAAAAAAGTTATTTGGTTAGGCTATTTTAAATTTAAAGACTGCGTTGTGACAAGAAAATCCAGGTCCGATACACTTACGTTGCAATAAAATAAAAAGACGTTAAATACTGAAAAACTATTTTATTAAACATATACTATTGAAACATTATTATAACGGGCGGTGGTGGCTCAGCAAAAATAAAATGATGTCCTATATGGACAGTGAAATTTAGGTGGAATGACTTAAAAATTACGCCAGCACAGAATTACACATTGGCGAGAACAAACACTTGGCTGAAATCAATAACACCAATTCCAGAGCAACCCTAACAGTTAATCCAATAAAATTAAAAATGACGTAATTGCGAGCAAATAATTTTAAAGATGAGGTATGGCAACAAATAATAACTTACGCCAGCATGATGCCAAGAGGAGAAGCAGAAAGTGCATTGATTTTGCAAACGGACGCAATAAAATCTATTTTTAGCACAACGACGCTAGAATGAAGAGACAAAAACAAAAAGAATAGTGCATACGGGAAAAGCGAAAATACAGATTTAAAAGCCGAAAAGGCAGATATGAAAACAGAAGTGATTTAGAATTCTTGAATTTGGATAGATTACATTAAAGAAAGCCAAAGTAAATGATTATTAAATTAGATATGTGATCTCCATCACAGGGTTGTTAAAAACCCGTTTTTTTTCCTGAAAAAACCCAACCCACTGGGTTTTTTCAGGGTTTTGGGGGGTTTTATCAGGGTTTTTCGGGTTTTTTCAGAAGGGATAGGGTATCGGAATATTTGAAAAAAATTTGCTTATTACTAAATACAAATTAAAGCAACTAATTGATTACAAAAATCAATTATAAATAAAAAAAATGGTTAAATTAATAGTAATAACTAATTAGTTATTAATCATGCATGAAAATACCTATGTATAAATCAATAACAATAGCAACCCCAGTCATGGTTTGCTCTTAGATGAATTAATATTAGTAATAATTTTAACAGTGACATACTAGTGCTTAATTAGAACTTTTTAAACCAATGATTTTTTATGGTTAAAAAATCCTTATACATTTTAATACAGATAGGCATAAAAATTTATTCTAGAAAGTTTTTATGCCTATGAAAAGTCTTTCTAGATTTTTTTTTCCTTAGGTAGCGGTGGTGTGGAGGGAGGTAGAGAGCTGTTTATAAACTTTACAAGTGGTGTACTGATATTAAGAGATGTATTATCTACTCAATTAAAGTTGAAATTTTGAAAAACACCAACTGGGTTTTTTCTTGGGTTTTTTCAAGTGGGCTTTTTTTTTGGGTTGGGCAAAATCATAACAACCCTTTTTTAAACCAAAAAACCTGGGTTTTTTTTTTCCAACCCTGCTTAGTCATGAAAAGGGTTAGATTTCTGGAAATTGCAATACTTTTGGCCAGTAGTGTAAAATTTTTCTAAAACATCAGTGCATGAGGTAGCGCACAGAAGTGACATTTTGAGTATTTAAAACTTTATTGAGTAAGTGTACAGCATTTTTCCTAACAAATACTTTCTGAAATTGTAAAATTATATTACAGAATTCATTTTATGCAAAAAGAAATTATACAAGTGACAAAATACAGCATTTAACTGCAACGGATGCAAATTACCCACTTATCAGAGAATTGCCCTTTTAACTTGGTGGAATTGGAAGTGAATGATGTCATCATAATGGAAAAATGCGGTGAGCGAAAAAAACGCCGCTGGAAATAACGCCACTAGAAAAATGCCACTTTTAATAGTTTTATGATGTAACATAGTCGTTATATGCTAATCGATGAGGAAAGGAGTGTAGCCAGAATTTTTTTTTCGGGGAGGGGGGGATGTATGAGATATAATTTTATATTGATAAACTTAATTTCTTATTGACTACAAAAATCTGAAAGCTCTTAATAAATAGGGGGATATATCCTGATATCCCACTCCCTGGTTACGCTCCTGCAGTGACGTAGGAAAGGGGAGGGAGGCTTTGTGGCTCGACACCCCCCCATACCTTTAGAGAATGATAGAAAATACCCCCAAACCTACTGAATCGCTACGCTACTGCGCCCCTATCGGATTATGGAGACCTAGAGTTGAGCTATGGCTTATTATTACTGGTTTTCTTTTTATAAGTGCAAGAGTTTATTCTGATTCATGGTAATTTATCTTGTTGGCTCTTTGTTTTTAAATAATAAGTTTTAGAATAAGGAAGATTTATAGGTATATATATTGATATATAAATATTTCTATTTTTGAAAATATTCAATTTGAACATTGGTACTCTTATTTTAAAGATGTCTTTTTAAAAATTAAATTATTCTATTAAGTCAAAAACAAGTTTTAAAAAATCTTTAAATTAAATGTTAGTCTAATTGTAATGTTTTTAAACAATTTTTTAAATGCTGAAAAAAACAATAACTTTTTAAAGGAAACTGGTTTAAAATGATTTAAAACTCATTTCTCAAAATGTAAATATTCACTATGTATAACTGTGATTAAAATTAATAGTTAATTAGTTTTGTTAGAATAGTTTTAATAATTATATGTTGACTATTTTTGATACTGAAAAGCTTATTGCCCCTCACAGACTTTGAACTGTAAGCCTTCTTATGAGAAATCTTAAACTTTCTACATCACCTCATTAATGCAAGGGAGTATATTTTACTTATTGGGAATTTCTGCAGGAGGGCTGTATAAAAAGTAAAAGTTTGTATTTATTTACATTTAATTTCCTGAAAATTTTATTCGACACCATAAAGTAACTTTGTAATTAATTATATATGTCTAAGATCAATATTTAAAGAAGAAACCGCAGATCAGTGCTTTTAAGACAACCTCTCTAATAGGAATTGGAAGGAATTATGATTTATGTTTAATATTAAAAATATAAAACTTTTTACCTTCAGTGTAAGTTATGATGAAATAAGTTATTTTGATTTTGTGTTTAAGGTCCTTAAGTTAAGGAAGATATACACGAGGGCTGTCTGCTTAATTAAGGCATGCCTTGGGCGGAGAACTTTTTGAGGGGCTCTAATGCTTATTCAGGTTACAACTGGAGAAAACAGTCGTGCCGTAGGCCAGAACCCTAGACCTACACACCTCAGCCCTTTACCAAATTGTCACGAAATTAGTAGAAAGTATTTATATTATAATGCAAAAGGTTAAAAATAATTTTTTAAGCTTTATAAGATAAATTGATATCTTATAAAGCTCTTTCTCTTGCCTGTCTTTTATATGCCAAAAAACCCCCATTAAAACATGAAAATAATAAATCCTTATCCTTCCCCCCCCCCCCCCCCCACACACACACACACACACCTATGTGTTAATTAAAATCCCAGTTAGGGATTTTATTTCTTTGATATCTTAACACTTCCATGTCATCAGAGTACCTGTATGCAGTTTTGGGGTCATAGCCCCCCCGAAAGCTTCATTTACTATTAAGTAATTGGCAATCTTTTTCTTTTTTTTTTAAACGGAAACCAAAAGCTTTCTAGGAAAGTCTTCCCCCACCCCTCCTTAGCGCCTACCGAATTATGCCCAAATTGACTTATTGAATTAGACATGTGCTTTCCCCCACTTCTGGAAACCAAAGTACATTAAACCTCATAATTCAACTGAATACCCCATTCCAACTTCCCCCCCCCCCTCCATATCCTGCAAAACAAAAGAAATTTATTTCAAGTATTTAATTAAATTATTACACAAATATCTTTTCAGGTGGCATTTTTTCCAGCGGCGTTTTTTCCGGTGGCATTTTTACTGGTGGCGTTTTTTCTGTCGGCGTTTTTTCCTACATTCGGAAAAATGCAAATGCATCTGCTAGTGCTTTCATCTCATTGTTGCCATTCCCATTGGAGAAATATAAAATGTATCGCAATTTTGGCACCACATACATTAGTGAATGATATAAGATTTTAATAAATCTTTCCTTATTATTTATATAAGTTGTTGTACATGTTTATTAAACTTGTATGTAAATTGTGTAGTATTCAAAAACATGTGAGTGGCCACTCAAAATTTCAAGCTCAGTTGCTCCTGTCCACCTGCAAAGTTTCTTAATTTTGGCCTCTAATCATGGTGCGGCTTTATGTTGTGAGATATATGCTTGGCTGGCCATTGCTCATTCATTGGTAATCCACGGTGGGACCAGGGATGAGATTCTTCAGCTTTTTGTGAGTTAAAAGAGATTCACTTTTTTGTCTTTTTTCTCTGAAAATTCTGCTTTTTTTTGTGGATTTCTGATAGTAATTAATTAACTGTGCAATATTTTTATCCTGTAGTATGTTCTGATGTTTTACTTCTTAAATCTTTTTTCTTCATGCATTAAAAAAATTATGTAGAACTTTTTTGCTCTCATATGATTTCAGTCTTTTTGCTTTTTCGCCAATCTCACCCTGGGTGGGGACACTGGTGTTACCCCTATCCTTGCTGCTATATGGCTGTCGTAACTTATTAAATGAATACTACTTGTTTAGGCACAAATTCATTTTAACAATACCTAATACAAATCTCTAGCAAGAGATGCATGAAAAATCTGCTCTCTGTATGGTATTTACAGTTTTATTACCTAAAATCACATGATTTATAAGCTAGTCACATGGTTCTAAAAAGCTGCATTTATTGGCTGTTAAAATGGCCAGGTCTCAGTCCCTGGAATTTCTTGAAAGCTGTGTAAACTTTGAGATGGGAGAGTGGGGGGAGTTATCAATTTTGCTTTTTTTAAAATTTAGATCCCGAGACAAATTCTTTGCTTGTGAAAACAGATGCTATTGCACCCTCATAGAAGTTTGAACAGAGCTAATAAAAAATTTGAATTTTGAGAAGATATTTAGTTTCATATGTTACATATATAGTTTACAATAAAGGAATGCTTTTCTTTCAGCCATGAGAAAAATAACTGATCGAGGGAAAAAGAAAATCGGAATACCTTTCTTATGTGGAATTTGATTGTCTGTTATCATCTATAAACTGCTTAACAATGGCTATGAGAGAATTGATTGAGGGTGATTGTGGGTTGACTAATCCCCTCTTGAAGGTTGCCAGCCATTTCACCCAAGAAAAAGGTCCTCAGGTAATGGTTTTTTTTATTTTTTATTTCCCATTCAAAATAATCATGACAACTGTTTACAATGTTACAAATTTATATTCTGTCTTATTTGTTCAAATCTTACTTGTTAAATTCATTTTCATCTGTATAACAGGCTTCAGTGATTTAAATCATGATCTAAGCCAGTTGCAATAACTGCAATTTTTGTTAAATATTAAAATTTATCCAAAATTTATGAAATTTCTAATGTTTTATAAATTATTCAAATTGTTTGTAATAAAGAATTAATATAATTAGTACACAATAAAGTACTAAAAAATAAATTACTATTATAGTTACTATTTATTTTTATTTTTCCTAAGTTCTTGTTCAGAAACTTAATTATTATCTATTTTACTTTGTAAATTACTGAGTAAATAATATGGAATATAAAATATAATTTGATAGTTTTGATAAGTCAGTTTCACACATTAAAATAAAAATATACATGAATTACACTGGATTCTCTTTTTACATGGTGATTATATGTTCTTTACAATAGTTTAAAGTAAGAAAATTTAAATAAAAACCAATGATGGATACATTTAGTTGTAAACCCTTCCATATACCATTCTGTGCATTCTGAGTTATAAATTATGAAGCAGGTGTAAAAATTCTCAAAAAAGAATAGTATTACCATTACACAAAAAAATGTTTTTTGTCATTATTAAGTGCAGTATTATTCTTAAGTGCATGCCTAGATAAAATACAGTTGAACGCCAGAAATCTGCCGACCTAAAATCTGCAAACGTCCGAAATCCGCACACCTTCTCTGATATAAATAATGAAATTTGCAGTTGTATTCCACCAATGATGAAATTGTTGAAAAGTTTCTTAAATCCAGATAAATATGATTCTGATGATGATCTAAAACTTGGGTAATAATAATAATAAAATCCATTTGATAAAAGTTTAAAGTTAAGAGAAGAATACCCTAAATTTTTACAACAGCCAAGTTCTGTAACAAAACAAGAATTAATGATAATTCTGTTAAAATAGTCTGATGAAAATATGCAGTTTAAACAGCATATTTAAACGGTTATACAATTTGCAAAATTAAATAAATAAAAGAAAGAAACTGAAAGCAGAAAAAAATATTTTAAAACAAATCACCATAGAACATGTTTTCAAAATCAGAGAAAGAAAATTTTGAAACCATTTGCTTTGCTAGTCTTCATGTAATTTCTTTTTTCTCCTATGCTTTTGTATTTAAAGTGAAAATATAAATGAAATACTTTTGATTATGCTTTTATTTCATTGTAATTGTATTCTCTTTTACTTAAATCAGAAATGTAATATGATTTATCTTTTATGGCCTGAAATCTGCAAAATCTTAAAATCCGTGCAAGCCTTGGTCTCAAGCTGTGCGGATTTCTAGCTCTCTACTGTATAAATCAGTCTGCGAACTGTAATAATTTCTTCAAAAGTCTCTGCAAAAAGAATTACTGTGTGCCTCTTGAGTCCTATATTGCCACCAACAGCAAACTGATTCATCTTTTGGAATAGAACAGATTTTTTTCATAATTTTAGTTCATTTTAAATAAGAAAATAGACTCAATGTTGAAAAAACTTCAAATCTTATTTTTTTTATTTAATCATTGCATAAATTCATAATTTTTAGTTCCATTTTTGTAACCAATATACAGGCACGTATCCAAAAAAACATTAGAGGAGTCCAAAAATTTAGGAGGGGGTCCAATTGGTATAAAAGGCAGAATTTTTCACAAAAGACTATATCGTTATCATTTTAGTAACAAAAATCAAAATTTCGGGGGCGGGGTTCCGGACCAGGGCCGGAAAAATCTATTGCCCTTCATGCCTAGGGCATGTAAAATTTTCAGCTGGGCATGTACTCCCCCCCCCCCCCCACACACACACCCATGCCCGATCGGGCATGTGAAAAAATAGACCATGAGAGATTCATGAATTACTTTCAAAAACTCAACTGACTCCGTAATGATTTTTACTATCAACTGACTCAGTAAATGATTTGATGAGAATTAGCATTGATGGACCTGAAGTTGAGGACTTTGCCAATGATCAATCGCTAATGCACAATCAATCTTCAGGAAAGATTTCAGTCATATTAATGTCCATCATGCTGTTCATACATCTTAGGTGTCCATATGGATTCGTAGTGTGGTTACAACATATCCTTTCAATACAAAGTCTGAATCTTGAATTTTTACAGAGTAATGAAACATAGTGATATTTTTTGGGCATTTTAAAGTAATTAAAAAACTTTGTAAAAAACACACATAAGATGTTATAGGTAAGAGGATACGCACGTTTCAGCCAAAAATTGTTTTGGCCTTCATCAGTCCAAGCCCTTCGTCGCAAGCAACACAGCCCTGTGTTGCTTGCAACGAAGGGCTTGGACTGATGAAGGCCAAAACAATTTTTGGCTGAAACGTGCGTATCCTCTTACCTATAACATCTTATGTTTGTTTTTTACAAAGTTTTTTAATTACTTTATTGTTTGACACCAGTATTTTGAGTGTTTTTTCCGTTGTTTTGTTTATGTAAATTTTTAGTTCGGGCTTGTGTTATTTTAGGTTACAACCAGGTAAACCCGGTTTACCCTTTTTTTTTTTTTTTTTTTTTTTTTGAGATTTTTCTGCCCCTGGACCCATCCTTAAATACGTCTTGCCAATATGCTAAATGTTTGCTTAAAATTGTTAAAGAAAAAGCTTATTTTGATAGAAAATTCTTGACTTAATGCATTGGTTACTAACCTTTTATCCCTGCCAACCCCTTCTGAAATTGGAACGAATTTAGTGAGTTTGTGTAGTATAAGTAAGTACACCAGTATATTGTTTACGAACCTCCTAATATACACCTTGCGAACCACTTGCTGGGAATCAAAGACTAAATACAGTAGAGCCCCAGTTATCCACGGAATTGGGTGGCAAGGGTGACGCGGGCAGGGTTTGTTTTTTGTCATTGACATGACAGGGATGAAAAACGTGTTTTTACCAGTAAAAACTGTCGAAAACCTACTTTTTCTTTATTTTATGGCACATCAAACAATGTAAATAAATTTTTCTTAGCTATTGAAAACTTTAATTAATTATAGTACAAGGGCTGTTTTTTATTCAACCTCCCATGGTCAATAAGTAAAAGACTTTAGTATAGAATACAAAGAATTTATTACCAAAAGTTAGGTACAGATATGGTCTCTTTTCGACTTACACATTATGAAGATTTGAGCATTTGTTTAATTGGTAGAGGAGCTTTCCAATGCCCTGTTCTAGAAACATTACTGCCAGCTATGCAAATATGAGGCTGAACGTTTTTTAAAAATTCTCCAAACCAACGGTAATGAGAGGGTGAGATCTTTGATGGTCTCTATTAGCCATTGACTTAGCCCCGAGTGATTTCCGATACTTGAACTGAACAACTGCCTAGCCCTAGAAGGCCAGAGTAAGAAGACCTAAAACTTTCCTTCAAATGAAGTTTTGCAAAAGGATTTCAGGCCCTTGTATGCATCTCTGGCACTAAAGTTTCACTAAGAGGGCATCTGAAGGTTTGTCTACCGATTTAACAATTGTCGGAATCTTCATGGCTATTATGTTTAAAGAAATCATGTATCTAACTTTTGGCAGTAAATTCTTTTTATTATACACTCTTGTCTTTCTTTGGCTGTGCATCGGAGGTTGAATAAAAAACAGCCCTTGGATTGAACATAATAATTATTTTATGTTGTTAAGTCGAAAAATAACTAAAAATATAAAATATTAAGTTACTAAAATTTTTTATACATACCTTTAAGTTTTTGCGATGAAATTTAAAATCAGAATTTTGCACTTATAAAATAGTACTATTACTTTTTATTTTATTTTATTTTTTAAGATACACATAGATTGCCTGCATAATCTTAAAATATTTATCCAAAAGTTATAATCACCCCAAATATAAACCAAATAAAGAACCACTGCTACTTTTATCGAACTAAAACTGTCTTTTAATTAAAAAACTTGCATCATATAAACCAAAAATGTATGTAAAATGACATTTTTAGCAACCAGAATTGCTTCTTCGAAGCATTTGATAAAGTTTCTCAAGTTCGTTTTTTCAGTGTTCTTTCCTACAGCAAAGATTTTACAAAAAATTATAAGGCTGGATAACTTTATATGCTCTCCCCTCCCACCAAATGAAAACTCATCTTATCGGAATTTCTTGGGTGTAATACAGGGGTGTAGACAATGCTTCGACCTCTGTACTTGATTAGATAGTTCTTTTTGGATCTGCTTTGCTGAGGCAAGAAAATTTAGACTTTCTTTCCCATTGCTCATTTCATGTACTAAAATGGCTATTTAAAAACAGTTATTGTTTTGAGAAAAACATGAAGTATGATTGTATTCATGAAGGCATGAAACAAGGTGATGCTGCCAAGAAGTACTATGGATTATCGCAATCTGTCATTGCAACTTTTCTCAAACTATATTGAGCATAAGAATAAAAATTAAAATTGAGAAGAAAATATTTCAGATAATGAACAGTGTTTTAAGGAAATAGTTATTCCTAAATAAGCAGAATTAGCATAGACGATTATTTAACAGTGGATGATAAAGTTATGAAACAGATGAAAAGGACAAAGATGATGAAGATACAGTTTCGCCGCACTCTACAACCCAGGAAGCTCTTCAATCTGTAAAGTCTCCTCAGACATTTTTTTTATGCCTTTATTCCACAAATGATGATCACTTTCGTGCTTTAGACTCAATGTAGGCATTTTTAGTTGATTTAACTGTGAAAAAAAAAAAAAAAAAGTATAAGCAAACAAAAATAAGGGATTTCTTTCAATAAATTTCTCAGGTATGTGATTTTTCTTTTCTTTTTTAAAACGTCTCTCACAATGATGGTTTGATACTTTTTAAAAACCTTTATTATTGTTCACAAAACCAGCTATAATATAAGGCTTTAAAATTATTACTATTTCCCCTCAATATAACAATACACCCCTCTCCTCTATAATGATAATTTTATTGAGTCTTCTAATGTTGTTATATCAAGGCTTTACTGTACATTTTATTGTTTTTTAAATAATAGTACAGTCGAACCCTATTATAGCAAACCCTATATATAACAAACTCATAGATACTACGGCAAACGAAAATTTTTGTCCTGCCATTTTACTGTTCTGCTTTTTAACGTTTCGGATATAATGAAACATTATATATAGCTAGTAAAACTTTTTGTCCCTTGAAGTTTATTATAATGGGGTTTGACTGTATTCATTTAATTATCGTTAGTATTGTATGTTTACCTCCAAAAACTGGTAAGTATTGCAATTTATTCTAAATTTAAATTCAATTGAATCCTAATGAATCACATTGCTCTGTTATGCCTATCCTACTTACCAAAAGTCTTTGATTGTGGATGTATCGAAGCAAAATAACAATTTTATTGCTGTTTACTATTTCCTCATTAAAAAAAAAAAAAAAAAAAAAAAAATTCAGTACCGGCTAAGCTAGCAGGTCTATTCACTCATTGGATTTCTAATCTTTCTGGTACAAATTGCAATTATTACCAGGTTTTTTGAGACTTGCTTTATGGAAAGTCCAATGCCAGAGTTGGGTTAGTCTCACTGTTTGCATAACAAATCAAGAAGAATGTAGTACAGCAATGTGTAACATGATTTAATTTGATGTTAATAAATTATGACAATCCTTTTTATTATTACATGGCAGTAAATGGAGAAAAAAAAAACTTTTCATGCTTGTATACATTTTTAAGTATTTTTCAGTAAATTATCTTTTCCTTTCAGGCTGGTCAACCTTCAAGTGCTTCTGCTTCAAATCAAGTAAGCTTGCCAATGCTTTCTGCTTTTTAATTTTATTTCATTTACACTTTTTGAACTATTTTGTCTCTGTCATCATTTAAATAATGTTAAACTGTAAAACTCAAAGCTGTTGCTATATTATACTTTAGAATTTTATCAGTAATATATGAAAATATAGAATAGGAAAATATATTTTAAGTTATCGGCATCTATCTATCTATCTAGTATATCCTAACTAATGTTATAAATACGAAAGTGAGTTTGTTTGTTACATTTTCATGCCTAAACTGCTGAATAGATTATGATGAGTTTTGGTACCAGAGATAGATGAGACCCTGGGGATGCTTATAGGCTACTTAGAATTTTAGATGTTTAATTATTTTTTTAATTATTAGTTAAAAAACAGAGTTTCGCCCATATAAAATGATTCATGTTTTGAGCTACCAGAAATGCTATTACTTCAAAGAATCACGTGCATTTGAAAATCATGAAATACCACGGAAATTATACCAGCTACGTCAAATCTATCTATCTATAATAATAAAAATGAATATTTTCAGACAAATCTACAGCACACAGAGCTTTGAAAATTTGAGTATCAAAGCCCATGACTTGCTATAATAATTATATCTATTGGATATAATATTGGATATTGGACAGGTAATGTGCACCTGAGGCTCAGAATTTTGAAATATTAATTACATTTTAAACCATTAATTAAAAACCGTTTTTAGGTTGTCATGCTTGGCAAGTTTCGGACACACAAAATGATTTATGCTTTTGAAATAAAACATTCTATTTGCAGAATCATGTGCATTTGATAAACATGAAATGGCATGAAAATTACATTAGTTTTTAATTAAAAAGCATAAGAAAGAATTAAGTCCAAATGTGTTTCTTGAAGTTCTCTAAGTTCCAAATCCTACCAATAATATAAATGTGTATGTTTGTGTGTTTGTGACGTAATCACACAAAAATGGCTGAATGGGTTTGGATAAAATTTGGAATGAAGAAAGCTTATACCCTGGGTTAGCAAATAGGCAGCCTTTCATGCATATAGCATAAATAATTCTTTTACAAAGACACTCAAAATAATTATAATGCATTATGCTCTATGGGCAGTTTGCAGCTACTAAACCGATTCAAGAACTTTTTCACTGATTGAAAGTTACACTATTCCTAAGTATTATTGTTTCAGGGATTGCAGCCATCCTAAAATTCCTGAAATTCCTAAACATTTTGCAGGCTCCTTAAATTCCCAAAATTATCCTATAATTTTTTTCTTATTCCTAAAGTCTGGAGCTGTAAGATTTTTCATTTTCTGTTCAATGAGTTAGTATGCATTGGCTGTTACCTGACAGTGGTATAAAAATTGTCAAAGGCTGATCAGTAAAACTGTTGAACTGGTCGGGTCTTTTTTAAAATTTTTGTTTTATCAAAAACTTCTAGTTATGTACAGATTTAATTCACATTTATGTCATGTTTAGAACAAAATATTATCAACAAATCATTTTTCCTATTTTGTTTACACTTACTTCTACAGGATATTTTCCCCAAAAGAAGGGGGGGGGGGAAATAAGACAAATTGGAAAAAATATAACTATGCTAGTCAGAACACATATTACAACTCTACACAGGAGGGGGGGGGGTTTCGGGATATATCCCCCCCGAAATGTTTGGATTAGTGATGAAATTCCGTCTATTTATACACATAAGTTCATATCCTTCCCCCCCCCCCCCCCCCCGAAAAATTTTTTCTAGCTACGCACCTGACTCTACATGTTAAAGTTTCGGGTATCAGATAGTTTCAAACCAGTTTCTATATATATTATCTACCTGTACATTCTCGTGCAACCCCATAATACCCTTTTTGAAATTCCCCCCCCCCCCCCTCCCGGCGGCCCTTTTTTTCTAGTGTTAACACTGAGTGTTCCCAAATCTTCAATTTTATGCTCCAAAATCATGTTAATTCTGATCCCAAATTTTAGTTTTCCTCTCAAACTATATTTTTTGTGCTTCCGAGGTGCTCCCGATGTGCTCCCAAATAGAATGCTGGAGTTAACATTCCTGCTAGTAATAGAGATTGACTTACAAAATACACTCCTTTAATATAAGAGCCATCGTGAGTTAGCCTCAGAATCATGAGAATTCTCCTAACCTTTCCTTTTATACTTATAATTACAACAAAAGAGTGATTATGCATATTAATTCATTATACAGTAGAACCTTGATTAACCGAAGTCGGTTTCTTCTTCACTTTTTTTTTTTTTTTTCCCACTTTCTACTATCATCCAAAATTTTCTCTTAACAAAGATGTATTTTTAAAGTTTTTTTCCTCCCCCTATTCCTTTTGTATGCAAGCCGTCCTTTCCAAACTACGAGTGCAGAATAAATATTTTGAATTCCCTTTTATAGAATTCCTTCTCGCAAGCTCAATTCTCGGTATGAGTGTTCCCTTCCCCACTTTCAAACATCCCTGTTCTAAACTGGCGCAGATAAAAATGCTACAGACTTTGTTAAAGATAGTGTTACTGAATTTTCAAGCCTTTTTAGCACAATGAAAGGTTTTGAAAATTGCGCAGATAGAGAAATCACAGAGTGGTTGAATTGTGACTTTAAGATGCAGGCTTCCAGTTGCTCAATGATGAGGAATGAATAGCACAAGTCCGAAAATTTCCAAAAGAAGATGATGATGAGAATGATTCTGGAGTAAATAAGTTCAGTAACAATGATGCTTTTAAGAGTTTCTCAAAAGGCTTTCTTTGGATGGAACAACAGGAACAGTGTGATTCCTCTGAACTCATGCTTTTAACAAAACTTCGGGATAGAGTTCCAACGGCAAAGGATGGCCAATGTACACCAGATGAAGCTTCCATTTAAACCACTGTAGGTTTTTGTTTCAGAAATAAATTTATTTTCATTTATAGTTTTAATTTATTTAACAGTTAATAGTCATAATAATAGTTCAATGACGATACTATATATTAAACTAGATGATTATTGATGAATTCTGGATTATCCAAAGTAGGTTCGATCCCAATTACATCGGATTATCGAGGTTCTACTGTATTAGGCAAAAAGTGCCAAAATTTCCCCTGGTGGTGACTTTTGGTATTAATTTTTTCTTTAATAATCCTGGATCAAAATCCTGTGGTCATTAGATAGTACTCCCATCAAATTTAGTTATGCTTTATCCAGTACTTTACTCGCTTCAGGTCTCTGAACACCTCATGCTATTTTATAACCACTGCAGGTGTGCACGTCTCAGGATTTTGGCTTGAGCTGGGATGTGCTAGCTGCTCCAATCTGCTACAAAGATTGTTTTTGGACTTTTTGTGCCAATTTCAACAAAACTGCTCCAAATTTTAAATTTGTTCACATACTGCAAACGTTTGTAAACCTCCTGCATTTTTACAAAATCATCCCTCATTCATGCTAATTTCAACCTTTTTTCCACTGCTCTTAAAAATGAATACTTTTTCTTTGACACTCATTTGTTAAAACCTCTAATGTTTTAAGAGTAAAAATTGACCCGTATTTTGGATTTAATAACTTTATTATTAAATTTTTAATTGGTTTTAATTTTTGTGTACTTCATTGCCAGTTACTAATATGTGGGTCATTCCATATAAAATCAACAAATTTTAAGAAAAAATTGTGCTGCACCATTTTTGATTTTCATGAGATTTAGTAGGTGGCATGTACCTATCTTCTGTATCACAAAGCAGTAGTTTTTTTTTTTTTTTTTTCTTATTAAAATTTTGTTCTTGAGATATAGCCATTTGTTTAGTCTGCGAATGTGTAAAAGTCACTATTTTAGACTCATTTTCTAAAAGCTGTTGAATTTTTGTTTGAATTAGCAGGATGATCAGATAGGGCTTATTGGAAAGCTTAAAGAGTGGACTTATAAATGCGCATAATAAAATAGATTTATGGTAAGCCTAAATACAGTTTTTTTGGACATTTTAGTCATTAAAAAAACAGTGAAGGACTTTCAATAACAGATTAATGTTTTTTCCTCTTCAATAATGTGAAGAAGGAACAAAAAAAATTAAAAAATTGAGCTGATACTGGTGGTTCTTCATCCTGAAGAACTTGCTTAAACTTTTGAAAAATGTACTCCCCCCTCATGTCATGTGGGACAGGTGATAAAAATCTCAAAATGACATGCTACAAAGCTCTTATACTGTACTTTAAAACAAAACAAAAACTGTCTTCTGTTATTCCAATTGACAGATTAGGTACACACTTTTGCAGTAATACAAAAAATACTCCTTGCTATTGAGATTTGAGAATAGGTTAATTTTTTACCCCTCAAAAAGTCAAGTGGGACAACAAATCTCAAAATGACTTAGAAGCTTTCACTGTACTTTAAAAAACAAAAATTGTCTCATTATTCCAAAAGATTGACGAGATAACACTTTTGAAGCAGCACTACAAGAGCAATTACAAACAAGGTCCACTCTCACAATAAAACAGAATCATTCTGGAGCTGGAGAGGTGCCACATGTGGCCATGATAGAAATCTCCCTATCCACCCGAACACAGAAACACAAATCCAATTTTCAAAAGAGTGTGTTTCCTCTGTCTTTTGGAATAACCAGACAATTTTTGTTTTGTTTTAAAATACAATATAACAGCTTCTTACCATGTCATTTTGAGATTTTGATCACATGTTCCACATGACTTTTTTGAGGGGTGAAAAGTTATTCTCAATAGCAAGGAGTACTTTTTGTGATACTTCAAAAGTGTGTACCTCCTCTGTCTCTTGGAATAACAAGACAGTTTTTCTTTTGTTTTAATGTACAGTATGGGATCTTTGTCATTTTGAGATTTTTATCACCTGTCCCACAAGACTTTTTTGAGGTGTGAAAAAGCACATTTTTCATTTTTTTTTTTTTTTAAGTTTAAGCAATCTTTTCAGGATGAAGGACCACCAGTAACAGCTCATTTTTTTTTTTTTTTTTTTTTTTTTCCCTGCATATAGTATTGATATGTAAATGTAATAAGGAATAAAGATTGGTTTGTTACTGAAATCCTTCATTGTCTTTTAATGCCTAAAATGAAAAAAACATTGTGAATAACTACTTGGTGACCAAAAAATGAATAAATGACAATAAATTGGGATCGTCCCAGATAAGCTTGGATAATCTGATCCTAGTTAATTGAGAGTCTATTGTATGGTAAGCAATGGTGCAAATGGGTTGATATTGCTAATATTGTCATCTCTATTACTGATTTGCTTTATAAAATGTGAAATAAATGATTCATTTTTTTTCGCATTTTTCATTTAGCTGGTAAGGGAATTTCTACTAGAAAGTAATGAAGCTGAAAGACTTGCTCCAGAAACTTTTAACATGGAAAGTTTGCTGCACCAAATGTCAGAAATTGATGAAATGTATCACAGAGCTTCACCTCCCAGTATGTATTAAATATTTTATTTTAGTTATTTATTTATTTATATTTTTTTTCAAAATTTGATCAAAAAAATTCTGTTTGCTAATTTTTTGTTACATTTATGAATTTTAAAACTTATATTTATCAGTGATCTCTCATAACAATGAAATGTACCATGAGATTTTGCAAAGTAAACAATTTTACATTGTGTAATATTTTGAAATCTGAAATGTCATTGCTTAAAGCAAACTTGCCGTTATCCTAGACATCATTTAAAACAGTTATTTCGGTTACTTTGAAAAAAGGTTTTACTTTCAATCATTCTACAATGAAACCTGTCGTGAACATCAACTGGCTCTTTCAGTCATAAAGGATTGAAACAGCCAACAAACCTTTATTCATTAAATAAAGGTCTTCTGAACCAAGGAATGTGACCAAAAACTAGAAAGTTATTGATAAATTTACACTTAATACATGGGTCATGTACGTTTTTTCCATTGTGACTTCCTAGGGTGGCACATGTAGACTTAGGTTTCAGCTTGAATTTTTAGTATGCTGCATTAGTTATGTTCCCAAGATTCTACTAAAAAATTCTGGGAAAATGAGAAAGGCAGAGTAGATTTGACCTGGCCCTTTCCTTCAGGCATTAAAGACAAGTTTCTTTTTAATGAAAGATAAATTCAAGTTAAGTTATGTTGTATAGAGTGACATGTAGAACTTTAATTAATGTTTAAAGTAGTAAAGACTCATCTGTTTAATAAATTTATTGCATTCATGTGTATGCATATTTATAAAATTGTCAGATTTTGATTTATTTTAAAGTGAAAGTGTTTTATAAATTGTTCTATTTTAGTTGCAAATCGTAATGCAAAGGAAACAGAATGGACTCAGAATTCACAACAACCATATGATTTAGCTTATGAAAATAACCGGCTAAATGTTTTGGAATCTATAGATAATTCTTGGGCTGAAGAATTTCTTATTACTTCTGAACAAGATATTCAGTAAGTTTTTTGCTTTCTGTGTGTAAATAAGTATGTAATAAATTTATTTCACATAAGCTCTTGGTAAAACTGTTGATTCTTTGAAAGCAGATTTTTTACCTATCCATTACATGCTTTAATTTTTTTACTAACTTATTCTTTTTCATAAAACAGTGAATGAAACTAATTTTATGTCCTATTTTCTACTTATAATGCTGGATGCATTTCCAGGTTTAATAGGTGACTGGGGAAAACTCAAAGAAACTATAGAATTTTCATGATAATTGAGAAAATTCAAGAGAAAATGTAATTGCCTCAAAATTCATTTATATATCTTTATAAGGAAAAAAATCACACCAGTATTTGGTGTTTCATAGGCATGAAGACTTCTGAAAAAATGCTGAAATTTGCACTTTTTCAATTAAAATTACTTCTGTTGAGTTGCACAGAAAATTATGCTTGAACATTCCAGTTTCAATTTTTCCCCTTCTTGTGGATGACAATTTTTTCTTTAGCATTCCTTTATTCAAATCTCCAATGTTGTAAAATTAAAAATAGACCTCTATTTATAAATTCATATTTTTAATTTTTTAAATGAATTTATGTTAAAATAGGCTTAGGATTTTTTAAGTTAGAGCTGATTGTAAAGGTCAAACCTACTTAATTAAAAGATATCCACTATTTGTAAAATATTTATTGGCAATAGTTAATAAAAAACATGTCAGTTCTCTTATTTAAAAGTATAGATAAACTATAATGCAATACATATATATAGTTTATTATATTAGTTTAAATATTATTAACAATTACTCTAAATGCATTTATGGCATTTACATATTTTTTAATGACAGTTAAAGTATGCAGGTTAATAAGTTCTTATCCCTCTTCTTGATCCTCAGTTTTAATAGCACATTAAGTTCCACTTTTTTTATGTTTGGTCTTTTTTGTGCTTTACTGAAATTGTCAGTAAAAAGTGAAATTGTCTATAGCAAGTTCTCAGTAAAGACCCCACCGTAAAAATTATAAACATTACAAAAATTAATTTAAAAGAAAAATGACGGATAGTATAAAATCATTAAAAACAGTTAAAAACGCATTAAAATCCGTTGGTAGCACTTTCGGTGGCAGATACCACCTTCTTCAGCTCAGGTCTTAATTCCAAATGCCCAGCTCTCTTCCCCAGCAAGGCAATCCACCCAGGATCTATCTGCGCATGCGTCATATCATTTAAAGCACCATCTGTGGTTATAATCTGTAAGGCTTCCATATTTAGGGCATAATAACTATTTTTGTAATTGGCGAGTTTTTGGCTATTGTTAAAGTTGATTTCTATGGGGCGTTCTTGGGCTATTTTTGCGAGGGCAGTAGTGGTTTTATTGAATTTAATGTCAGTTTGATGTTCCATTTTTCGGTCTGATTTTTTGTTTTGTCATACCAATATAGCATCCTGGTTTATTAGTACTATTGTCTGTAAAGCTTAATTTATAAATACCGGCTGGGCTTTAAAAATTACAAATGAAGCCACCAAGAAAAATATCAAAATCCCCATAAATTACTTAAAACTTATTTTTTTTTTTACCCTGTTATTTTCTATATTTTTCTCATTTCTGAAACCCTTTCAAAATCAGAGTGTGCATTGGCCTTGATCCCAGCTGTAATGAAGTTTAGTTTTATTATAATTACTAGCTGCGTGCCCGTTCTTCGCACGGTAGGAAATGAAAATTTTCCTTACATGTGTAATTCCAATTAATTCCAGTGATGTGAATCTAAAATAAAAGCAAAATTATTTGACTTATGATGTAAAGTTAGCGTCATGAGTACTAACCTGGCATCATTGCAATATAATGACTCAAAAAACTACGTCAGTGTCATTCGCGATCAGAAAAGTGAAAAGCTTGGCGGTTTGCAGAGTACTCCTGACTTTCAAAATGTGTTATTTCTACATCATACTGTTTTTAGGTTTAAGTTGTAGCATTAAATACCTCAGACACTACATGAAATGGACAACTGTTTATTTTAAAACAGCTGAGTACCCACTCTTCATACGGGAAGAAGCGAATATTTCACTAAAATCATATCTGCATGTGACAAAACAGAATTTCACTTTAAAAAAAGGTCAAGTAATCTCCTCTGTTGAAATTACTGTGGGATATATCAACGCAAATTAGAATTACTTATCGTTCAGTTGGTTGTAAAACAACCCTTGAAAAAAGATAAACATCACACTTTTGATATCATGAAACATTTATAAACGTACTATATTGTGATTTATTCATATTACCCTTACAAATCTAATAATACTACGCATATTAATACTATCTATCTTCGCTTCTCCCTCTTTAATGCTCAATTTAACGAAACAGCTTACATTATTTCGCACAAATGGGACTTTTTTATTCTATGGCGATTCTTTGCAATTTACGCATTACCATTAACATTATTCATTTACATAATAGTTGCTATTAAGGAAGCTCTCCATACATGTTTAATTTATGCATAGTTTTGTAAGATTGGCATATTTAGCACCGCAAACATTTAATCTCACCGTGGTGAAAAATATTCAAGCAGTGCCAACTTAAATATCCATGTAACCAATATAAAGATATCTTATAAATCCTTCATAGTTCTGTCTACTGAAAACATCAAACCTTACGTATTATCCCGGTGGTCATTCTCGCCAAACTATTTTTTAGTCAAATGAGTTGCTAAATTGTCGCCAATTGTATTCAAAACCATTAATAATTTCACGTGCCCGGCATTTATCTTGTCAAAAATTCGCTTGTCTTGGCGGACCGCTGGGATAATACGTAAGTACCCATCAAATTTTGTAATCTCCAGGAGCGATTTAGAATCGCTATAACTGTGACAGGGCGTTAGAGTTGCAGAGTTTACAAATTTCAGGCGTTTTTTAAAATTTATGACGTCACTGTTTAACTACCGTAAAAGATACCCCGGTTGGTTGAGGGAGTTAATTTGGATATTTTGATCAATAGCTTTCAAAAGGTATCATATTAAAATTTACAACGACATTGAAAATTAGAATAGGAGACTATGGAGGAACGTAATCAAACGTTAAAATTAAACTATACTCGCAACATGCATATGTTAGGAAACATATATGCCTGCAACATAATTAAATGCGAAAAATGAAAAAGTAAATAGAAAATTTTTAATATATCCCGCTTTAAAATGAATTTTGTAGCTTTTAAAATAAAGAACATTTTCAGCCGCGTTAAAATATTTCAATTTTTAAGTAAGCACGTATTAAAATGCCACTTATAATAATAATAATAATAATATTCATGAATTTCTCAGTTTATTTCTAAAGTAAGATTTAATCAAAATATCGCCTCCTTGTGTTAAAAAAAGAACAGGGATAAATGTTTTAAAATTATGGCGTAATTTTTACGTATCTTAAAGCATTTGACGTCATAGATCCTCACTTGCGAATTGAAATTCCGATATCCCATTTAAAAACTCGATTGGTTGAAAAAACCCTTTTTTCTAATCCTTTCTGTGGCAACAACAGAACATAAATTCTCGTGCCGTGATCGCAATGTAATGAATGGCGTTGATGCTATTAAATTCTAAGCATTAGGCTGCATTAAAATTCGTAAAAAATCATCTAATTTACATAATTTTTTCGTTTTTGTTTTAAAAGAGAGAGAAAAGAATGTTTCACGATTTGTCAAAATATCAAAAAGTTATGACGGATAGAATTCAAGATGCGACAGTTTTAAAATTATTTTACGAAAAATTTGTCAAAACACATGGTTAGTAAAAAAATTCCTAAAAATCGGTAAATCATGTTACGTATTCAAAACAAACTGTTTTTAAAAGAAAATTTTCTCCTCTATCCGATGATACAAATGCCGTTTTGCTGCGAGCGTAATTTCCGCCGTCATTACGAATTAGGTGAGAAAAAATGCCAAAAATCGCATAAAACACAAAATAAAAAAAAATCTAGGTCGAATTTTGAAAAAATCGCTTCGAGGTGCACAACTACATATTTACATCTTCCAGAGTACCAAATTTGGTGTTCCTAGGTGTAGCCATTTGTCCGTAACGCTGCCGACAGACACACACACACACAGACACCTTCTTTTATAAGTAGAGATTTCACCATTCCCTTGGATTTAGCTGGTTTCGACTATGTATATATTTATTATAAAAGGTTCATAAAACACATTTAAAACATAAAATCAATTAAAGGTCAGTTTACAATTTTTATTAAACCATAAGTCAAACTGAGTGATATAGCTAATTTTTATTGAGACAGTCTGAGCCAATAAATAATTTCAGCTAAGATGAACACAGTTGAATTGACAATTTTGCTGAGATACAAAATGACATTCCTGATGCAACACCCAGATTTGAATATTTGCACTTGAAGAAAGGGGAAAAAAAAAAAAAAAAAAAAGAAAGAAAAGAAAAATTGTACATCAAATTGTAATTAAAAGCAAAAATCACTTGCAGAAGGATTTTAGAGGTTGACGCAGTATTTTATAACTGTGCATTTCCATCATACAGATATAAAAAATACCTTGAATTTGCACAAAAAACTTGATAGTTAATTTTTTTGTTTGTTGTGTAATGGCACTGGTTTGAAAGGGAAGCTGCTGCAATTAAAGATAAAATAATGTTAGCATTTTATTAAGTACACTGAATACTTACAATATCATTTAAAGAGCAGCTCATACTACTTATTTATAAGGTGCATTTCGTAAAGTTTTTCTAAAATAACCTTTGAAATTTTATAGCATTATTTTTTGTACTAATCAATAAACGTTGAAAAATCAGTGATCCTGTTTTTTGAGTAAGCTTTTACTTAATCATTTAAAGTGTTGAGTATAAAATTTTTAACAACCCCCCCCCGAAATAACATTTTGGAAATGTGTGTGTAATGTAATTCTTCATCAGTAAAAATTTCAGGATTTGTCTTAAGCTCTTTAAAAAATTATTTTAATTAGCTTAAAGCTATTCATAAATGTAGTGTATGATTTGCTTATAATTATTTATTAAAGCAGTTTTGCATTTAATGTGTACTTTGGTATAAATTTAATTTCATTCACACAAGCATTATAACAATTCCATATTTTTTCCTATTGTGAAAAATATATCATTTTATTTCCATGTGTATAATATTTAAGTAAAAAAATCATGAATTTAGAGAACCAATATAAATTAATTCAATATACTGTTTTTTCATCTGTAAAAAAAATCCTGATATTTGGCTAGAAAACCTGGGAAAGTCAGGTAATTTCTTATCTTCTTGAGAGTAATTACTCTCAAGAAGAAATGCTTCTGGTTTGGAAATAGCTGAATTTCTACCTGCATATGCATTTTTATGGTTCAGCTGCCTGAATATCTTTTTATGAATTTCTTTTGCATGGTATGTCATTTTGCAATAAATGACCAGATGCGTGTCTACAATTATTTTTAGAAATCAGCGTTGTCTTGGAAATGATTGGGCACAAAATTTTAAAGCTCAGAGTTGCAGCGAAATAACTGAAATAGCTACCGGTTTGTCTGAATCAGCTACAGATCCTAAGATATCTGAATCTAAAGTAAGATTTTTTCAGAATGTTAAATTACTTATTAATCACCAAAATAATAAATAAAAACTTGTAAGCTATAGTATATGAAATTTTTTAATTTGTGTGCTTATTTTGTTTTGCAGTTTATGCGTTTCATAAGAAAAGTTGGTGATGGGGAAGTTGATTTGGAACAGATTGAAAAGGAGAAGCACCAAGAAGATAGCAAAAAAATTGCTGATATTTGGAGTGCTGACTTTGCTTCAGCTTGGAGTCATGTAAGCTCTAGCTTTAAAAATTTTTATAAATCCACTTAATGGTTTCAAAAGTGTATTTTGTATTTAAATTTAGAGTGAGAGTTTAACTGAAAACACCAGTTAAACTCACTCATTGTTTTAAAAAATCAAATATTAATTTTTAAACCTAACTTTAAAGTGCTAGAGCTTGTTGATCAAACTTAGCATAATTTTGATCTTATAGTCAAAGCCATAGCCAGGACTTTTTTTTTGTGTGTGTGTGTAGACATAACATATATGCTCAATATACTGCTAAACTTATGTACATATATATGATCTACATTATTCCTGTTGGGTATGTCAGTTTTGCAGTATTTTTAATTATTTTGCTTTCTAATTATGTATTTATTTTCTTGTTTTTCTATAGTAGGATAGGGCCTAAATGTGTGGAGAGAATCTCTTTTGATGTGCCACACAACCAAAATCCTATTTTGTTATCTTTAATTATAATCTTCTGGGTACGGCCCTAAAGAGAGTCCCAGATGTTATAATTTCCATTCCATTTATTCTTGTACTAGCTGAAGTACCCGTCCTCGACGGGTTAGTGAATGCAAATTTCCAAAAAGCAAGAACTTTCGTCAGCATTGTAGGAGTACACAGAATGGATGTAGTATGTTGCCAAAGTAAAGAAAGCGAAGTTATAATTTTTATGTATTGTTAAAATATTACAGGTTACAGCGTAACTAAGTAATATCATTTCATTTGCTTTAGTTGTAATTATGTCATGTGCGAATGAATATTTACGCATATTGAAATAATTTTTGCAAAATCTCAAAAGATAATCATCATTTTTGAAAAATTTGAAGCCTAGAATTTAAGTTGAGTGAGAACCTATCATGTCACCAAATTTCGTTTCATTCCCTGCAGTCTTTATTTCATGATGCTGGAACAAATTTTCAGCATTTTAAAACGATTTTTGCAAAATCTCAAAATGTAATCAAAATATTTAAAAAATTCAACGCCTATAAATTAAGATTAGCAACTACCTATCATATCACTCAATTTCGTTTTGTTCGTATTAATCGTTATTACGTGATGTTTGAAGAAATATAAATGTATTTTGAGAGAATTTTCACAAAATCTCAAAATCTAAAAAAAGATGTTTAAAAAATTGGACTCCTATAGTTTATGTTGAGCAACCATCTATCATGTGACCAAATTTCATATCATTCGCTTTAGTCGTTATTACGTTATGCGGGAACAAAGATTCACTCAGTTTTAAACGATTTTCATAAAATCTTGAAATCTGATCAATTTTTTTTAATTAGATGCTTATAGTTTAAGGTGAGTGACCATCTATCATTTCACAAAATATTTTTTCGCCTTTGCAGTTATTACGTGATGTGTGAACACAAATTTACGCAGTTTGAAATGATTTTCGCAAAATTTCAAAATCTAATCAAGATTTTTTTTAATTCGACACCTATGTTTTAAGTTGAGTGACCACCTATCATGACACCCAATTTCATATCATTCGCTTCAGTCCTTTTACGTGATGCTTGAACACAAATTTACACAGTTTGAAAGGATTTTTGCAAAATCTCAAAATCCAATCAAGATTTTTTAAAAATTGGACGCCTATGTTTTAAGTTGAGTGACCACCTATCATGTCACTCAATTTCATATCATTCGCTTCAGTCGTTTTTACGTGATACTTAAACTTTTTTTGTTTGCGTCACGGACAGAATGACAGACAGACAAGCTTTTTTTTAGGGTCGCATCGGATTCCCGTGTGCTTGAAACGAATAGAAATCGCAAAATTTTTGAATTCCAAGAAATGTACAGACAAAAGTCTAATTTTATTTATATAGATAATACATAGCTGCCATACCTCCTGATTTTTCCGGGAGACTCCCGAATTTCAGAACGATCTCCCGAACTCCCGAAAAGTTTATAAATCTCCCGAATTTTTCCAAATTATTCCCATGTTTTATGTACTTATCAATTTTTGAAAGAATTTTACAGAACTTGTTAAATGCTAACGACAGAATTTGAAGAAACTTTGCTTTTGGCTGAATCTGATATTTCGTAATGACGTCATAGCACATAGAACATAGCAAGTTTTCTCGTCGATTCCCCATGAATTTCCGAAAGAAGACGGTTGGGATTATCGATAACACTCCGCAGAATCGAATTACAGAGCTTCCCCCCTGCACTCCTGCACTCTGCACGTGTATGTTTATGTATTTTGCGATCCAGCATGCTAGATTGTGGTGTTCATAGTTGAGTGAGCGGTAAAATTATGTCCGGAAAGAAGTATTTAATGCAATTTAAATCGGATTATTCCAAGGACTTTAAATTTATCAAACCGTCAAATAAAGGTGCAAACTTTGCATCTTGCACATATAGTACATGCGATATTGCTATCGCGCACGGGGGAAAAAATGACATTGTTACTCACGCTAAATCGAAAAAGCATCAAACCAACACTAAAGCGTGTGCAAACAGTTTAAGATTGATTCTCATTTGCTACATCCCAGGATCTAAGCGTGATAAAAGCAGAGTGCTTATTTACTAAGTTCATCATTGAGCATAACTTGCCACTAAGTTGCTCAGATCGCACAGGAGTATTATTCAAAAAGATGTTCCCGGACTCCAATATAGCCAAAAAAAATACAGCTTGAAACATACAAAACATTCTCTGTATTTTAATCCATTTGTAATGCAAAGATGGGCGCAGCAAAGATTACTTAAAAGTAAGGTTTACCATGTTGAAAAGAACATAAAGCAAGGGAAAACACTGCATACAAAAATCCAGGGGGGTGGGACAAGTGCCCCCCCTGCCCTATGCTGTTGGTGCCCATGAATACAAATAGTTCAAAAGTATTTACTGTTTAAAAAAATGTTTATTTCTTTAAAAAAGTATCGCATTTTAAAATTAGCTGTTTTAATAAATGTTTTAAGCTATAAATTTTTCTTGTATATGTAATTTTCTTGGTTACTGATATATTACGCAGGCATGTGTACATGGAGTTTTTTCATCGATAACAAGGGTTTTTTGAAGTCTCCCTAATTTTTTAAAAATCTCCCTAATTTTCATTCTCCAGGGTTGGCAGCTATGATAATAGGGTTCATTGTATTTCGATTTTCATTCTGTTTAGCCCTCTAATTCTGCTGATATATTTCCCTCTCCCCTACGGGGTATGTCTTTTTGCAGTAATATTCTTTTTGCTTTACTTATTAATTATGTGTATATAGATATAATTTATATATGTGTGTATGTATGTATACAAAACTATAATTAAAATAATTTTTGAAATTTAAAGAACATTTTACTTTTCTTTAGCTTTTTTTTTTTTTTTAAATTCATAAATTTTACTTGTGGCCACTGTGTGAAGTTATGCTGCATGAGGCAAAAGTATCAAAGCTACGACCTCCTCCAATCTAATCTTACTTTCTCTCCATTCTAAAAAAAGTAACAGCCACCGCTGTCGAGCTTGTTCGGCTATATTCTACTAAACCGTGGGGATTTGAATTTCAAGAAACATGTTCACAGATTCAGAAAATTCCGAGGAACCTGATAAGTTGACTAAAATTTCGAAAATCGAATTATTTTAGAAGGTATTTATTAATAAAAACTGAAAAGTAAAACATAATAGTTGCCAGATTTGGCATAAAATCATTCATTCCTTTGCAACAAAGCAGTTCCAAGTATGAAGAATTGCATGAAATTGACAAACATGAAGTAGAATTACACCCATTTTACGCCAAATTAAAAAGTATATGAAGTAAATAACTCAAAAGTGTATTACACAAAGTTGACAATTTTCAAATAGTAAGATTGTTAGACAACAGGAGTTTAGAATTAGCAATTATTCGCTTTTTCAAAACAGAATAACTAATTGTAACTGATTTTAAAAGTGCCATCTTGGCATTAGGTGCGATCTGGCAAAATGGTATCGTTCCATGCAGGGTCAATCTAAACCGCGAGTTCAAAAATGTTAGAACCCAATATCTGGAAAATGAAAAATAATTAAAATGCAAATTATTTTAAAGCCAGTTTGTTCCAGCTGGAGTATTTGCTACCAGTAGAAATATTTTGTGGCATTAACTAAACCATTATAGCAGTTATAGTACACTTTGGATATTTGCCAGCGTGGCGATATAATTCGTAGTGCTAAATATGCCGATCTGCAAAGGATTATGCATATGAAAATATGGATAACAGTTTTCGGGGAACCTTAAATGAGCAGTAATTATAGGTTGTGAGCATGTGTACATCGCCATTGATGACCGGCTATCCTAGCTGTTCCGTAGTTTTTATTAAAAACATATGAAGTACTGTTTTCTTAGAGCTAATTATTAATTATATGTATATGCAGGGATGTTAATTCTGCGCCGAAACACAAATTCTTGTGCCGAACTGCGCTTTTAGCCGATTTTTGTGCCGGTCTGCGCCGAATACGTCATTTTGACTCTTTCAGGGTGCGCCGAAACACAAATATTGCGCCGAACTGCGCTTTTAGCCGATTTTTGTGCCGGTCTGCGCTGAATACGTCATTTTGACTCTTTGTTAAATTTTTGCCACGCTCATTTATCTTTTAAAGCGTGTATGGAAAGCTAGTTAGCAGTAAAGCAAGATTCAAACTGCATACGAAAGCTGCATTCCGAAGCCATTCTACCCGCCCCGGATCGGACCAGTCGGGCTTTGTTAGTCACCTCAATCAGGGCCGGCCAGATAGGCAAACAAGTAATCATCGCAACGGGCACCGTTTTTTGTTTATGAAGGGGCACGATTTCCAACTTAAAATCATAAAAGCAATTTTGAAAAAAGTAAAAGGGACGTCTTTTTCTACGTTTGCAGGGTGGAGTGGGTGTCTTGTACCGCAGGGCCGCCCCTGATCTAAACCAGACCGGTCCGTAAAGAAAACAGTATATTACGGTGACGTCCCAGCCCCTAAAAAATCACGGTTTATGACCCGGCCCGTAGCAAGAATGAAAATTGGAAGCATGACCGGTTTAGAAATCAGAATCTAGGCTGTCTGAATTAATAGAATATTTCATTTCAAAATAATCCGGAAATCCGCTGCCAGTGGTGTAGTCGCGGGGGGTAGAGATCTGTGCGGGCCCAGGCTTTTGCAGCACGATTCATTCAAGGCACGGGCTGACCTCAGCATTTTCTAGAATGGACCGGAACAAGCGTATACTCTTAAAGACGGTCCTCTGCGCTTGCAAAATCGAGCCTTTCCGGAAATTTTTGCTCTCCTAAAATTTGGACAAGACCAAACGATTGGCTTGTGATTCCCCCCCCCCCTTCCTTAAATCATGATTAATATACGAGCTGGACCGGGTCTGAATTTTTTATTTTGATTAAATGCCGGGCCGGGCTAGACATTTTCGGCCCGTGAAGATCATGAGCGGGGAGATGCCGTCTCACTACTTTTTCATTCGAGCTTATGTCAGCAAAAGTAAGCGTTCTTCACTTTTCATCATGGACGCATGATTTTTGAGTCTTCAGTTGCGAGTGTTCCTAAACCTTTTTTCTTAAAACTACACCACTGTTTTTCTTTTTGTGTGTGTGCAGGCTCTACGAGAGGGGGCAGACGGGGGTGGGCGGGCAGACGGGCGACGCCCCTGGGCCCGTGTTCAGCCAAAGTGCGTCCGCAAATTTTTCAGAATGTGTTACGAATTTCATTTATAGATCCGTAATTAAAATCTTTATTTTAAAATAGACTAAATTTTGAATACATAATTCTAGAATGATATAAACGGCAGAAATGTTAATTCTACCATTTAAATATTAGTATTTTTACAACCTTCGAACATGCATTAAAAGTACCATTGCATATAAGAAATACTTCCCTCCCACTCTCTTTCCATTTAGCATTTATATGAAAACCATTAAAAAGAGCAGTTTCACACACACACACAAAAAAAAATTCCTTCCGTCCATGTAAATCCATGTATTGTTTTTACCAAGTTGCTGATAGCATAGCCTGTATACACCCTTTTTTTTCCAGAGCTTTCCTAAAGTGCTTTCAAATAGTGTTTTGCTTTTAGCAAATGGTGTTGCTTGCAAACTTTGCTTTTCTTGTATGCATTTATTGTGTTCCTAAATCTTCAATTTTATGCTCCAAAATCATGTTAATTCTGATCTCGAATCTTAGTTTTCCTCTCGGAAACTATTTTTTTGTGCTCCCGAGGTGCTCCCAAATGGAATTTTTCTGCTCCCAAATGGAATTTTTCTGCTCCCAAATGGAATTTTTCTGCTCCCAAATGGAATTTTTCTGCTCCCAAATAGAATTTTTCTGCTCCCAAATGGAATTTTTCTGCTCCCGAGGTGCTCCCAAATGAAATTTTTTCTGCTCCCGGGGTGCTCCCAAATCGAGTGTTGGAGTTAACATCCCTGTATATGCAAGTCACCAAATTATGAAAATTCGCCATAATTGGTTAATACACAAGGTGTTTCATGTGTTTCACATAATTAAAAATAGTGTGAAGTTTTAATTTTTATGTTCCAAGCAACATGCAAGAGCCAAGCAATGTGTAGCTCGGTAACATTCTATCTGATCCAACCTTTGGGTTTTGTTTGTTGAAAATATAAGCGAGCATAATATAAGTGTTGAAAATATAACGAATAAGCGAGCGTAGTGAGTCTAGGGGCCTTTGCCCCTAGTCTTAATTATTATTTTTTTTAAAGTTGTCAGAATGAAATATACTCACAGTAAATAGTTGGAGCCAAAGTTCGAGCTTAAATTCTTTGCATAGTGACAGCCAGACCCATTTAAAGGAAGCAGGGCTGTCACAGGAGACTAAAAAGCGACTATTTCGACTATTTTTAGCATCGGGCGACTTTTTTAAAGAAAATACCGCAAAAATCGACTATTTTGTGAATTCTGGGGACTTTTTTTATTGTCTAGGCGACTATTTTTCAAAATGTGCTGAAAAACTGCATCGCCGGCGAAATGTGACATCAGAACGATACTCTGGAAACGCTTGTCTCTAATTGGCTGTAGCTTCGCGGCAGCCGCGGAATATTTGTTCTTGCCAGATATTCAGCAAACCATCCGCGATCTGCGCCCGGAGTCTGCTTTGCTTCGCTGAGCTGCACCAAAACGCAAATCTTGCACCGAACTGTGCTTTTAGCCGATTTTTGAGCCAATACATCATTTTGACTCTGTTAATTTTTTGCCATGCTTGCAAACTTTGCTTTTCTTATCTGCATTTATTGTGTAGTGTTGACTCTGAATTGATTTTGCAGGGCGCAGTGTTCGGCGGCCCTATTTCTCTTCTTCCTGCGCCCTCCTGCTTATACATTAATCACCACTTTTTATTTACGACATACCATTTGCGGCCCATCACGAAAATACGTTAATTAAAACTGCCCCTTCACAGAAATACGATTGAGTACAATTAACTCCATCATAAAAATAGGTTCGATTGAAAGCGGCCCTTCACGAAAACCATCTATGAAATCGGATCTTTCCCACAAATGCCTTTTTCAAATATTCTATTCTTTCAGATTGAAATACTGTTATTGCCTTTTTCATTGTCTTTGCATTTGCAGGAGCCGAGTAGGGGGCCTGTCTAGAAGAAGGGGCCTCTCTAGTATGTTTTGGTTTTGCTGACTCAATGAGAAGCCCGATCGGACGGGCAGAACTACCTGGGCATTTCACTTAGGAGTTGGGGGAAAATCAAAATTTTCTTAACTTATCTAAAAATTTGCGATTCCATCTGTCAATCCTCAAATATCGGTAGCTACGTTTGATAAATAAGTAGTTGCGAATTATCAAACAATCATTATTCCAGAGTTCGTCAGCAGCTGTACACAGTTATTGCTCTTCTCTATGTTTTTAATAGTTTTGCGCACTAGCAATTTTTTTTTTTTTTTTTTAAATTTCCCTCTAAACGATTTCCTCTTTTTAATCGGCTTTCTTAGTACATATTATTCTTAATGTGTAACTATTTACTAACCATATATAATTACGGATGATACCGGAATAAGTATGCCATAATAGCAAAACAACGTTTTGCGATTCGAAAATTCTGCGGGATTGGCTTGTTTATTATGGCAAGCCTAGACAAGGGATATTTCCTAAGGGAGGTGCCTTGGTTCAATGACTTTTAAGAGTTCAAACGTGTATTGACGTTACATCTGATCAAACCGACAAACTCCAGACCGACAGTCATGCGGCCGCACTCAACACTTCAGCCGTCTACCATATTCAGTGGCTTTATCCACTCAAATCGATCTGAAAATCGCGCGATTTGCGACGTTTTGTGAATACAGCAATTGAAGCACATTATGCTTTTGCCAAAAAAAAAAAAGCATAATAATGATCTTTTGCTTTAGCAGTGTAGTGCTAGGGTTATTGATGCCCGATGCGGTCCTCCAGTTTGCTGCACCATTCATTCTAAGTTTCAGCATTCTGCCCCCATTTCGGTCCTTTAGATTTCCACCATATTATTTTCAAGTGTCCTGACAGCCACTTTTTTTTTTTTTTTTTTTTTGGGGGGGGGGTCTCCCCCCCTCCCCCTCTCATCACGCCAGAGTTTTAATTATATGAAAGTGGAGTACCTGCAGAATTTAGTAAATCAGACTATTGACAAGTTTTGGTATTCTAAATATTCATATTATATATCTTCTGTTTTTTTGTTTTTTTTAATTCTCAGCATTTTTTAATTCAATGAATGAAGAAAAAAATTAAAAGCAAAAGCTAGGTTATTTATAAAACAAACTGTCATCAATTTAAGCTTATTTTCAATTTTTAAAAACTTAAAAAAAAATTGAAATAATTCGAAGGTTTTTTAATATATAATTTGTTTGAGTACTTCTGGCAACAGGATGTTAATTATTTTTATTATTTTAATTATTTTAAGCTGATTAAAAAAATTTGATAATTAAAATAAAATATTAATGCTTTTTTCATTTTTAAAAGATTAAAACATGGTTTAAGAAAGATAATTTAGTGTTTTTAAATAGACCTTTTTAAGTATGTTACAAAAAATTAAAAATAAAGCTTTATGAAAAATAATTATTTAAAATATGTTAAACTTTATTTCATACCTTTGGACAATTCTGTGTGTTAAGAAAAATATTTATTTTATACCAGCTAAAAAACTTATATATAGAAATTATTTTTATTTATTTTAAAGAATAGTGCTTTTTAAATATCTTATATTCACTTTTCATGAATGAGCAAACATTAAATTAGAAGTGAAAGAGGAAGAACAAATATATTTCCGTGATTTGATATGGTGTTGTACATTCCAACCATTGGATGTAATACAAAATTTGCATGACTGTCATTTATTCTAGCAATCTTCTGTGTTCTGAATTCAATTTTCCCAATTTCTACAGTTATCAATTGATGGATGAGTTAAACTGTTTGAAGCAATTCCAAATAATGTCAAATAGTAATAAAGGTATACATTCAGTAACTGCCTTTAAACGAAAATCTTGCATTATTGATTCATTTCTTACTAAGAAGCCTGCTTAAATATAAATTGGAACTATATTTCACTTCAATTTTTCTTCCATTTGTTTTATCTTGTTTTGTGGCCCTCCATGTCCTTTTCAGCTTAGTAAGTGGCCCTCTCCCCTAAAATGTTGTGCACCCGTAGTTAAAATGTTTCATTTCCTGAAAAATGTAATTTACATCTTTAGGGTTTGGAAAAAAGTCTTGAAATATTATATACCCAGTTACTTTTATAAACTGTTTAATCAAGATTTATTTCAGAAATTGGATATCTTGTTGAAAGTAAATAAAAGCTGTTTGTTAATCATTTTTTTCTGATTTTGTGAGTTGAATATTTTTTTCTTAATATTTAGTAATTTTTATTCTACTATTATTTGTATAAATACTAATGGTAAATTATAAAATGTGGATGTTTTTGCTATAAAGGCTACTATTTAGGCAACTATTTTTGTTATATGGCAACTATTGAGGCTACTATTTTTTACTTGTGAGGCAACTAAAGCAACTATTTTCAGCTGGCCATAGCTGTGGCAGCCCTGAGGAAGGGATTACTAACTGGCTTGAAAAGAATTAATCATCCCCCCCCCCCAAACCTTGCCTGAGACCTTGTTATAGGTTGAACAAATAACAGG
This sequence comes from Cheiracanthium punctorium, assembly GCA_038373885.1. Taxonomy (NCBI): domain Eukaryota; kingdom Metazoa; phylum Arthropoda; class Arachnida; order Araneae; family Cheiracanthiidae; genus Cheiracanthium; species Cheiracanthium punctorium. The sequence goes on from JAWZYV010004175.1 coordinate 421,584, forward strand.
GTGTCTACCACTCCGTAAAGTCTGGAAAAAGCCGGGAAATTGGAAAATGGGTCCGAAAAGTCTGGAAAAAAATGGAAAATTGGATGTGTCCGGAAAATTCACCAAAAGAACCAATTCCCCCCCCCCCCTTTTTTTTTTTTTTTTTTTTTTACCCTTTCTCTCTAATTGTCAGACTCGTAACCGAATGCAACTGCAATGCATTTTTCGGACTGCGAAAGGAAAAGCGATGTGTTTTTATGAGGAGGGAAAAATATGGGCTCATCAATCGTGACGAGAGGGTAAAAGACAAATTAGCTTACTTGGTATTCGACCTGAGTTATTGGCCGGATATTCGGTATTCGGCTATTCGGCCAAATCACTATTCGTTACATCTCTATTTCATATACGTTTTAATTGGCATAAAATGGGTGTAATTCTACTTCATGCTTGTCAATTTCACACCATTCTACATACTTGGAATTGCTTTGTTGCAAAGGAATGAAGGATTTTATGCCAAATCTGGCAACCATTATGTTTTATTTTTTCAGTTTTTTATTAATATCTTCTAAAATAATTCGATTTTCAAAATTTAAGTCAGCTTATCAGGTTCCTCAGAATTTTCTGAATCCATGGACATGTTCCTTGAAATTCAAATCCCTACGGTTTAGGAGATGATAGCCCAACAAGCTCTTGGCAGCGTCGACAGCGGCCGTTACTTTTTTTTAGAATAGAGAGATTCTTGTTATTCTCTGACTGTCCAATGAGGTTGGGGGGGGGGGGGGGGGAAACAGCCCTCATAATTTAAAAAAAAAAAAAAAAAAAAAAAAACTTTACTAACATTACATAAGCCTTGTTGCATTAGATTGCAATATTATGTATTCCCTTCACCTGGCAAACACATTCGAATTCTTGCTTTTATATAGAAATCTAAAGGACTTATATTTCCGTTTTAGCCTGTTGAAAGCCTTGAAGGAGCCTGGGAAACTGCTGTTCAAAGTGAAGCTGAATTTAAAACTTCAGCACAAACTGAGGATGAAAAACAAGAAGAAGCTCAAAGTGATGCTGATTTCTGGGACAATCTTCAAAAAGAATGGGAAAAGATGGCTAAGTAAGTATTCAAAAAAGAAAAAAAAAAGTACTTTGCTGTGTGACCAATATTCATTCATCCTAGAATTTATTTTTGCCAGTTTATCATCACACAGAAGACTCATCGAACTATAGTTACTCTGAATACGTTCATATGTGCCAGTGGGTTAGTATGAACAGCTTCCATAAAGTATGTCAAATGTCTTAATCTGGTGAATATCTGGTTAAGCAGTAGATACTCCATATTGATTTGCTAATATAATTTATATGAACATTAAAATCAAACTGTTGTATTTATTCTTTTTTTTAAAGTAAACTCCTAAGGGAATTTTACCATTACTTTTTCATGAGTATTTGCCAATTTCTGTATATATTTCCCTCCTTTTAATTCAGCAATAAATGGGGGAAAAAAAAAAAAAAAAAAAACTGTACAAAATTTTAACTAAGATTGACCCAACTGATTGCTATGGTAAGTTATAAAATATAGGATACCTTTATTCTAAAGTCATGGTCCCTTTACATTCAATAAACTTTTAAAAACATTTCAATGAACTTTTCTTATCTTAAAACCATATTTAACCAGCAATGTTTAATTTTAATCATTTAAGCATAGTGTATAAACAGAATTTTTACAAAATCTGAAACTATAACCATTTTCTAATTAAGTCATTCTTGAAAGGACAGGTCAAATTTTAAAAAACACTTATTACCCCACTTCACTGTGTTAAAACTTTTTGATAAAACTTTTCACACACTTCATTAACACTAAGACGCCAGAAATCTTGCTTCCCCTAATATGCCGGCCAGGTGTCATTTTGACACTAGTCAGTTTTAAGCGAAACAACGAATACAATATGCATTTTAATATTCTTTTTTGCAAATATACATGGTATACAAGGAAAGTATTAGATCGGAAAAATAACAATTTTTCTAAACGGTACAAAAATATAAGAAAAAAAAATTGCTTAGATTACTTACAGTCCAGGCACTTATAGCTCACACATTTAGTGCACTTACCACATGTCATTCTTTTACAAGAAGAACATATTTTATTTGTGACATTTCCGTGGCATTTTTTTACCTCACATTTTCTACGTTGGGGTTGATTTTCAGTCCTCAGTTTATCTTCATCCTTCCTTTGTTTTTTCGCGGATTTCTCAATATATCCTGCTCGGAGTTCTTCAGCTAAAGTTTGTATGAAAGTACGCCTTGATATTTTTTTCCCGGATACACATTTGAAAATAATCCAAGCATTTATGGCAGCAAAGTCTAAAATATTATAAAACGTGTGGACTGGCCATCTTCTTGATCCTGCTTTGACGGAATATTGTCTTGCCATTTGGTCAACAATATCTACACCACATTTCGTTTCATTATAGAAACTGACTGTTTCTGCAGTTTTCTTTTCATTATTTGCAATTGCAATGTTTGAATGCATAGAACTCAGGATTAGTAAATTTTTCTTCTTTTTACACTGGTAAACTGCAAGTGTTGAGCCGGATTCTTCATTTTTTAGTATTTTCGTGGAATATAATGTCTCTTTTCCTGACTTTATACAATCTGGAATTTCGCGTCTGACTCTGTTCATTGTGCCAACTAAACTTGTTCTTTTTTCCTTTAGTTTCTTACACAACTCAAGTGAAGTGAAAAAGTTATCAACTGTGACATTTCTTCCCATACCTTCAAATGGTTCAATTAATTTTAAAACCACATATTCTGAAAGCCTTTGATTTTGATCTCGTTCTTCATTTTTTCCTAGATAAGGAAATGCATTCAAAATATACTTAGTTTCTAAGTCTGCAGCTATCCAAAACTTTTGTCCGTATTTATCGGGTTTCGATGCAATGAATTGTGTAAACGGACAGCGAGTTTTACTTGGAAACAATTGTTCATCAATTGTTATGTTCTGCCCTGGCTTGTAACAGCTTATGCAATTTTCAATAAAACGATTCCATACTTCTGAAATCATTGCGAATTTATCCTCTGTTGTTCGATTACGACGCGTTGATTTCTTATCAAACCTCAAAAATCTCTATTTCACAAAATTTGTCTCTGGGCATGGTTTCTTTACAAAAATTCAAACCCCATGTAGCAGACCATAAAGAATGGAGTTCCAAGTTCCTAAGACTCCACGTGCATACAAAATGGAAATGTAAGCGAAAAGTTCCTCTTTCGAAATAGACCAAGCTTCATTTTCTAATACTCGACGTGCTTCTGTGTTTGTGCATTCTATTATATGCTCTAAAATTTTTCTGTCGATGAAGAGTAACCAAGCACTCAAAACACTGTGATCGTTCAGATTCCTTTTTACGAAACTGGTAGGGCCGCTGCTTTCTCGCAGAATATTTTGGGTTACTAATCTAACAGACGCACTTCCAGAAACACATTCTTTCCACACGGATCCATTGCGAGCTGTAAATTCCTTGAGATTTTGAGAATTATTAGTTTCAGTGGCCTCATCGTCATCGCTTTCCGATCCAGATGATTCAACAGAAATAAAATTTTTATCATCAGGTTCATCATCTATGTTGGATAATTCTCCCCCTTCTGATTCATTATCAGATAAATCTCTGAAAAGTGCAGTTATTTCTTCAGGAGTAAGCCCTCTCTTACGAGACATTTTAAATTTAATCCAAAGAAAGAAAAAAAAGAGAAAGAGAGACGAGTTATCACGAAAATTCTAATGAGTCACAAGAAATCGATTGCACACTTTGCTTGAAATATCAGCGACAGGTGTTGGTGCAGCTGAAACAGAACACGTGATGACCGGATGTCACAAAACAACATTCCAAGACCCCTTGCTCTTATGTACACTCACAATACAGTAGGAAAATAGCACAAAAGAATGGAATTTGAGATAAGGAAGTTGAAATTTCTGCTGTTTCCAATTGACACCGAGCAGGCGTTCTAGGTAAATTTACTCGTAAACTACGCTTAAATAAAGCTAATCTCCTAAAACTTTTTATGTGAGTACTACATACAAATTTAATAAAAGTCAGAAAATAAAAACGTAATTCATTAAAATTTACAGATTTTAGAAAGTAATTTATATGCCTTGGTGTCGAAATGTCACCGCCCGGCGTTCTAGTGTAAAAATTATGCATAATCAGTAACAGGAAATAATAAAACTTTTCATACTAAAACACCTCACCACTACTATAACATTTAGTCAATAGGTCGCCACACATTACACTCCACCATCACACCAGGAAAAGACTTGACTGTTTTTTCTCGCAAGCAAAGGCAGTCCCACATCCACACATTCTCAGCGTGGACCTGCTTGGACAGTGGTTCGCAATACTGGATGGAACTCATCATGGCCGGGAACAACAAGCCCTGGGTACTACATCCTCTTCCCTCTGGTTCCAACTTGCGTCCCGTGGAGGAACCAGGACTAACCTTACTCGGTCTCCCTCTGTTCCTCAGGGGGTCAGTTGGGGAAGTATCCACTTCGCGGAAAGCTCTCAAAGCTGAAACATTATAAGATCCCTTGGATTGATCAGGTTTGTCCAGCCCAGCAATCTTGTATGTCGTTGGAAATCTCTAACTTAATATTACGTAGGGACCATCCCTTTTTTAGGTGTAAACTTTGAAGTTTTCTTTTTACCTGACTTACTAATAGGATGCAACATGACCCACACTTTATCACCAGGACTTAAGTAAACTCTTTGATGATTCTTATCATAATATTTCTTATGTTGGTCTTGTTTTAACTCTACCCTCTCTCTCAAGCTGTTTTTGAGATTGCAGCCAGCTGTTTTAAATAAGGTGTAATCTTAGGAATAAAGTTATCATTATCCAAAACAGATTTTAAATCATGAGCCACATCATCAGTTGTTCCTAATTCACGTCCAAACTGAAGATATGTTGCTGTATGTTCTGTACTATCTGACTTGGTGGAATTTAGGCAAAACAGATATTTCGAAGTTTATTAGGCCATGTATCACGAGTATCACCTACCAGAATGGATAGGCTTTGCTTCAGGTCTCTATCTTTCGTTCCACCGGATTAGCCTGGGGGTAGTACACAGGGGTTAAAATCTGGTCTATCTCGAGGGTACAGCATACTGTTGGAGAACCGCACTCACAAACTGTGGACCATTGTCACTGATTAACCTTCGTGGAATTCCATACTGGAAAGAAACTTCTTCATTCAAGATAGTGGCACACTGCTGTGCAGTGGCTGAGCTCAGAGGAAACAGCCCCACCCAACTTATGGCACAATCCCCCACTAGAAAAATCCACTTGTGTCCCTCTTTACTTTGTGGCAAGGGGCCAAACAAGTCAATGTTCAGACTTTCAAACCTTTGAGCGTATACAGGAATCCACAAAAATCCCGCAGGTTTCTGATTTGAGGTTTTATACCAAGAACACTCCAGAACCTTTTTGCATAATCCATAATAGAAACTTTCATACCAGTCCAGTAGTACCTAGGTAGAGCTATCATGCAGTTTCAAAACATTCTCTCCTGAGAAGGTATTACATGCTGAGCATCCTCAGCATCAGAGTCAGATGCATACCTATACAGTATTCCCTGATTCATAAGGTATCCCCTATCAGTCCAATTTACAAAGTCTTCATTCTTCTGCTTATTTTCAAAACAGTCAATTATTGTCTTCAAATTCTCATCTGTCAATTGGGCCTCTCGGATACTACTGGAAATTTTAGTTGGCATGTTGACACCAACAAAATTGCACATTTCTGTTGTGTCAAACTCAGGACTACGCACTGGACATGACAACATGTCTGCACCACATTTGATTTTTGAGGCATGTAATCAATTTTTAAATTGTAAGGCTGGATTAGCAGACCCCATCTAACCAATCTTCCGGAAGGAGACTTTAGGCTCATGAGCTACTTCAGAGGTTGGTGGCCATGGTAATGTCCTGACCTTCTATGTATCCACGAAATTTTCCATGACAGCCGATACCAAAAGCACGACTGCAGGAATGACACGCCACTCTTCTGAAGTAACCCAGAAATGGAATGATTTGCCCCTGTGTCTACGCACAACTTCTTTTTATTGCAAATGGTAATAGGAACGTTTGTAGCAGAGACATCAGAGGTATTACAGCTGTAGAGTAATTGCTGCTGTGCCTGTAAATTTTCCTTTCGAACGGAGCAGACTGGTTATTTCTTTTTTATCACTCCCAGCCTTCCACAACTGTAACACGATATACCTGAATCTCTCGCTCGATTACTAAGCATAGGGCAGGGATCTGGACCTGTCTGGCAGAGTGGAAAACTTATTCAATTTTCTGAAACCTTCCCATAGTTTAAATTTATTATTACTGTACATGGATCTTATATTATCATAAGAATTCAATTTTTCAGCAAAAGACTCTGGAGAATTCAGGTTTTCCCATTCATCTAGCATATGCTCCCTGCACTCGACAGATACTTTTAAGAGCTTCAAACGAATCGACCTCAACCTCTTTCAGCCAATTTTCAAAATATGCCTGCAGTCCGAAATAGTAATCATGCCAAGTTATCTCTCTTACCTTTACGATAAGAAAAGAACAACTGCCTAAACCTTTCGGCACTAGCTTTAAACCTCTTCAGCAGCAATACCTTCGCATGAGTGAAATTAGAAGCATTTTCCTCTGATTCACGCTCACTGAGGGCTGGGACAAAACTGAGTAGATACGACACCTACAATTGCTCAGATACCTTTCAGAGCTCAAATGTCCCAGGAGGACTAAAAACAGTAATATCATTGTATTTGAATTTAAAATTCAGTAACAGCCCTTGGCCATCTAACTTAGCCTCCAAACTAGACACTGCTGTCACTGCACTAACCCCTGTACTGCCTCTGTTTTGGCCCTGTGTCTGTACTTTCAGCTTCTGGATTGAAATGCACTCAATTGAGAACACTAATAAACTTGAGCACTACATCTTGAATCAAACATCGATATTTACAGGCACAGCTTTCCAGTATAAGTGAATGAGCATTATACTTTGAAACATTAAAACGTAATTTGTATCTTGAATACTGCGTTTCAACTGGAGTATCGCCAGTTCCTCTCACACAAAACCAACACACACTTAATGAAGCATGAATGAATTGTGCTTAATTACCTGTAGATTCGGGCCTTTAATTGGGCGCTATTGTATTAACCATCTTCTAATTAAATCACTTTGAAAGCACAGGGCAAATTTAAAAACCATTTATTACCACACTTCACTGTTAAAACTTTTTGATGAAACTTTTCATACTATAAACACCTTACCACTACTATAACATTTAGCCAACAGGTCGCCACACATTACACACCACCATCACACCAGGAAAATGGTCAACTGTTTTTTCTCGCAAGCTAGGGCAGTCCCGCATCTACACATAGTGTGATCCTGCTTGTACAGTGGTTTGCAAAACTGAATAGAACTCGTCATGGCCAGCAATGACAAGCCCGGGGCTACAAAACTATTTAAAAAATTTAGTATATATTGAGTAAGCATTTATCAAACAGCTCAATTTGAATTGCATTAGACATTTTTGTAAAAGGCATGCAAAACTTGTAAAAGTTTTTTATCTCTAAAATTTTCAAAATGTATTTATAGAATATTTTTAGCTGAGTAACAACCTGTTATTCAAAAGATTTTTAACTTCATTCACTTCAGCCATTTTTACATGATGTGCAATAAATAAATAATTGAATTAAGAATTTTGAAAAAATACTTGGGCTATATTTTAAGTTCAGTAATCACCTATCATACAACCAGATTTCATTTAATCTGCTATTGCTGTTTTGTTTAATGCACCAACAAAAGTGTCATGAAAAGACCAAATTTTAATAAAATTGTTTTATGTTGCTTAATTTTTTTATGAAATTGATAGAAGTAACAAAAGTTGTGACTTACAAGCAATGGACAGAGAAAAGTTCTTTTTCATTTATACAAGAATTTTATTTCAAAAATGTTACTTCAAAACCAGTTAATTTATATCTGTCTATTAATTAATCTTAGGGATGAAACAACTGACCATCCTTGGCTGTCTGATTTTGAAAGTTTTGATAAATACAGGGTAAGTTTTTTTTTCTTCTTTTTCCTCACAACATCTTTTATCGAATATCTTATTACAGTAGATCATTGATAATCTGGAATAATTGTGTGAGTGTACCTTGGCGTAAAATGTCCGGATTTTCAAAAGGAACCCAAAGTTGAGCTCAACTTGTTAAAACCGTTAATAAATCACTTTAGTTAAGCAGATAAATATGAATTTATGATGTACTGTAATGAAAAAAAAAAATACATACATATGCAGTGTACATGTTTATTTACAGAAAGAATACTGTACAGTTTATGCATTGTCATAATTTAATGCAGTTTAAACAATATAAAAAGTATTTTTTATCAAAGTATTTTGTAATTAAACGAAAACTAAATAAAACGGGCAAGTTTTGAATCTGAAATATTTTATGTGTTTACTTTTGTTAGCGCAAAATATAGGACGAGCAAGAAGCAAAAATATCTCTACTTTATTATAAAAGAAGATGAATGTTTGTCTGTCTGTTTTTTGATGGTATTACAGACAAACGGCTGCACATAGCATTACCTAATTTGGAACACAGGAGATTATGCACCTCAAAGCGATTTTTTTCAAAATTCAAATTAGGAATTAATTTTTTTTTTTTTCACATAATTCATAGTAACAGCAGTAATTATGTTTTCAGCAAAACAGCATTTGCATCATCAGACAGAGGAGAAATTTTTCTTTTAAAAACAGTTTTTTTCTTCTAAATATGTAGCATAGCATAATTTGCAGATTTTTAGGAATTTTTTTGAATGAAGATAACATTTGACAAAAATTTTCGTAAAATAATTTAAAAACTGTTGCATCTTGAATTCTATCTGTCATAACTTTTTGATATTTTGGCAAATGGTAAAACATTCATTTCACCCTCTTTTAAAATAAAAGAAATAAAAAAAAAATTATATAAATTAGGTGATTTTTTACAAATTTTAATGTAACGATGTTTAGAATTTAATTGCATGGACAAGGAAAGTTTACGCCATTATATTAATAAATCATATCACAAGAATTTATATTGAGTTGCCACAGAAAGGATTAGAAAAAAGGTTTTTCTAACCTATTGATAGAATTTTTAAATGGGGCACCGGATTTCGATTTGCGAGTGAGGATCTATGACGTGAATTGCTTTAAGATACTTAAAAATTACGCCAAAATTTTAAGATATTTATTCCTTTTCTTTTTGCTAAAGATACTTTACAAATGATTGGGATGAATTTGCACAACTTTTATGTAATAGAAATGCCACCCTCTTTCCCTCTTCTGGAAGTGGCACTGGATGCCCATTCTATGGGCAGGACCTGTTGGGGGATACGAGGTTTGTCTTTCTGGTGAGAAGGGGATGGAAATCAGTAAAATTATTTTATAATATTCTATAATTTTTTTTTTTAATGAACCGATTTGTTTGAAATTACGGGGATCACTTTTAAATGCAAAAATTGATAAAGAGACGGAATTTTACAAAAGACATCTTAATTTGTTCAAAAGTTAGAAATTTACTGTCAGAACATTGTTTTTCTTTCTTTCTTTGTGGTTTTTTCTTTTTTTTTTTTTTCCTGAGCTAGACAGGGTGTTTTAATATTGCCACTTATATAGGTGACCAGCTGATTGTTAAAATCAATAGAAGAATACTTAATGGCTGCATGATAATCCTGAAAAAAATTTAGCTAATATTGTCCATTTTCAAAAAATTTAATAAGTAACTAGAATTCGTATTGGAATATATATTGAATAACTGGAATAGATATTTATAAAATTATATGGTTATTTTGAACAGTAATATTTTAATTGTTTGCACTATTGAATTAATTCATACAAAGACAAGTGAATGATGAAAATTTAGGTTTAGAACAACTTAACTTTATTAAGTGTTTCTTAATTTAGTTAAACTTTTATTGATGATTCTTAACAGGGTGATCAAATAAATATTTCATTAAAATCTGGTCCTTGCGCAAAGTATTAACTAAGCGTTTTCTTGTCTGTTAGATATGTTTGGGTGATTATTTTTTTATAAAAAGAAAAAAAACTGAAAAATCTTAAGAAATATTCTTATTAACTTAAGGGTAATTCCATTTCAAATCAACCAGTAAATTCCAAAAATGTCACCCACCGTCACCCGTAAAAATAGAAGATCAATATATAAATATCTCTGACTACCATCTAATTCAACAGCAACACAACGTCCTAAATTTAGGACCTAAATATATCCTGGATGATAATATAAACATTTTTGATTCAATAGCCAGCATTGAAACCGCAATAACCGACCTCCCCCCTCCAGACAAAAAGTACTTAAGAATTATAGCCCAACAAGAACTTATCAACAAACTTAACACCCCCTCCCGCGACGACGCCGATCGCCGATGCATAAACGACTTAAAGAAAAACAATAATATAACTTGCTTAAGCTCAGATAAAACCTGCAAAATAGTAATAATGAATAAAAATGATTATCACACCCAGATGGAAGAAACCATTAATAAACTACAAATAGAAAAATTACCAAAAGACCCAACAGGAAAAATTTTCAATAAAGAATTAATTAAAAATGGATCCTGGCCAGCTAACAGATAACCCACTTTTAACTAATTTTGCCCCCATAGCCCCAAGAATTGTTGCTAAATACAAGGACCATAGAACCCCACCCTCTTTAAGACCAATAGTCAGTAAATGTGAAGGACCAACTTATGACCTGGAAAAATATCTAAAACCCATCTTACAAGATCTCATGCCCCAAAGTAACAATACTTTATCTTCAACTGAAGACTTTATTCAACGCATTAAAGATATCACAATAAACTCACAGGAATGCTTCGTTAGTTTTGACGTTACTAACCTTTATCCCTCCATAGATTTCCAAGAAATGAATGCAATAATCAATAAACAAATCACCTCCAACATTGATAATAGCTCTACTTCCACTACATTAAATAGCACACTTAATCTTGTCCTTCACAACTCATATTTTCAGTTTAATCATAATTTCTACAAACAAAAGAAAGGCGTGCCTATGGGGTCGCCGGTATCAGGTGTCATACAGACTGGAAAATGCTGCTAGTGGAGAGGACCATATTTGATAAACTATCCAACCACATAAAAACTTGGTTTCGCTACGTAGATGATATCTTTGCAATAGTTAACAAAAATGAAACTGAAAATATCCTCAAAGAAATCAACTCAATAGCAATAACATACAATTCACCATAGAAATAGAGGAAAATGCCACCATTAACTACCTAGATGTCAAAATCAATAGAGATATGAAGAATAATATTAATACTACAGTTTTTAGAAAAGCCACCAATAATAACAAAATAGTACATTTTAATTCAAAAGCTCCATACAAATTTAAAATAGCCGCCATACGATCCTATGTCAATCGTGCAATTACAGTATGCTCAAATGATAAACTACTCAATGAAGAACTCCAGTTTATCAAAACACAATGTAAAAATGCAGGGTACCCAAAATCAATATTAAAAAGCTTTTTAAAAAGAGAATCAAAAAACTGGAACAAATTAATAACTATCAAAATCCGAAACTAAAATTTACCAATGCCATTCCCTACTGCAGGGGAGCCGCCCTAAAAATCACAAATGAAGCCGCAAAGAAAAATATCAAAATCCCCATAAAACCCAATCAAAATATTTTCAAACGCATTCGCAGCGATAAAGATAATATCAATCCTGATGAAACCGCTGGTATTTATAAATTAAGCTTTACAGACAATAGTACTAATAAACCAGGATGCTATATTGGCATGACAATACGAAAAATCAAAGAGCGAAAAAAGGAACATCAAACTGACATTAAATTCAATAAAACCACTACTGCCCTCGCAAAAATAGCCCAGGAACACTCCATAGAAATCAACTTTAACAATAGCCAAAAACTTGCTAATTACAAAAATAGTTATTATGCCCTAAATATGGAAGCCTTACAGATTATAACCAAAGATGGCGCTGTAAATGATATGACGCATGCACAGATCGATCCTGGGTGGAACGCCCTGCTGAGGAAGAGAGCTGGCCATTTAGAACTAAGACCTGTGCTGAAGAAGGTGGTGGCTGCCACCGATAGTGCTACATAACGGATTTTGATCTGTTTTTAAATGATTTTATGCCATCTGTCACTTTGCTTTTAAATCTCAAAATTAACTTTAATGAGCTCTGTCGCAAGTGAGTTTCAATATTACTCTGTTTGAAAATTACTGTGATAAATAGCCAGACTGAAACTACCATGGTCAGAACGTAACATCATAAGTTAAAAAGTTGCGTGAAATTCTAAACTCTGTTACACAATTTAATACCCTATTCATAGTTTGAGCGATTCTAAATAGCTCCTCGAGATTACATAGTTTGATGTTTATCACGATACTGAACCATGTAAGATTTAAATACTTAGATTGGTACAGCTTGGATATTTTCTACTATCACTAGATGAAATATTTTGCGGTAGTAAATTTACTCCAATCTGACAAGAATTATGCTTAAAAAGATATGGAGAAGTGTTTTAATGGCAACCATTATAAATAATGTTTGTTTATGCTAATGTATAAATGGCTAAGAATCATCAAAGAGTAGAAAAGGCACCATTGGTTTCAAATATCTAAACTGATTCTTTAAATTGAGCATTAGAGAGGGAGAAATGAAGATCGATAATATTTAATAATAAATAGTAATAGGTAGTATTTGTAGATTTGTTAATATGAATTAAAGCACAGTATACCGCGTTAATAAAATACATATTTTGTGAAATTAAAAGTGGTCTATTCGTCATTTTTCAACGGTCTTCTTGCAACTAACTAAACTATAATCCTACGTTAATGTATACTGTGATGTTTCAACAAAAGGGACTACCAAAATTGTAATTTTTTTTTTTTTTCTTTTTCTTTTTTTTTTTTTTTTTTTTTTTTGTCACAGGTAGTTATTGTAGGAAATTTTTCTTTTCCTAACGTGCGAAAAACGGGCACGCAGCTAGTATATGATTAAAAAAAAGCAGGGCTGTTTTGGGTCTAAAAAGGACATCCATTATCCATATTGATGACAAACAGGCAACAAAATAAGAGGTTGTGAAAAATTGATTTAAAATTTTTTGCCAGAAAGTACTGGCAATGGGTTTCCTTATCTATGTATCACTTCATTTTTATTTATTTATTTATTATTTTTTTTTATTGAAATTGAATCCAGATTATTGACGATCTACTGTAATTCTTTTTAAATTTTCCTTTTTTATTGTTCCAAATTGAGCTTTTTTGATAATTGAAACAAGATAGAGGGTTGGGGGCAAAATTTTTAATAAGTTGAAAAATAAGGGCCTAACATATACTATAACATATACTAACATATACTATAACAACCTAATATATACTATAACGGGTGTCCAGTAGAGATGAGTTCGGGCTCCTTTTTTGAAGCCCGAGCCCAAAGACTTTTAATCCGAGCCCGAGCAATATTATTAAAGTTGGAGCCCGAGCCCGAAATTTCAGCTAAAGACAAATAAAATTAACTACTTCATTAATAGGATACAATAAATTTTGGAGCTTCACACACCTTCTAGTCCCCCGTGCCGCTATTTTTTGAAATAAGTATTTCTATTTATCCCATGAATCACTTTTTAAAATCTGTTTCAAGGAGTATGTTCAACAAAGGAGAAATTTTTCACAAGCCCGAGCCCGTCTCATCTCTAGTTCCAGTGCTAAGGGTACCCAATGGCTATTTCCTAAAGTGGTAGTCAGAGACACATAATTCCAGTTGCAAAAATGCTTTAAGTTGCATAATCTGTTATATCAGGAACAATCGAAGTCAATAAATCAATTCCTATAAAAATTACGGAATTTAAATTTTTATATGGCCCCCTTGTCCTATCAGAAAATTTTTCTTTATGAAATTTCATGCATAATAATAATAATAATAATAATAATAATAATAAATCGTCCTTCTATGATCAAAATTCACCGAGTTACAGCTGCTTAAGGTTAGAGCACTTTTCGAGATGCGAAATAGAGGCTGTATGCAAAATGAATTTGAAAAAAATTAATGTACATGGTTTTGAGCCTTGTAATATTTACTAGCAGTGTCATCAACTATTTTACGATTGTAGATTGCAATAAACAAGATTAACGTTTAACTATCAGTATCCAATAAATTAACATAAAATCATAGCTTATACCAGGGCTCCCACTTGGTCCCTTTTTTCCCTAAAAGTCTGTTTTTTTGTGCGACTTTTTGGTCCGTTTTTTAATTTTAATGACGAAGAATAATTGTGTATCGTTGGCATCGGCCAAGAGATCTCAAATTGGCAGAATGACCGTTTTTTCATTGTTGATTAAACCATTATCCTTAGTTCATCTTCACTTTGAAGCGGCGCACTGCTAGAGTTTACTGGGTTGCTACGATGTGACATAGGTCAGTCGACCTATGGTCTACATCGTAGCAAACAGTCCGGCAACACTTTTTTCCAGAACACACTAATGTTCAACTGAGGACGGTGATTTGTGGCTTTGTCCCGGTACCAATATCGGATCCGTGCACGCTACATCTAGCCTTCCTTGAATTAACATGTAAGTACTACATTGCGTTTGTCAAAAGTATTTTTTTGTAGTGCTCCCCTACTACGACTCTTGAAAAAGCACGGTGCCCGACAACCTTTCAGCAATTGGCATCCTTTTTTACCCCCTTTGCCCTGGTATGTCCAAGTTTTCACTCGAAAATTTGCCATTCCCCCTGCCCCTTCTGGTACATGGATCATCGCAGTCAAGATTATCGATCGTTTTACGGACCCCTTTACGAAACACTTTCTATTAAAATGATACCGTAACAAAAATATGATCGATTGAAATGACCCTTAACTAAACATGATGTATAACTGTTCTTCACAAAATTCCAAGCAACGCAATCAGACATTTATCGTAAATGAAACCCGATAAAATTTCCTTTTAAAAATAAGTTACTTTTTTCCTAATTGAATGCTTATCAGAATCGGAGAGTGACAGTCCTCGCTTATTCATTTCATCTGTTTTCTTTCGTTCGCGTAACTCAAAAAGAGGCACCTCTGGGGTGTTTATTTTGACCTAATGTAGCAACAAAAAACTAACGTAACTTTCAGTTGGAGGTAAGAAAGGGATTCAAAATAACTTCACCGCCTATCCTACAATGTGGGTGTTATATTTGATAATTATTTCACAATCATAATTCTAGACTTCAGCTTTTTGGTGAAAACTGTCAGTATAAATAATGGCAGCTTCTGTAGTTTATAACTGGCTGTTTTATGCACTTGCAAGTTTTTGTTTTTAATGTTGCTGAGTATAATCATTATCTGGCCTTCCTAATTCAAATTATCTATAGTTATTAAAGATATTTACAAACTATTAGGGAATTGCGGATTCATGTAGAAATGAAAAGCGCCTTTTTGCGAGTTAAAATGCGCGACTTCATGACGTCCATTGAATGTATGTGTCTGACTATAAGAAATGAACGCTTAGGAATAAACTTTAACGATTTTCAGATTGCACCAAACCAGTTCTGAATATTTTCTATATGGTACACAAAATTGCCTTTTTGCGAGAACAAAGTATCCCTATTTTTAAATCCCCCGCGGCTGCATTTGCGTACTCCATTGGTCTTTGTTCATGATGAACATTGTTAATTTTCCATGACGGACAGCTGTCATCAACTTTATGTGGCCATAAGCCTTATTATGCCGGAATAAATCTTGAAATATTTATTTATTTTATTTTATTTTTTGGTATCGATAGATCACAAGAAAAGAATTTATAAATGAATGCTTGCCACTCTTAGGATTTTTGTTCTCAGAAAGAGAGCCTTTGCAAAAACAAACAAGTGCAGGTGTCTGCTTCAAACCGCAATCTTACGCATTGTCGTAATCCCCGTTTGAAAATTTCCATAACAAATGATTACTTTTGCTAATTGGTCATGTGGTACTAATACCCTTTATCAATGATCCAGCTCTCCCCCTCCCCGCCATGCCGACATCGATCTTGGAGTTTAGTTGACTCCTGTCAACATCTGTTTTAATGCCCCGTTTCTGTTTTACTCTCAATTAATATAAACTTTGTGTAAAAAAAGGAAAGAGAGTGGGGAAATAAACTGTGGCGACTGGTAGATAAATTTGCAGTCTCCAATTTGAAAAATACAGTCGGCGAGTGGCGACCGTTAATTTTGACCTTTAATAATAAGGCCTCTGCAAAGCAATTTTTTTTTTTTTTCCTGCATATTCAGCAAATTGTGTTTGAGTTTTGTATGAGTCTACAAGAATGTAGTTTAAGCTTTGTTTACTTATTCTAAGAGCCAGGATTTCATCTAATTATGTGTGTTAGTAATCATTTCCAGAAGAATGTTACACATTTGATTAATGAAATCTTTCAATTTTATTTCTTTGTGAACAATAAGTGTGTATTAGGGAACTGAATAAATTATTCAGTGGAACTCTCAATTTTGTATCTTTCAAAATATTAAATTCAAAAATAATGTATGAAAACTTAAAAGTGGTTTAGTGAAGTTTTATATTATTCATGTGAGAATATTTTCATTGTGTTTACTTCAGTGTAAAGGGCATAAGAAGAAGGAGATGTAAAATTGAGGTTGTATTTCAGAGGAAATTTTTTATTCCTTTAAAAATGACTGTTTATTAAATAGTTCCTTTTTGGTCCCCTTTTCTTACAGATGGTCCTTTTTTGGTCCCTTTTTCTTAAAGGGATGGTCCCTTTTTCCCCCTTTTTTGATAGAAAATTTGGTGGGAGCCCTGTGAAAATAGAATTTTTTTTAATGAACTCGTGTTAAATAACTTAGAATACAAAAACAAGAGAATAAAACACTTAAACATTAAATTAGAAAATGGAACATTATAAAGTACTGATATATGCATTTTAGAAACTTTAAATAATATTACAAATCCTGTTAGCGTAACATTTGCTCAAAGTATAGTTTCCTTTGGCTGTAATGCAAATATGCCATGCACCCATGTAGAAAACTCTTCGTGTACCTTGCATAGCATACTCAGCGTTACACATCTGCATGCTACACATCCATACGATTTAGTAAGCCATTGCACCCATGTAGAAAACTCTTCGTGTACCTTGCATAGCATACTCAGCGTTACACATCTGCATGCTACACATCCATACGATTTAGTAAGCCTGATTCTAGGTAGATTTTTATTGAGCCTGACTGTGTAACCCTTTGCTTAAAGATTAGTATTCTAAAATTAGTTTTGCTTGTTTCTCTGCATTATGCCAGAAAATGAAATTATAACCTATAATTTAATTCAATATTTATATGGTATCTAATGGTTTACCACAACGGGACATTTTTAAGCGTGGAAAAGTGACTTAAGTCAAAATGTTTGCTGCTTCATCACTTTGTGAATTTTGGCCATAGAAGGGCAATTTTTTTTTTTTTTTTTTTTTTTTTTTTTTTCTTAAATTGTGCATGAAATTGTACAAAGAAAAATTTTCTAAATATAACTCATAGGACTGGGGGGCCGTATAAAAATTTAAGTTTCGTAATTTTTATAGGAATTGCCTTATTGACTTCGATTGTTTCTGATAAAATAGATTATACAATTTAGAGCAGTTTTGCAATTGGAACTATTTCTCTGACTATCAGTTTAGGAAATAGCCATTGGGTACTGTTAGCACTGGACACCCTGTGTGTATGTGTGTATATATATATATATATATTTATAGATAGGATTAAATTATTTTTTAAATATCTATCTTTTGCATTTTAGGAATACACTTTTACGAATGAAAATCCATTTATTGAACATGAAGATGCTTTTGAGGAAGGGCTTAAAAAATTAGAAAGTGGAGATCTACCTAGTGCTGTTTTGTTATTTGAGGCTGCTGTGCAAAAAAATCCCGAGCATCTTGAAGTAAGTGTTCTTCCAGAAACATGTACATAAGAGAATTTTTAAAAATTACCACCACCATATTGATGTCATGATTTATTGACCTTGAAATGTACATTTAAGATTTTTTTAGATATTGAACTGCTTTCAGAACTAAGCCAACCTTATATTTATGTTACAGGCATGGCAGTATTTAGGTAGTAGCCAAGCAAAAAATGAACAAGACCCTGCAGCAATAGCCGCTTTTAAAAGGTATTTATAATTTTTATTACTTTAACATTTTTACTTTCCGAACATATACCATGCAAGGAAAGTATTGTAATCATGAAAAAATTCGACTTCGAGATTTTGGTGTATTTACACATTTTCAGGCCTTCTGAATTCATTTCTGCAATTTTACGAGATGTGTGTGCGTGTGTGTGTTGAACACAATACCTCCTAAACAGGGCATCCGATTGAGCTCAAATTGGGTATATATGTCATAAACCACCGTCACAAGACCGGTATTGATTTTGGTGTGTATTGGACTTAGTTTTCTACAGGGCTACGACACAGATTTCTTCTACATTATGACCTATGGGGCGGAAATTCGTGAAAGTGCGCTACCGTTTAAACAGTACATTCAATTAGCTCATATTGAGTATATATGTTATAAACCACTGTTGCAAGACCGGTATTGATTTTGGTATGTATAGGACTTATAGTTTTCCTACAGGGCTACGACAAAGATTTCTTTTACATTATGGCCTATGGGTGGAAATTATTGAAAGTGTGCTAGTGTTTAAACGGCAGATTTGATTGAGCTCAAATTGGGTATACAGTAGAACCTCGATTCATCGTTTTTCATGGGGAGCGTAGAAAAAAACAATGAATGCGGGAAAACGACATGCGGGTTAAAGTCAAAATACAAAGAAAACAATGCTTATGCATACACGCAACGACTGTATACCAATAAGTGCTAATTTTTACAAGATTACAAAACAATTAAGTCGAAGTACAAAACAAATAAGTTGAAAATTACAAATGATATTTATTTTTAAAAATCAGTAATTTTAACTTAAAAATGCTGAAAAACCTAACATAAACAGCAAATCTTCAAGCTTTACAATACTTTTCTGGTCCTTTTCTGCGATTTCATGTTTTTAGTTCATAAAAACATGAAAAGTTCATAAAGTTTCAAATACCGTTATTACTTCAGAGAAGCTTCGTAGTAGTGTGGCTCAGCCTCATTGGCATGAACAGTATCCTTTGCTTCGCCATTATTTTCATTTTTTGGATAATCACGCATTTCTAGGATACCGCATACCGCAACATCTTGATTAATGGAAATATAATCATTAACTTTCACAGTATACACCCCCTCTGTTATGTGCTGTTCATCTGATATGCATAGCTGCCAAGTGTTCCGTTTTATACGGATTCGTTCCGTTTTTTGAGCTTTGTTCCGTAAATACGTTTTTAAGCCAAAATGTTCCGTTTTTCAGCTTCTGTGTAAGAATTTTTAAAAATTATAAGAAAAAAGGAAAATTGTGTACATATTTAGCTTTTGGTAAATCATTTATCCTTGTAGACAAGTCCATAAATTTAATTGAATGATATTTATCTTATTATTCTTTCAAGTATTTATTACATTAAACATTTAAGTGTATTGTAGAAACTGAGCTAAGTAAGTATATTTTATTTTTATAAATTAATGCTTATATATGCACATCATCTCTCTACACATGATAACTAAATTTTGTTAATGTAAGATCTTTAATTGTATATTTAATCATACATTTCATGATCACACACTTTGTTTCTTATTTCTGATTTTATGAGCACGTGCTGTGTTCCTTATTTTTTTCTTGAAAGGTTGGCAGCTATGGATATGTACTGTTCATCTGATTTTCATCAAAGAAAGAAATGATACGAAGAAGCAGTCAAGTTTGTATGGCATATGGATCATCTTAACTTCTCAATTCATCATTTTGGTCAGGAAAAAATTTTACGACGATGAACGCGAGAAAGTCACTTTTTGACGAACGATACATGCGGGTTTCTTTAACATTATTCAAATATAATTTGTACAGGGACCATAGAAATAAAACGATCAATACGGGAAAACGATGAATGCAGGAACGATAGATCGTGGTTCCACTGTATATGTTAAACCACCATCGTATCACCGGTATTCATTTTGATGTGTATCAGACTTATAATTTTTCTATAGGGCTACAACAAAGATTTCTTTTACATTATGGCCTATGTGGAGAAATTCTTGAAAGTGCTCTAGCATTTAAACGTGACATTGGATTGAACTCAAATTTGTATATATGTTATAAACCACCATCGTAAGACCGGTATTTATTTTGGTTGAAACTCTATAATAAAAACTATTCCTGAAATTTGATACTTAAAACAAATAATGACAATATTTTAAACAGTTATTATTTTATATTCCTTAACTATGAAAGAATTTTCTTAATTTTTTTTCATATTGTAAAAAATCATATTCAGCAGCATATGATAAGTGAAATCTCTGTTTCTATTCATTTAAATCTTTAACCAGATAATTTTACTATAAAAGCATAAACAATTGAATTTAAAGTAAGCTGTTTTCCTGTTTGAATATTTTTTATAATAAGTTCTTGACCCTAAATTCAACAATATAAAACTAATTTTTCTTCCTGAAACAGAATGTAAGTTTATTGATGGAAGTTTTGTTTTCTGATAGAGAATTAGATGCCAAGAGACAGTGTAATTTTTTGTTATTGTTTATGCTATGGATAAATAACTAAATTCTTATAATTCAGTGCTTTAGATTATGTAAAAATTAAATACATGCTTTATGTTATTTGACAGGTGCTTAGAATTGGATCCAAAAGATTTAAATTCTCTTATGTCCTTGGCTATAAGCTACACTAATGAAGCTATGCAAGCTCAAGCATGTGACACCTTGATTCGATGGCTGCATACAAATCCCAAGTACACTCAGTTAGTTGATCCTACCCTATTAGAAGATACGTCTACTGTGTCATCAATACTTTCCAGGTTTGTTTATTTCAGTTTTATAATAGTGATTTCTTTATTTACTGTATGCATTAAAATTAAACAAAACTTCCTATAGTCCTTTACTATAGGAAGGACTATAGGCAAAATCCTATAGTCCTTTCCCAAGAGAGTAATTTCTTGATAGTTAGCCCTTATGAACATAAAAGAAATAATGAAAAATAGGTCTCAACTGCTTCATTCTGAACCTTCCTATTCATAGGTAACCCACCACGAAAGTTTTTAGCCTGAGATAGCTACCTTAAGATGCTTTTAGCCTCACAAGGGTGCCGCGGTGAAAAAAATTCGGAAACCCCTGATATAAATCTGTATGTTTGTGCATTTAGATAATTGTGACTGAATCACACAAAAATGGCTGAACTTATTTGGATAGAAAAAATTTGAGGGATTTAAAAATTTGGAATGAAGATAGCTTATACTGTGGATTAGCATAAAGGCAACCTTTCATGCATATATCATAAATAATTCTTTTACAAAGACACTCAAAATAATTCTAATACATTATGCTCTATGGGCATTTTGTAGCTAATGATCTGATTCCAGAACTTTTTTCACTGATTGAAAGTTACACTATTCCTGAGTATTACTGTTTGTTTGTTTGTTGATTAAGGCCGGTTTACTGCACTTGGGTCTTAGGCCTATATGTGGAATGCCTTCTGTGGGGGACTTTCTAAGGGATCCTAGCCCGTATTTATGCAAGCTTTCGAAGAAAACCACAGAAAACTTCGAATGGCTATGTCGACAGGTGCAACCGGGATTTGAACCTGGCACCTCCTGCCTTGCAATTTTGAGAGCAGAACCTCTGAGCTACTGGTGGGGGCCCTGTGTATTATAGGTTACCTTTTATGCATATATCACAAATAGTTCTTTTACAGGGATACTCATAGTTACATTATGCTTTATGTGTAACTACTGAACAGATTCCAAAAATTTTTTTGCTGATTGTAAGCTACACTATTCCTGAGTATTATAGGCTAAAATTCATGCATGTAGCATAAATATTCCTTTTAAAGGAACACAGTAAAGTTCCGTCGATATTATCAACGGATTATGTGATGATGAACTAACGAACGCACCAAACTCCATGGTAATAAAACTGGGAAATTTGACTCGAGCTGAAATATAAAATATGTACTTGAGAATGAGGGCACGTTACAATAATGAGAGGTGCGAGGATTCTAAAGATTTAATTTAGTTTTATATAAAATTTTGTTGGGACTGTTTGTGTTTTGGACGCCTGATAAAACTGGCGTTGGAATTGTATGTATAATTTATGTTAGAGTAATAAAGGTTTTTATGTAAGTCCCATAAATTGCTTTGCCTTTTGTTGAAAGGAAGCTAAAAAACCCGTACTGGCGCAGTCGACAGGATCAAAACCTAGGAAGGAGAAGTTATTTAGTTGTGAGAAGCCATGTCGTTTTTAAATAAGGGAAAGAAGGAAGATTTAGTTAAGTTAGCGGAAGAGATCGGTGAAAATCCTTCATCTGGTTTGTTACTACCGGATCTAAAGAAAATGATTACCAGTAGTAATATTTATGAAGAAGATTTAGAATTGGTAAAGGAAATGCTTAGTTCATTTATTGAAGAAAGAAAACAACGGGAACAAAGAGAGATGGAAGAAAGAAAGCAACGGGAACAAAGAGAATTTGAAGAAAGAAGAGAAAGAGAATTTGAACGGGAACAAAGAGAATTTGAAGAAAGAAGAGAAAGAGAGCAGAGAGAATTTGAGGTAAGAAAATTGGAAATCGAGGCAAATAGTAGAATAGACTTATCAACCAACGTTAGAGACGAAAATTTTAGAGACGCTGGGAAAGCTAGGTTAGAATTATTCAAGTACACACCTAAGTTTGACCCGCGCGAATCTGATATTACATGCTATTTAACGATGTTTGAAAATCATGCTAATAGATTGAAAGTAGATAACAAGGAATGGGTCTTGTGTTTATTAAATTTATTACCAACGGAAATTGTTCAGTTGATTAATAGAGAACCGGTAGAGAATGCAGAAAACTTTGAGTATATAAAATCGATATTGTTAAGATGATTTAAATTAAGCCCTGAAAGTTTTAGGAGGAAATTTATGACCCATCAAAAAGTGCCAGAGAAAACGTGGAGAGATTTCTGTTTTGAAATAACTATTTTGAAGAGTGGGTAAAAGGATTAGAAATCGAGGATTATGACGGGTTGAAGAAATTGATTATCGCTGACCAAATCAAGAGGAGAGTTCCACATGAAATACGTGAGCATTTTTTGGACCAGTGGTCTAAGTTGATAATCCCGTCTGAGTTGGCAGATAAACTAGACGAATATGTTAACGTCCATGATTTAGCGAAGAGGGCGTGGGGAGGTGATTTGAAAAATAAAGGTAATGAGAGAACTTATGAGCGTCCAATGGATCAAGGAGCTAGGATGACGTCGAAGTCTCCCTCTCAAACCATTCCATAGTGGGTTCAGAAACGTTGGTTAAATGCAGATTTAACCCCACATGCTTTAGTTGCGGTAAAGAGGGGCATATTTCTAAGTTCTGTGGGAAGGACGACAATTTAAAAGCAATATGACGAATGCTCAAAATAATACTTTTACTCGACAAATTTCACAACCGAAAGTAAATACTGTAAGCGCTGAAACAGCCAAGAAAACAGATGTATTGACAGCAAAGATCTCCATTCCATTATCTCAATCAAGTAATCGCAAAAAATTGGATAACCTAATTGAGATTGAAATCAAATGTGGAAAATCAATTTTTAATGGTATAGTGGATTCTGGTGCACAGATATCTGTAATTCGCGAGGAATTAGTACATGATACACCTGTTGAAGGAGAAGGACAAATAGAGTTATCGTCCGCTTTTGGCGATAATGAAACAGCTCCACTTCGGACATATGAGATGAAAATCCACGATGGTAAACATGGCGATACAGCAATTATGTGTGCCGTTTCAAAGAAACTTACCAGTGATATGTTAATAAGTCGTTCAGCTTTTGAGATGCTAAATGAGAACATTGAATTTTATCATAATAAACAATTATGGCAAGAAACAGTTTCAAATGTGGAAGCAGAAGCTGTAGGGAAATCAGAGGAGGACGTAAATGTACAAATATCTTCGGATTTGAATTCCATTACGCCGAATGTGAATGTCTTGACAGCAAGTGAGTATGCGAGTAGAAAGCTAGATGCCATTTCAGAGTTGGCGAAACTTCAAGGCGATGACGAGACACTCAAGAGATGCTTTGATTGGGCGGAAAGGCAAGAAAATTCGTATCTCATTGATCAGGGAATACTACAGAATAAGGATTATGTCTGGAGAAGAAATTCAGCAAGTAGTAATTCCAAAAGAAAGAAGGAATTTTATTTCAAGAATGGCACATGAGATTCCGTTGGCAGGACATCTAGGGGAAAATAAGACTCTACAAAGAATCAGATATTCATTTTACTGGCCTAATATCAGGCAAGATGTAAAGTTATACTGTCAAAGTTGCAAAGAATGCCAATTGAGGAGAACTAGCACCTATCGGGATCATATTCCCATACAGCCTATCATTAGGCCTGAAAATCCTTTTGAAGTCTGGAGCGTAGACTGTATAGGACCACTAGAGCCTGCATCGAGGAGAGGACATCGATATATTATTTGTGCCGTGGATTTATGTACTAAGTGGGCCGATGCAATTCCAGTGAAAGAGATTAGTGCCAAGACAACGTGTGACGTTTTAATGAAGATTTTCACTCGCACCGGTTTTCCAAAAGTGATATGCACGAACCAGGGTACAAATTTCACTTCCAAACTGACTCAATCATTTGAAAATCTATTAGGGGTAGCGCCACGTTTTTCGACACCCGGACATCCGGAAAGTATGGGGGCAGTAGAACGATGGAATAAAACTCTTAAGGAGATGATGAATAAAAACATACAAGAGTATGGGAGAGACTGGGATATACATATACCATATCTCATGTTCGCGTATCGTGAAGTGCCACACAGCACCACGGGGCTATCACCATTTCAATTGGTTTATGGGCGGTTACCACAAGGACCATTATCTTTATTGAAAAGTATTTGGACGGGAGAACGAACTATCCCAACGACCGCGTCCAGACCAATCACTAAATATCTTGAAGATTTAGTTGAAAATATACGTAGAGCTAATGAGATCGCTTCCGAACACGCAGAGAAAGCTCAAAGAGAATACGTTTCCAGGTATAACCTCCGTGCGAGAGAAAAACAGTTTGCCATTGGCGACAAAGTGTTGATATTACTCCCATCATCAACTCACAAACTTTTAAGCACTTGGATTGGACCTGCAACGGTAATTCAAATCACCAGACCACATTCAGTAAGAGTTGAATTAGAGGATGGTAGTACTAGAGAGCTACACGTGAATAAAGTACGACCATATGTGCAAAGGGTAAGTCACATTGGTGTTGTTTACGAAATGGATGAAGAATTTGGCGTAATCCATTACGCGCCTACTGATAAAACAAAGAAAGAGGTAGAGGAAATCCGAAAACATTTGGAGAAAACTAGAAATCATAATTTAACTGAAGAGCAAACCCTAGAGTTATTTGATGTACTGAAGAGATATATGGACATTTTTAGTTCAAAGCCAGGACATGCCAAAGTCGACGGGCATTATGTTAAAGTTACGGAGAACTGCACGCCAAAGAGGCTCAAACCATATCGAGTACCCATCAGTTTACAAAAGGAAGTTGATCGCCAAATCGAGGAGCTAATTGAAATGGACCTCATTAAACCAAGCGATAGCGAATGGGCACATCCTGTTGTTTGTGTTGCCAAAAAGGATGGAAGCGTTAGGTTATGTATTGATTTTAGACTATTGAATAGTTTCACGGTGCCTGATTCATATCCCATGAAAATCGCCAGGGATTTAATTTTCAGAGTAGGACAAGCTGCATTTATAACCGTCATAAATTTAACGAAGGGATACTGGCAGATTCCCATGCATGAAGAGTCCAAGCATTTCACCGCCTTCGTAACACATTCGAGGCATTATCAATGGAAAGTCTTACCTTTTGGGATGAAGAACCCGGAGGGACATTCCAGAATTCAATGGATAAAGCATTATTCGTACATCGTGATTATTGCTGTGCATACATTGATGACGTAACCATTTTATCTAACAGTTGGGAAGAACATTTAAAGCATATAAGCCAAGTCTTTAAAACATTGAGGGAAGTAGGACTTACTGTGAATCTTGGAAAATGCGAGTTCGGGAGAACCCAGGTAAAATTTTTGGGCCATATTGTAGGTTCCGGTCGGCATACACCAGATCCAGAGAAGATTTAACCTTTACAGAGGATATCAAGACCTACTACCAAGAAAGAGCTAAGAAGCTTAATCGGGCTAGCAAGTTATTATAGGAGTTACATACCACAATTCGTGCAAATAATTTTGCCACTAACAGATCTAACAAAGAAGAAAGTACTGATTACTATACCGTGGGGCTGCGCTGAGGACCAAGCGTTTACTCGATTGAAAGAGGAATTGATGAAGATACCTATCTTACACACCCCAGATCTTGACAAGCCGTTTCAGTTGTACAGTGACGCATCGGCTACAGCTATTGGCGCGTGTCTCGCATAAAAGGACGCCAAGGGAGAGGAAGTCCCTATTGCTTTTTTCAGCAAGAAACTAAACCCCAACCAAATGAAATGGTCTACGATTGAGAGAGAAGCATATGGAGTTTTAGAAGCACTAAAAAAATTTGATACTTGGATATTTGGCGCGGAAATCCAGATCGTATCAGATCATAACCCTTTAACATATTTGACAGATGGCCTTCCACACAGCGCCAAATTAACAAGGTGGGCTTTAGCGTTGCAGCGATACAATTTGAAAATTACTTATCGAAGGGGCGTTCAACATGGAAATGCTGATGCATTATCCAGGCTCAAGTTAGATCCTTCTTAATAAAGTGGGATGAGGTTTATGAATTTTTTATATTCAATCGTGTTATTGTAAATTGAATTATTACAGTGTATTATGAGGATATAATTATTTAATTTTCGAACCTGTTTTTAAAAAAAAATATTAATAATACAGTGATCCGGATAATCAGGTACAGTTCCAATAAAAGATCGTAAACAAAGATTTTCTTTCAGCAGCATCGTCACTCCTGTGACGGATGTGCTTTCCCCCATGGGAGTAGTAAAGTTCCGTCGACATTATCAACGTATTATGTGATGATGAATTAACAAACGCACCAAACTCCATGGTAATAAAACCGAGAAATTTGACTCGAGCTGAAGTATAAAATATGTACTCGAGAATGAGGGCACGTTACAATAATGAGAGGTGCGAGGATTCTAAAGATTTAATTTAGTTTTATATAAAATTTTGTTGGGACTGTTTTTGTTTTGGACGCCTGATAAAACTGGCGTTGGAATTGTATGATTTATGTTAGAGTAATAAAGGTTTTTATGTAAGTCCCATAAATTGCTTTGCCTTTTGTTGAAAGGAAGCTAAAAAAACCCGTATTACATTACGCTATATGGGTATCTCTAACTACGGAACTGATGCTAAAACTTTTTCACTAATTGAGAGCTGCACTATTCCTGATTAACATAGGCTTAAATTCATGCAAATAGCATAAATATTTCTTTTACAAGAACACTCAAAATAGTTCGCAAATATTGTTGTAACTGTCTCTATTCACCAAATGCATAAAAAAAAATGTACATTTAGTAACTGTACATACTCTTATATTTTAAATGAAGTATACTACCATCTATTATACTTCATTAAAAAAAAAATCTGATGTGTTTAACACATGACTTAATTGCACGTCTATTAAATCAAAAATATTTTCTGTGCGCTTCATCTAAACTTATTTAGTTCAAAAGCGATAAAATACTGCAGTAATACTAAGGTTTAGTGATTTCCAGCCAAATATTTCCGATATCGCCAAGCTGGGTTCAATTTGAAAAATTTGCTTCTGACACTTAATTTGGTGATATTTTGCCAAAAGCCGACAAGCTTCAGATAGTTTGCGAGATTTTGGGGATAGCCAAAGTAGTAATTGATCACTGACTTTCAATGAATTTAATGTATCCAGACACCTTCATGCATTTAAAGTCATTTGGGTGATCCTGTAAAGAAATTACCCAGACAATTGCAATCAAAAAAGAGATGGACAGTTAGATGTTACAATAACTCTAAATACAAAATTTCAACATTCTATGGTTAAAACTTTTAAGAGTTACACAAAAATATTTTTGGCTCCAAATTTGGTAATATTTCGACAGAACTTGCCAAAGTTGATGACAAATGGCGAGATTTTGGGCATTGACCAAACAATGACTGACTGCAGATGTCATACATTGAAGATGCCAATAGACATTAATATATTGGAATTCTTTTGGGTGATCTGGTAAATAAACTCTCCAGTAGACTGGAACCAAAAATTGAGATGCACAACTAGATGTTACAATAATCTTATATATGAAATTTCAACATTCTACGACTAATAGTTTTTGTGATTTGAGAGTTAAATACATACACACGCACACCAAAAGTCACCAAGCTTGGCGACTTTTGCCGTAATTCTTGAGGGAGGCATGTGAGGTCGGACCATTACCTAACTATATGGTAGGACAGTATTGTGCTTGAAATGGATAAATGTCCCTAAAACTGCCACTGACCGTAATGTGTTGGATATCTTTGAAGTGTTCCTGTAGCAGAACTATAAAGGATAAAGGAACTTTTTTTTATGGAGAAATTCATTTTGTAACCCTCAATAGCATGTATCACTTCTGAGTCATTTGAAATGGCCTAATACCTCTAAAATACACTTTAATGAATTTCTGCCCATAGAGAGTAATGTATTTAAAATCTTTTGGGTGGCCCTGTAGATAAACTATCCAATCCATTGGAACCAAAAGGGGAGAAGGGAAGATGCCCAAGTAGTACCCTAGGAAGGGAAGATGCCCAACTAGTACTAATTCTAAGTTACAGCAATCGTAAGTATAAAGTTTCAACATTCTATGACCAATAGTTTTTAAGATATGCAAGTTTAATAAACTTCAGCACATAGAGTGTAATGTATTCAAAATCTTTTGGGTGGCCGTGTCTGTAAACTATCCAGTCGATTGGTACCAAAAGGGCAGGTGCACAACTAGATGTTACAACAATCCAAAATGTATAGTTTCAACAAGTTATATACATATGTATGTTGCATGTATGTAAGTACATACAGACGGTGTGGAAAACAAGTCAAAATGGGTTGCACATACATTTATATGAACGTGCATGCTAGTGTACGATAAGATGCATCGCAAAAATTCTTAAAAATAAATTTAGAGGCAGTCAATTTTTTTTTTTTTTTTTTTTTTTTTTCCCCCCATCGAAATCTGGCTCCCAAAATTTTTCGTGATCACCTTACTTCCTTATACTCGTATTTAGAAGTAATAAAAAATATTTAAATACAGTCACTTCTTTCTATAGTGCAAATGTATGTTATTCACACATGCTTCATTTCTCTCTGGACCTAATTCTAAAGCTGACGAGGATGCTATTTAGACGACGAGCTATTTAATGTTTTTCAGATGCACACGCTTCTTCGTTGAAGTAATAGCATTCTTGTTAGCTCAAAACATGAATCATTTGATACGGGCGAAACTCGCCAAGCATGGCAACGTAAAAACGGTTTTTAATTAATAATTAAAAAAGTAATTAAAAATCTAAAATTCTAAGTAGCCTATAACCATCTCGAGGGTCCCATCTATATCTAAACCAAAATGCATCCTAATCCATTCAGCGGTTTAGGCGTGAAAGCATCATAAACAAACAAACTCACTTTCGCATTTATAATATTAGTTAGGATTATTGTCCCTTCCACTGTCATCTTTTGTTCCACGATGGTTGAGTGGATAAGATACTGAACATGGTAGATGGCTAAATTTTGAAGGTCCAGGGTTCTGTGCTATTGCACGACTGTCAATACGTGTAAAATTTTGGATGGTTTTCTCCAGGTGTAGTGTTAATACACATTAGAATCCCTTAAAAAGTCCCCCCCCCCCCATGGCAGATACTTCTTGTGCAGGTTTGTCTTAACACACACACTTCACTGCTATCTTTTAAATAAATATGTAAAATAGAAGTATATCAATATACAGTAAGTAATTATATCTAATCCTTTGCTGCATTTAAATAAATTTACTTAAAATTTTGGTTTTAGATTGTTTCAGCTGATTTATAATTAAATTTAAATATAGAATTTTTTTTTTTAATTATTGGGATGACTATTAAAATTATAACTAAGTGGATTAAATTGGTAAACACACTAAATTGTCATGCCCAAATGAATAAATTTTTTGTCAAACTAGAAACAAGTGTTTCAATTTTCTATGTCAAGTTACTTTATTTAAGTACATACTGACTTGTCAAAAACAATATAATAACCAAAACATGAGTTTAAATTTTGGAGGTATTTATTCATGTTTTTTTTTTATGTGAAATTGATTATAATTTTAGCATAATTTACTTCCTATATTGAATACACCAGATATATATTTTGTTTTAAATGTATTTTAGTGTAATTTACTTTCTACATATACTTAGCATATCAAATATCCCATGTTAAACTATCACTATTATAAATGGATGTTATGTACTGATGTTTTTACTCCCTGAAACTTTAACTTTTTTCTCTTATACGGATTTTTATTCTCACTTGTATTGTAATTTTAAATTTGAGTCTGTATAATCTATCTGGTTGCTTAATTTTATTATGAATGTCCATTTGCAGTGAGAAGCATAAAGCAGCAAAAGATATGTTTATTGAAGCTGCCAGAATGAGTCCTAAAGATCCTGATCCTGATGTTCAGAATGGATTAGGTGTTCTTTTTAATTTGACTGGAGATTATGACAAAGCAATAGACTGCTTTAAAGCTGCTCTGCAAGTTAGACCTGATGTAAGGAAATCCTTTTCCCCCATATGTAATGAATGATTTATCCTTTTTTAACTTATGCATATTTGACTTGCATGTTAGTTGTGGATGTCGTGCCATATCAGTTATATCTTTTAGAATTTTACTAATGTAACTAACAAATTTTGTTTAATTATTAAAGATCACTGTTGTCATTATTTGTCTATACCAGTATTTGTAATACTAAAAAAATTGATTTGAAGTGGAGTTAAATAAGTGATGATATTCGTCTCTTGTTAATATGAAACTATATTTTCATGAGGGAAATAGATTTATTTGAGCAGATGTAAGTGAACAAACATTACAAGCAGTGGGACAAACATTTACTCAAGTATGTTATTTTTCTATAGCTAAATAGATTCTTCTGTTTATATACTCATACAGTTTATCCCAGTGGCAGAATTTTGTCATGCTTTCTGCGACAAGCTGCAAAAATACAAAAATCTTTCTGTATGCATGTACACACAAAGTTATGGGTTCATTTGGACATTGTTAATAGAAAATTACAATTTAGTTTATGTTGTCAATAATTAGTTTATGATTGCAATAAAAAAAAAAAAAAAGTCAAGGTTTAGAAACCTTAGGGTATGCAAGGAATGAGAACGCTATACTCCCTTTCAAATAAGCCAATAACTTACATAATCATGTTTTTGGTGTCACAACACTAACTACTTAATTTAATAAATATGAATTCCATTGGGCTATGGTAGGTAATACTGACACTGTTTACATGTACCAGCTACAAAATCTAACCTGAGCAACCACCACTGTAAATAAACTGGTAGCACACGGTAAAACTGTAGAACTTTTTAGTGCTCAGTGGACTGAACAGAAGTTGGGAGTGGGTCTATGAAATGTTTTAAGTATCATCAGTAAATATTATTATTTTACATAACTATTAAAGTTTTTTTAAAACTAAGCTCAGATTATAAAAACTATTTTATTAAAAAGTATTTTTATTTAAATTACTAAAATGTATTTTTACACAAATTTATTTAATTATTAGAAATGTTTGTATTTAAATAAAAAGTTTTAAATTTATATTTTCAACTAACCAATTCAAGTTTAAGTTTTTTATTTATACTATCTCATAAAGGTATCATATTTAAAACGATAGATTTAAGTTTTAACTATCAAATAACATTTTTATTTACTGCAGATGGCATCCAGGCTCATAAACCTTACTCTCTCACAGTCAGTGGCAGATTAATGCAGTTTGGGGCAGCATAACATTGATTATTTAACATTTTTTATTGAATTTCTTTTTTCTCAAAGAGGTGATTGCCCCGCTTTAATCCTACCTTGCTCACGGTATAATTACATTCAGTTAATAAATACTAATCAAATTTATTTTTGCATTGCTTCTATCAAAAGGATATCTTGCATTCATCAGTATTGATATCAAGTACTGTAATTGAATGTTCTTTGGCAGCTATCGTCAAGTCACATCTTTCTACACCGCTGTGTCATACGAGCTGAGCTACCGCTAAAATGCACATTTGCCGAGAGAAGAATGCAATATAGCGACCGCGGCCTCTTTCCTGCGATCAACTTCATAAATATGCATGAAGTTAAAAAATTATCGCTGAATTTCTTTACATTTTTCTTCGAGACTCCCGAATTTCAGAACAATCTCCCGAAAAGTTTATAAATCTCCTGAATTTTTCCAAATTATTCCCATGTTTTATATACTTGTCAATTTTGAAAAATTTTTACAGAACTTGTTAAATGCTAACGACAGAAACTGAAGAAACAGAGAATTTTAGTACTAGTTGCCATGTTCCAAAAAGTGAATTTATAATAATATTAAACGAAGTGTGCACAAGAGAGGAGGAAGGGGATCTTGTTATTTTTTTTTTTAATCTCGCCTTATTTTTTTTGGAAAAGTATAGCAAATTTCCACTCCTTTTTTTTTTTTCTGGTGGGAATCTTGTTTTGATCTGAGGGGAGATTAGTGTGCAGTTTTAACAATCCCAGTGTTTTCACTAGAATTGAAAATCTCACTTTTTTTTTTCTCGCATTAAAAATTATTACAGCGAGAAATTCATACACTCTACAAAATGTTTTCATTCTGCACAAAATGCTCACATTTCAAAAGATTCAAAGAGGAGGGTTCCTGAAAACACGATTGTTCCTTAACTGTAATATTTTTAATGCATGTAACTGAACCTGACTCGCAGACTTGGAGGCCTAGTTACATGCAATAAAAATAACTTAAAATCATAAATACCCTGATTTTGGGTATTTACCATACTCTATCTATAGTTTGAAATTCTCACCCATTTTTTCCCTGTAATGAATACCCCGAATCCAGAGTGCTGGATGGAGATCCTTCACTTCATGACACTCCACATTTTAAAAAGTGATTGGCATTCACTAGTCACACTGTTTATAAGTGAGTTGCATCTACTTGGCACACTTTTTTGTTAGTGGGTTATCACCACATTCCCCACAAATTTGATCATCCCCACTTTGATAAGGTGTTGAGTTAAGTTGAATGATTTAACTACTCATCCCCATCCCAGTGACCCCAGACCACCGATCAAGGTTTTCCGGGAGAAAGACATAAGGCTGGGCTTGTGGGCATGTTACTGAAAGTTGAGTAGTGGAGCCATCTCATGTCATAATTAGTAAATATTTTGAAATTTTATTGCTTAAAAAAAATCAATAGTAAAAAAGTAGATAGTTTTTAAAAAGTCATAAATGCCGCTCTCAAATTTTTTAGTTTTAAATACCTAAATACAGCATCATTTCTTCCATAAATTACAGTGTATATGTGCTTTGTAGATTTTCTTTTCACCTGATACTATTTTAAATGCATTTATTTTTAACAGGATAGTTTACTGTGGAACAGAGTTGGTGCAACATTAGCAAATAATAACCAATCTGGAGAAGCCATCGAAGCATACCACCGTGCTCTTGAGCTTTATCCAGGTTTTATTCGGTCTCGTTTTAACTTGGGTATTAGCTGCATCAATCTTGGTGCTGTGACGTAAGTATGTTTAGTGATTTTCTTTGAAATAGCTTTATTTACCATAATATTATCAAGAAATGCTACATCTAAAAAAATAGTCCTTGGGGAGAAAAAAAAAAAAAATCCATAGTATTGTTGCACTGCTGCACACTGTTATCAATAAATATAATCCTTGAAAAGTATAGTATTACAGTAAATTCAGATAGATGTTAAAAATATTGAATATTTTAGAAGTTTAAACAAATGTACATTTTAAAAATTAGTGCTGGTGAAATAAATAATTTTAAAATACATGCCTTTTATATATATATATATATATATATATATATATATATATATTTAGACATTATTACATCTTATTACATCTTATTACATCTATATATATTATTACATCTTAATCATTTTTAGAATATATATATATATATATTCTAAAAATGATTAAGATGTATGAAATTAAGATAGGAAAAAAATGAATTTTTGCTTTTATTTAATAAATATGTATGAAACAGATATTTACAAAAATATATGCAATTTGAGCGATTTCAAATAGTTCCTCGAGATTACACAGTTCGATTTTTTCACGAGCCTGAACCATAGGGATTTAAATAATATTTAAATTGGTACAGCTTGGAGGTTTTCCACCATTGCGAGATGAAATATTTTGCTGTGCTAAATATGCCAATCAAACAAGAATTATGCTTAAAAATATATGGAAATCTGTTTTAATGGCAATGCATAAGTTCCACCGAATGACCCCAAAGTAGAAAAGGCATCACTGGTTTAAAATATCTAATCTGTTTCCTTAAACTGAGCATTAAAGAAGGAGAAACGAAGATAGACAATATTAATATAAGTAATAGATAGTATTCTCATTTTTTTCTCTGATAGTAATAGTAGATTTGTTTGGATAATATGGATTAAAGCACAGTATACCACGTTAATAACTATTTGGTGAAATTAAAAGTGTTATAAGAAGATCGTTGAAGAATATTGAATATAACTAACTGAACCATAATCCTTAGTAGCATAATATATCCCGCAGTAGTTTCATCAAAAGGACTACTTGAACTTTTTGACATTTTGTTTTCAGATAGATAGTTACATTTATATTTTAGTAAAATATTTGTTTCCTACCGTTCGAAGAACGGGCATGCAGCTAGTATTTTTATAAACAGATAACGTTAGCCTTTTAAAATTTCCAGCTTCATCTGTTGAATATTTATAGCAGTTGCAAACAGATATAGCTATTTAATAGAAATGAATTTATGAATAAGCATTACTCAATGCAAAAGGAAGCTCAGAATTTTGTTTACATCCTAACTAATATTATAAATGCGAAAGTGAGTTTGTTTGTTTATGGTATTTTCACACCTAAACTGCTGAATCGATTAGGATGAATTCTGGTTTAGCTATAGATGGGACCCTGGAGAAGGTTATAGGCTACATAGAATTTTAGATTTTTAATAACTTTTTTAATTATTAATTAAAAACTGCTTTTACGTTGCCATGCTTGGCGAGTTTCACCCATATCAAATGATTGATGTTTTGAGCTATCAATAAGCTATTACTTCAATAAAGTGCGTGCATATGGAAAAACATTAAATACCACGGAAATTATGCTAGTTTTATGCCAAATCTATCTACATGTATCCTTATCAATAAAAATGAAATTCTGTTTGTTTGTGCATTTGATTAGTATACAAATTCACAAAAATGGACCTATGAGCCTGAAATTTTGCACAGATATGTAAAATAATATAGAATAAATGATAGTCCACTTTAAAACTTTGAAAGTCCACCTGTTCCCGGATTTTAAGATTTTTTATGTTCTACACGCAGAAAGCTTTCTGTAATTGTAACCCCTGTAGTGAAAAAAGTGGGGAATAAGCATCGTGGTTGCCATGTGTGGCGATTTTGCCGAATAAAATGTTTTAAATTCTTAAAGTAAAAAATAAAAGAATAAAAAAAATTTTTGTTAGGGTTTTTTTTTTTTTTTTTTTTTTAATTATAATATCGTGTGCATGGGAAATCAGAGCAGGAATGAAATGTTTTATACACAAAACAATAAGTATTGAAGATCTCCGAGGCTAATATGTAAAATTTTTTAGTTTGGCGAAAAATAAAATGGCTGAAATGCTGATTTTGAGAAAGTGAGTTCTAGCAGTTTGCAGTTTTCGGCTTGGCGCAATTTACTGAGAGCTTAAGGAAATAGATTTTTGAAAACAGGTGCATAGGTTTTATTAGAATACAGCATTAAATTTTAATAATCCGTGCAGAAATAATGCAGTTATTAAGGGATTTCAAGCGATCTATCTTTAGAATTCTCGCCAATTGAGTACATTGATTGAAGTTGGGGGAATTCCGCCAAATTTCAGAAAATTGAAATCTTCGCATTTAGTACATCGGAGTAACACTGAATAAAACACGTTATAATTCATAACTTAAAAAATTCGGATGTATTAAGGGATTCCACTTTTCAAATAAATGCATGCTTTACTTTTTGGCGGTCGAACCATTTCCCATATTGATTGCCGCTCAGTCAATGCTTCGAATGATTCCCTGAAAAACTCTTGCAAATTGACGTATGTTGGCACTTTGGCCAGGCTCAGATTTGAAACTGGATTTTATTTGAGAATGGTATATATAATAACACTGGTTATAGATAAAAATGAATGTTGGTATGTGTGTATGAGGTTGAAAAACTCCAGAACTGTTTGACCGATCAACCATGAAATTTGGTTCACCTAAGTCTTTTATGATGGAGAAGGTTTTTATGCTATCTGTTTTCCTCTAACTTGCCACTAGGTGGCACAGCAGAACATTGAATTCTATTCCGTTTAGCCATTTGCTATGCGAATATCGTCCAACAGATTTCGATGAATTTGGTACACGCAGTCTATTTTTTATTATCCATTTTGCTGTAACTTGCCGCTAAATGGCACTGCAACGTATCAACTTCTATACCGTTCGACCAACCAGCATAAAATTTTTTATACTTACACATTTGAGCACGAAGAATATATTCTGTGTTCCTTTTGATGTTACTCACCACTAGATGGCACTGCAATGCATTATTATTTTAACTCGCCACTAGATGATGCTGCAGCAGGCTAAATTCTTGACCATTCAAACAGTCGCTATGAAAATCAGTATGCATAGCTATTTGAACAATGAGAATATTTTGGCATTATCCATTTTACTATAACTTGCCACTTGATGGCGCTGTAGCAAATCATTACTTTAATTAACCACTAGATTGCGCTGCAGTGTATCACTTCTTGACTGTGCAACATGATCGCCATGAAAATAGGTATACATAGATATTTGAACACGGGGAAGGGTTTGGCACTATCATTTTTCCTATAACTTGCCACTAGATGTCGCGTCAATACATGAACTTCAGCAATGTCCTGCTGATCGTCATGAAAATTCGTAGACATCGATTTCTGAATGCGAAGAATGTTTTCGCCGTATCCCTTTTGCTAAAACTCGCCACTAATTGCACTATGTCGCATGGCCTTCTGCACCGTACAAATGATTGCCTTGAAATCCGGTATGCATGATTATTGAACACAATATAACGCAATATCCATTTTGCTATATCTCTTTATTACGATAAATAGTAATCGCAATAAATCGTAATATCAAAAAGTCCATTCATTCCCATGCGAAGAACGGGTATTTCAGCTAGTATTTTATAAATGTTTTCTTTGACTCCCCTTGGTAACACTGACAATATCTAAATGATAGTCCATTTAATGCCATACATACTCAAAGTCATCAATGTAAGATTTCAAATGTTCTTTTTGGATGAAAAGTAAAAACTTTCTAATTGAGAAAATTTACATAAAGAGATCATATACAAATTAAAAAAGTGTTACTTTTTGAAAATTAATTTGAGGAATTTTTTTAGTGTGGTCATTTTTCCTACCTTATTTTGAATACACTAGCAGATCGATATACCTCAATTCTCCGTAAACCGCACTGATATCGCAAATGTAAACAGTGAAAATCACAGTTAAGGAATTTCTACCATCTGCACTTTTAAAAAACTGCATTCTCTAGTAAATTACTTTTGATACATGACTTGATCATTTGTTCTTTTAATTAACAATTTTTAAAGGAATAAAAGTATTTTTACTTCTAAAAAATCGGTAGTTTTGTTTTGCCTACCGAAAGGTGACGTCCCAGACTTTGCTGATGACAGACCATGGAACAAGCAAAAATGCGGTAGAAACAGAGAGAGTAATTAGGGTAGGCAATAGAGAGGCACCAGATATTCGTTTGGTATTTGGTATACTGCCTATTCGGCAATATACCGAACAGCCAAACCAAATATTCGGTTTGGCTGAATACTTTAATATTCGGGAACCGAATAGTAAACAAATTTAAATGTTTGAAAATTGGTAAACAAACATATTTTTTTTTTTTTTTTTTTTTTTTTTTTATACCATGAATGAAAGTTACTTAGTAACATAGTACAACATTAATTCAAATTGTTACTTACTAATATCACATTCAAAGTAATTTTAATGTAAGAGAAAACATTAAAGTTATTAAATTTTAATTTTCTTGCTTTTCAATTTTTCTTAAATCATACATCTTTAACTGTGTATACATTACATTAACCTTACTATTTGTAACTTATTTGAATATGAAACAGTAACAAGAAAGGGAAAAAAACAAAAATAAGTGTTCATAAATATATAAAGTCAATTAACTGCTAATTTTATTATAAAATATACAGATTAAATATATATATATCATTTCACAAATATCTTAAAATATCGTGATTAGTAATATATAAAGGAAACACTTGAATATTAAGTTTTGCAGTATGTAATTTCTGAAATTTTACATTATAAGAAATATTAAATTGTGTTTAAAAACAAATTAATTAAATGGAATTAATAGTTTGTTTTTAAACAAACTATTAATTCCATATAACTTCAAGCAGAAAGCTTTCTGTAATTGTAATCCCTGTAGTGAAAAAAGTGTGAAATAAGCATCGTGGTTGCCATGTGTGGCGATTTTACTTCGCCACACATGGCAAACACGTGGCGAAAACTTCATTGCAAACTCTGATTGCAATGAAGTTTTCATTACAATCAGAGTTTAATAATGATTTAATAAGTTTAATAAATTTTAACCAAATCGTTATTTGGTAAAATATGGTATTCGGTGCATCCCTAGTAGGCAAGATAAGTTTCTTTCAATAAGATGGCAATGCGAACCCGTTAGCTTTATAATGTTTGTATTTACCGCTCAACCACATTTAACCACCAAATTGTTATTTATCTGCTTGCTGTTCATTATACTTCATAAAATCTATATCAACTGCTGCTTTTATTAATTTTATTTTATTGATTTTGTCAAATCAAAAAGGGATGCAAAATCCCATGAATTGTGAAAAGGACGAACTAAAAAACGAGTAATCCTAACTATTCTTCATAAAGTTGAGATCCTGAAATTGATAGATGAAGGATTTACTTCTAAGTATATAGCAAATAGGTATGGCATTGGTAATCGAACTGTTTATGACATTCAAGACAATCGTGATAAAATACTTCAATATTATGCCAAACGTATAGCAGTAAATCGATTGTGAATCCGAAAAGAATGAGGGAAGCACAGTCGGGCGATTTAGATGCTGGTGTATATGAATGGTTTCTAATGGCACTCTGAAAACATACTGATAATGCGACCGATATTGTGCATATAAAAGCGAAGGAGCTGCACAAGAAATTTAATGTTGACGTTCCTTGTGAATATTCTTCTGATTGGTTGACTAAATTTAAAAATCAGCATAGCATACGCTACTTGAAAGCAACTGGTGACAAAGTTTCTGTTGACAAAATAGCAGCGGAAGAATTTATTGAAGAATTCAAAAAAATGGTTGAAGAGAAAAAAGTTTCGCCAGAATTAATTTACAATATGTATGAAACTGGCCTTTTCTGGTGCAATATACTTCATAATACATAAGTTCATAATCATAAGTTCAGATGAAAAGGAACTATCTGCAGTTAAAATCGACAGGCGAAGAATAACGGTGCTTGTTTGCAGTAATACAATAGGCACCCACAAATGTCGAGTTCTTGTTGTTGGGAAAATGCCAATCTACGTCCTATAAGTGCACTCAAAAAATGTGGCCTTCTTCCAGTAATTTACAAGCACAATACCAAATCTTGGATTACAAGAGTACTGTGTACAGAATGGTTCCAGAATCATTTTGTTAAGTAAGCATGGCAGTAAAATTGGTTTCGTTATTGATGGATAATTACACTGCACATCCTGAACTCATAGCCTCTAATGTAAGAACATTGTATTTGCCACCCAATACCACATCTTTAATCCAGCCTATGGATCAGGGGGTAATAAACAGCATAAAATGCAATTATAGAAGTGCTTTTCGTAAAAGGCTTCTAAACTCTGAAGCTCGTCCAAATATGATTGCAGAGTTCAAGAAAGAATTCAATCTATGGCATTGCTTGTATATGTTGAGAGATGCCTGGGATTTAATAAACCAGGAAACTCTTGTGAATTCCTGTCATAAATTATGGGCAGAATCACTGTTTTTTGGAACTGAAAATAGTGACAAAGAATTTTGTGGATTTTAGCCATTGGCAAAAATCAAAGCTGCTGAAGCAGTATGCACAAAATAGCTGTAAACAGTTAGTAAACCTACATGAAAGAAAACATACTTGAGTTTTTAGAAACTGGTAATGAATCCCAGATTGTAAACCATTTGAAAGATGCTGAAATTATTTCCTCCGTTTTGAACCAAGAAAAAAATGCCAATTCTGAAACAGAATCAGATTCTGGAGGAGAAGTTGAAAAACTTTCAGTGTCTGAAGGACTTTCTTTAGGAGACCAGTATTTGAAATTCCTGGAATAACAAGACTGTAACTGAAGACGGATTATTAACTGTGCACAGACTGCAACAAAAATTATGTGATAAGAGATTGCACAGTCTAAAGCAACCCAAAATTGATGTATTGTTTAACAAGCAAACTTAAATTTAACACTTAATACTAATTTCATTGTTTGTGTAAATATTAAGTATTTAAATGTACATATTTGTGTTTTTTTTAGTAGTATTTGTACTTGAAAAATATTTTTAAGCACTAATATTCATCTGTTCCAGATACATTTTGCTATATTTTCTAAGTTGATGAGATATGTAAAATGATCTATATAACACAAAATTCTATATAATGCAAAGCCTAGCGTTTTGCTACTGTATTTTTCAATTTACATTGCCCGCTTATCTCTAACGAATAAAAAATTAAAGCACACTACCATCTTTTTGGAGAAGCCCGTATAGTTTAGTAATGATCAATAAATCAAAGTTATGTGTTAGTAAAGTTATAAAATCATTTTTGAATTATAAATTCATAAAATATTACTTGTGATTATGTATCATTGTTTTATATATTAATTCTCAACCAAAGGAAAAAAGTTAAAATTAAGTAATTCATTTTTTTTTAAAGCCAGTAGTTCTTTTTAGGCAAATTTGCATTTATTTTTATGGTAATTTTTTTCTGTATGTTTCAGCTGAAGTATAAAAATGGCCTTTGTACCTAATCATATTATTATTTGTTATGCTTGTATAATGCACCATATTGGATTCAAAAGTACAATTACTGTATGTATAGCCTACATTTCACTAGGATGTATAAATTTTCTTTAAGAAATATTTTCCATATATTTACTTATCAATGTATAAAAATTGCTATTTCAGGGAAGCTGCTGAACATTTTCTGTCAGCTCTCAACATGCAGAATGCTGGACGTGGCCCGCAAGGTGTCAGATCCAAATCTGTTATGTCTAGCAACATTTGGTCTACTTTGCGTACAGTAATGACTCTTTTGCAAAGACCAGACTTATATGAAGCTATAGACAGAAGGGATCTTGACTTGCTCAACAAAGAATTTGGAATGGAGACCTAAATAAGAATTATATAATATATATATATATATATATGAATATATTCAGCTCTTGATTTAAGCTGGGACAAAAAATTTTATCATTTATTGTGTTATCTTACTTCTTATATACACATGTTAAATATCCAAATGAGCTTTTCTACTTACTCATTTATATTTGAAGCTGATATATATGTATGTAGCTATTATTAACAACAGTTTATATAGGATGACTTCTAGTCAACATATATATATATGTGTGTGTGTGTATGTGTATACATATATATATATTGACTTTTATACTCCGATGTTTTTGATTTCAATTTGTAAGTAATTTGGCACTTGGAAGACGCAAGGTAATGAAAGGCTTCTCTACTGTAAGTTTTCAGGTAGTTGTAAAATACTATTACTATGTTTAGGACTTTGGTCTGTTGTAAATATTAATAGTGAAAACAAAGGATAGCTTGTAGAATACACTCAGAAAAAAAAAAACCCTGACATTTCAAAATGGAGATTTAAAATAAATAAATAATTTATAACACGTGAAATAGAATTTAGCATAAAATTCCATTTTTTAATGCAATGAAACCGGGCTATAATGATATTTGATACAATACTATTTTATTTTTATACAATTCTATCATCTGTAGAATTTCTGTTCATATTTGATTTAAGAGTTTCTTAATGACATAAATCCTTTTTAGTAATAACTGATGAATGCTATCTATCATAATAGTTAATTATGAAATTAATTCTACAAAAATAAAGTTAACACAACTTTATTTGGCTCACTTTGAATTATCTATGCAATTAATTATAATTTTCGTACTTTTGAAATATGACCTCTAATTATAATATTTTTTAAAAGTTTGATGTGAAGAGAATTTGTTCTTAAAAGTGAATGCCCATAGAGTTCACCAGTAGATTTGTTTAGGGTTTATTGATGCTAATGACTCCAGGAATATTTTAAATTCCATTCATAGCTAAATTTTGAAATCATTAATATACATGTATGTCTCTTCTTTTTAGCAATATTCTGTAATGGGTGCTTTATGTGTATCAGTATCAGTGCTAGTGATTTAACTGTGAAAATGCCTTTTCAAATAAGTAACAGTACCAGTTCAGTCTGTAAAATATCATTATCTCAAGGTTTTACTGTACATAAATTTTAATAAGAAACTCGCTTTTCCCAGTGAAATACTAACTCAGCAAATTTGATGTATTCAAAAGACTTGCACAGGGACAGTAATTTTGAATGTCTTTTTATTGAAAAGCTAATGATAATGCCTAGTATTCATTATCATGTAGCCAGCATTTCTTATATTTACTGTTTCTTGTATTATTACTGTGATTTAAAAATGTGCCTAGATCAAGAGCTGAATATGTTTGAAACTCAGCTATTTAACCATAGCTTACTTATATTATAGACTTTAATTATTTTGAATCTCTTCTCCGAATAGGAGGAAAATTATATTTATCCATATATAACATGAAACTTGTTATTTGCTTATACCTCAATAGTAACTATCCAAAGATGTGAGTTAGAAAATTTTTCTTTTATCTTTTACCTTGATAATTGTGTAACTCCTGTAAAGAAGAAAAAAAAAAAAATCTTGATTCTGGTAATAAATTTTCATTGTTTTTTAATGTTGGTTATACTTTGATGTTGTTTCAGAATGTTTTTTTTTTTCTAGTTTGTTGATTGTTTTAATATTTTATTGGTGCTATGGTATGTGGGAGGAAATATGAAATAAGCTATAATAAATGAGGTTTCACTTATGTATTGTTTTGATATATTTCTACATATTAAAATATTATGAAAATGATTTATGCTTTTGTTAAATAAATGAAAAAGTTTGTATTCAGCTGATCCCTCCACTTTATTTTGTAAACTAAGCATAGAATTATTATTCATTCTGTCAGCTCTAAAATTGCTATTTAAGTAGCACTTAAAATTTTTATATTACATAGAAAAATCTTTTCCAGCCAGTGAATGTCAAGTCATTTGAAAGGATTTATTTTCTTTCCAAATCTTTGTTATCCCATATGCGTTAGTTATGGTTTCTTTTCTTTTTTTAAAAATAAGTGCATTTAGGAAAATTGCAAGAATATTATTAAGAAACCTACCTGTAATAAATGAATTCATGATTTTTGACAGAAAAAACCCAGGTTAAATAGAAAATATTAGTTAAATGAGTTCATATTAATGTAAAAACTGATTATTTAAAGTTTTTAAAAGTATTGATTAATTAGAAAAATAGAATTTCACTATATCAGGTGTTTCAAACTGTTTACTACTTTAATATTGTATTCAGGGTATGCACTAAAGTTATGATTAGACTGTGGATTATATACACTTTAAAAAAATCACAA
Organism: Cheiracanthium punctorium; assembly: GCA_038373885.1. NCBI lineage: Eukaryota > Metazoa > Arthropoda > Arachnida > Araneae > Cheiracanthiidae > Cheiracanthium > Cheiracanthium punctorium. The sequence continues at coordinate 465,813 of JAWZYV010004175.1, forward strand.
AATGTGCATAAAAAAATCTTAAAATATGCACTAAAAATCTAGAAATAAGTATCAAATAACTGAAAATATGCATATATTAACAGAAAATAAAAATGTATTTACTTCTAAAAGTATTTTCTATCACTTAACGTAGAATTATGACACATTTTTCAATCTCTTTGAAACTTGAAAACATCATGCAGAGATGCCAAGTCTACCGCTTTTGGCGGGAGACTCCCGATTTCAGTTCTATCTCCCGCTTTCCCGCTTCACTACGTATTTCTCCCGATTTTTCGTTATTCTTACAGAAGTCTCCTGATTTTTTAACAAAAATTTTTATTTTCGTTCTGATATTCTGTTTAAAAAATCATATACATAAAGCAAATGCATAATGGCATAAAGCATATGCATAAAGCAAATGCATGACTGGGATCCAGTCAGCCATGGCAGTAAGTAGGTCGTGTCTGACGTCATAGTTGTGATTGCTAGCGACAGGCGAAATTTGCTCCGTTCGGCCGGCCTACGTCATTGCCTTACGTCACATCTAAGCAACCACCCTGGCAACGCTTTGAACATAAGTTGAAAAGATTTCAGTGATGTCATGTCAAAATACTTTTGCATTTGCGCACGCTCATTTTTAAGTGAGTGAAGTTTATATTTTTGTTTGGCAACTATTCGATTTCATTCGGATCTATGCTGTTTGTGTTTATTCATTACGGTGTGCATGTGCACGTGTTTTGTGTTAGTTTTCACATTCCATTTCCAAGTACAAATTTTCTTAATTTTTTATTTTAGTTTTGTAGAATTTTTAATAGTTATGTCTGAAAAAAAAAAAGAAGAAATATGCAGCGAGCTTTTTACAGTCCTTTACGGATGAATTTCCGTGTATTATTCGTTCATCAAAGGGTAATGGATTCGCGTTTTGTACTATTTGTCCGAACGATTTTTCTATTGTACACGGTGGAAAATCGGATGTTACTAAGCATCTGCGGACGGATAAGCATAAAGAGAAAGTGCGATGTCTTGAAAATAATCAAAAGTTAAATTTTCCATCAGGTCAAAAGGATCACAATGTTATTAATGCAGAGTGCCTTTTTACAAGATTTTTACTGGAACACAATTTACCTTTAAATGCTTCGGACCATGCTGCAACTTTATTCAAAAAGATGTTTCCGGATAGCAACATTGCAAAAAATTATTCATGTGCCAGAACAAAAACAAGTGCGATTATCAAAGAAATGGGTGCTGAACACAAATGTTCCGTTATAAACGCCATTCAAACTGCTCCTTTTTGTATTGCTACTGACGGAAGTAATAATTCAGATGCTAAGCTTTACCCGATTGTTGTATCTTTTTTCAATGAAGATTCTTCCAAAATAGAACATAGCTTGCTCTCACTTCCAGTTCTTGAAGGTAATTCTACAGGTGTGAATATAGCTGAATTACTTCTCAAGAATTTGAAAGAGTATGGAATACCTTTCAAAAACTGCTTGGCTCTAGGTGCAGACAATGCACCAGTTATGACTGGGCCAAAGACTGGTGTTGCAGGAATTTTAAAAGAAGAAAATTCCCACTTGCAAATAATGGGATGCATTTGTCATCTTATTAACTTAGCAGCCAAGAAAGGTGCGGCTTCATTGCCAATAGCAGTTGATGAAAATATCATTGACATATTTTACTACCTTGAGAAAAGCTCAAAAAGGAAAGAAAAATTGAAACAATTCCAACTTCTGTACAACACAGAGATGCAAAAAATTTTAAAGCACGTGTGTACTCGTTGGCTCTCTTTAGGAGTTTGTTTGTCAAGAATAATAGATCAATGGACTCCACTTGTTATGTTTTTCAAAGAAGAAGTAAAGATCTCCGGAGTAAAAATATCATCTTCCATTGATACTTACAAGATCCCTAAAGTGAACAAAAATGGTGGGACTACTTATTCTAGAAAGAGTACACGAAGCAGTTCTCACCAGGACAATGACGAGGTAAAAAAGAAGCGTAAAGCTGAAGCTAATTCTTCAAAAGTGAAAAAATTTGCTTGTGGAGGTCCTTCTGAAAATCTAACTCGTGAAGAAAGGATTTTCATGTTTCTTTCTTCAGACCTGAACAAAGCTCTTTGCTTATTTTTACATTCCATTTTGCCATCATTTGACATTCCTAATGTATGCCTACAATCAAGAATTCCCAAAATTCATATTCTACATGCTTTAATGAAAGATTTTTTTAAAGATATTTTGTCAAAATTTGTGAAGCCATCTGTGATGTTGTCCTGCAATTCAATATTTGATGTTAACTATAATAGTCTTGAAAATCGGAAATCTGATGAAGACTTAGTGATAGGAAATGCTGCCAATAAAGTAGTTGCTGATCTTTCGGAGCAAGATCGAAAGCAGTTTTATATAATCATCAGAGAATATTTCTGTAGGGTTTCTGATTATATTTTGCACAAATTTCCTATAAAAGATGATCTAATATTTCATGCAAAAGTTGCAGATGTGAATTCCCTAATTGATGCCTCTTTTTCTGATGTTAAATTTTTTATTGAGAGATATCCGGTTTTAATCGATTTATTTTCATTGGGCGATAGTAATGATGTAGCAATTGATAAACTGCAGTCACAATTTTGTTCTTTGCAGTTAGAAGATTTAAATGAAATTAAGAAAATAGACAGGCCTGATGCTCAATGGAGCTATATTAGAAAAATAAAAAATCCGGAAGGAATAGAAAAATATAGTGAGCTCTCCAGAGTTATGCTGGCCATTCTAACTATTCCACACAGTAACGCCAAGTGCGAAAGGCTTTTTAGCATTGTCACAAAAACGAAGACAAAATTTAGACCCAATATTAGTACTGACATGCTAGAAAGCCTTCTTATTGCAAAAACAAGCCTGCGTGGCAATTGCTATGATAAAAAATTTGATGAAGCCTTTTTAAAGAAAGCTAAATCTGCAGCCACAGTACACAACTCTTTAAAATCATCTTAATGTTTCCAGAAATGTAGAATTTTTTTCACCTTCAAAAGTTATTAAATTATGTCTATTAAAACCTGAGTGTTTTTTTTTTTTTTTTTTTTCTTTTAAGTAAAATGATTGTATATTTTAGTGTGAATGTGATAAGATTTTTGTTCCCTCTCGAATTAAAAATTAATTATAACTGAAAACATCTTATACTGATAGAAACTTTAATCGAGAGAAGTCTCCTGATTTTATGTGAAAAATCTCCTGATTTTTTATTTTTGAAAGTTGGCATCTCTGATCATGAAAAGACAGAATAAGAAATAAAAAAGACTGTGTATGGGTTAAAGCAGAATCAATTTTTATTCACAATAGTAGTATGAAATATGAATTAAAACTGCTTTCAGTAATTTTTGTTACAATACACTAGTGATGTAACGAATATTCGGCCACTATTCGATATTCGGCCTATTTGGCTGTTTTGCCAAATATTCGGTAGGCCGAATACTGCTACATATTCGGCTGAATAATTTCAGAAAAAAAGAGAGAGAAATATTTTTTTAATGCATTTACAAATAATAGTGCTAAGTTATACTTCAATGAGTTAATCTCATATAATAAAATATCCTAAGTCATTGAATTTTAAGCTGAATGAAACATAATCTAACACATTAATAATATTACTGAAATGCAGACTTTTCTACTTGGTGACACTACTTGACTTGATTTCTAATTTCTTTATTGGGTGGGTGTAGAAGGAATTTTTTCAGATCCTTAATTACAAACATAATTTAGGAAAGCTGCTAAATATGTTTTGCTCAGAGTCTGTAAAACCCAAAACGTGATGTGATTATGTGTAGTTACCAGATTAATGACATTTATCATAGCATATTTATTAAATTATGAATATCTCAAAATATAAATATTGGTACGAACCTGCTGTTCTTGCATTTAAAATAGTTAAAATTTGTATTCTGCACTTCAAATAGTTAAAATGTGCTTTTGTTGCATCAAAATTGGTCAACTAGAGCCGGAGATATGGAGATTTGGGTTTCCAACTGATTTGTATGTCGTTTCTAGAAATCTTGAAAAATATTGGTCCTAGGCCTTCCGTAACTTCACTTTTAGGCACTTATTTTTGGCGCTAAATTTGGCAATATTTTGCCAAAAGTCGCCAAGCTTGGCAATATTTTGGTCATGTGGTGTGTTTTTCCCAATGGGGCTTGTAAAGTTAGTTTTGCTGCATTAACATGCAATAGTTTAATAGTTCTCTTCTATTACATAATCAAAATTCCTGCTTTATGTGGAATCTTTGAGAAATAGATTCTTCTGGAAGCTCCTTGTAGCTTCTGCCTCTCCTATAAATATAAGCGGACTACCCCAATAGTCTTAGTCTTGCTTCTGCTTCTGCCAAGAGCAGATATCCGTGAAGCTTAAGGCTTTGTATTAACGCTATAGAAACAGTGTTTTCACTTGTTTATGGAGCTGATTTTAAGTACTGTGTGTAAATTCTTCATTGTTGAGTCTTGAGGGACTTTTAGTGTTATCCTTCGTATATTTCTACTGAATTTTGCCTGTGGAAGTGTTTTAAATTTGTGTGAGAATTACAGCATTTGTGAAAGCTCCTGTACTGAGCAGACTGTTAAAAGCACATTACTGTCTTATTGTGCTTATGAATTTTGTACAGCTGATTGTTCGACGAAGTTCTAGAAGCAATAAGTTTGTGTTCCATCCTGACAAGTGGACTGTTTTCTAGAACTTTCTACACCTACTGGACTTTAGAACGACGAACCCAGGAATTAGCAGAGTATTCTGCAACATTATGCTGTTATTAGTGTTTAACTTTAAAAAAGATGTTTTATCATGACCAATATTTTATTAGTTTTACAGATAATATACTGTTGTGTGTTTTTAAGTACCGTAATTTCCTGCCGATAATCTGTGGATTATCTGTTAAAAAACATAAAAAAATTACGATGCGGATTATCTGCCGCCACGTATTATCTGTGACTTTTTTTTTTCCTCGGGGAAAATTTTGGCCTTTGTAACTTAGTTTTTCTATCAGAAAATAAAAATTGGGGCTCTTTTTGCTACTAGATGGCGCTGGTTAACCAACTGCAACAGGAGTACGCACGTACACTAAAGACTAGATTCTTTTTTCCTACACAAGGTTCTCAACTTGTGATCTCAATCTAGCTTTTTATTGGTCAAAAGTTGTACCACGGGGCTACAATTGTTCCCATTCGTCACTGGGCGTCGTTAAAAATTTTAGGAGCTTGATCATGCGGAAAACTTTCTAAATTGATATTTCCATCAGCTATTCTAATAAGATTGCTTAAATTTGCACTTGAATTGTTAATGAATATTCAAAGAATCACATCCAGTTTAAATAAGCAACAGAATTATTAACTATAACATTTTATCTAGTATAACAAAATTATATAACTTAATATTTATATAAATATTAAATTATATTATACTACAAAGTTGGTAAGGTACAAATATGTGTGACAAAGTTAAAACAGATATATTTAAGTTCAAATTCTTACTACAGTAAAAGCTAGATTATCTGGCATTTAACCGGAAAATTTCAGCTTCCCTCTTACTTATTTATTTTAGGGGGGGGGGGGTCTTAAAAGATTAACTCTTACTGTGAACCGTAACAAGAACGGAAGGAGGGGGTACGAATTTCAAACTGCCAGAGGATATCAATAATTCCATGAATTGTGGTGATATATAAAAAAACAAACATATGAAATGCACTCAAAACTCATATACGGCGGACGTATATACAAAAACAAAACATTTTACTGATGCGGAGCAGGAGGAGAAAAATCAACTCGTCAGCTTTGTGCTGATAGCATTAATTAATAGTCCCCCTCTGCATTCCATTGATTCAACCGTGTTATCTCTGAACAGAAACTCATGAGAGGAAGGAGGGATATGCTTCTTTGCGGCCTCGGCAGCTCGTTATCGGAGGTTTTTTTGTCTCCGGCCCGATTTCCATAGTAGTAGAGTGAAAACAAATTTTTGTATTTGTAAAGTGACGTTTTTAAACTTTCAAACAGCAAGCGAGAATTTCGCGCAGGTGGTAAATATTTTGCAGTGCGAGAATACCTCGCGTAGTAATATTTTTTGCGTGAGATTTTAAAAAAATTATGAGAGATTCTCGTGCTCTAGCAGGAGCCCTGTAAAAATACCTTTCGCTCTCCTGTTACGTCACTAGATGACGGGCAGAATAGCATGGGAAATAAATATGCGCTGCGATGATTCAAAGCAGGGGAACAGCTACAAAATTATACATTTGTTTACACTAATTTTTTTTTTAAGTGTACAGTAAATTTTCTTTGTATTTATTTTTTTCAGTACATATTTCAATTTTTATAATTTATTTCTCATCAATTTAGCACAAAATGCGTTGTATGCCGAAACCGACGTGCGTTAACAATAGCGATGTAATTTTGAAAAATATTGATAGTCTTGCTTCAGAATATCCACGGATTATACAATGTAATTTTTTTTTCTGAGCTAGTAAAGCCGCTTGCGGATTATACGCCGATGTGGATTATAGGCAGGAAATTACGGTACCTACAAATAATATAAAATGAATTTTAATTTATCTTTATTTAGTATTTAATTACAAAATTGAAAAGCAATATTTTATTCACAGTTAAAATAAAATTTAATATTCGGCCGCCGAATATTCAGTATTCGGCCTAAACTGTGTGCTAAATATTCAGTATTCGGCCTAAACTATGTGCCAAATATTCGGTATTCGGCCAAATCACTATTCGTTACATCTCTACAATACACAACTAAGTATTTTTCTAAACTTTCTATTGTAAAACTTTCTTTTATCATCTAAAGTCATTTTATATGCTGAAAATGTTCTTTCAACATCAACGGATGTCATTGGACAGTACTGAGAGTATTTCACTTTAGATGGTTCTACTTTTCCGGTAATTCACACTCCTCACCATTAGTAAAATTATTTATTTTACCTCCCTGCCAAAAATCCTGAATTTTTATTTAAAATAAAATTCAATTTCTCACTGATTTCTTCTCTTAATGACTCTGGAATCTTACCTATGTATTCCTGTACTTTTGAAACTTGACTTATTGCATCATTCAGTAGCAGGTTTTGAGATTCTAATTTTGTGATGGCTGATGTTAAGAAGGAAAAATGTGTTTCGATTATCGGACTTTTTTGGATGGACATATCGCTAAGCATTTCTTTCGCTATGAAAACAGAAGAATCGATGTTGTCCAAAGCATTAACTACATCTTTTATGGAGTCAAAATTTTCAGAGTAAAATACAGTGGCATTTAGCCAAGTGTCTCATCTTGTCAATACAGTCTGTGGTGGAAGTGGGAGGTTAAGATACATTTCTATGTATGTTTTAGTGTGCAAAGGAGCTTTTAATACTTTCTTAATGCAGGATAGCAGTTTATTCTCAGGGGTATGTATTTTTCTTACTCTTTCTGCTACTCTGTGAAGCCCGTGGGCTATACAAGTAATATGTATGATATTTGTGGGAAAAAATTTAAATTCTGATGCTGCTTTTATCATATAAAATGCTGCGTCAGTAACGAATTCTAACACATTATCAATCATGTCTTTTTCAGGCCACAATAATTTCAATGAATCAAATGCCATAAAATTCGCCAGAAGAATGTCGCCTTTCTCCCTGTAGTGAAGACAAGACGTGGTATATCAGAAACGGCCTTTATTCATGTTGTTCGCGGGCGCTCCCCATTAACATATTAGTGTGTACAGAGTATAATTGCTGAATGCATTATTAAACCCATTTCACAGCCACCGTGTATTATACAGTGTTCACAGCATACATTTCTGCACTTTAGGATGGCATTAAGTTTTCAAGATTCAGAAATTCCCACCCTTTTCTGTAAGGATTGTTGTAAACCAACCTCAATTGCTATTATAACTATTATCACTATTACCTGCTATTTACAATTTGAGCTTACTTTTTTAAAACCAGACCAGCTATACATTGCCGGGTACTCGCTTTCTCTGATATCTTAGAATATGTTTTACTTTTATAATGAGGAATTGTACCCATACGTCTGGGTGAAGTGGACAACTTATGAGAACAGTTGAAAGAATGAAAGCTGTACAAATTGCAGAGGGTTGGATTGTTCGCCTATGCTTCAGCATCAGAGTAGCAGAAGATTTTACCCCCTGTATCAGTGTCTGTTGTCCATTCAAATAAGGTGGAACCTGCTAAAGTGACCACCTTGGTCAAGAGATCGTCTGTCTGTAGTGACAACTTTAATGCAATTTTGCTTTACAACCATCACACGTTACCACCGTTGTAAGGTGACCAGTTTTGCTCTTCCCAAGGGTAGTCTCATTAGACAGGTTCCACTGTACAAATAAAACTGGGAACTGTGCTCCAGCCACTGTGGCGATAGCGAGTGATTAAAATTTGCCCCTCCTTCTGTTTAAAAATAAAAGCTCTATCATTTTTCTAAATAGGGAAATTATGTTTAGTCCACAAGGATTCAATAAGTATTGGTGTAAATATTCTTGATATATATATATGTAGGAAGCTGAACGCTGATTACAATCAAATAAATGAACTAACTAATAAAAAAAAATACTTTTTAATCATCAAACAAGCCCTTTTGGCTAATACACAGCACTTATGCTATTCACACACTCAAAATCTATAGAACACCAACACTAACTTTTTATATTTTTCTCGTGGTTAATAATTTTTGCGCATGCAACCTTTTGCAATGCATTTTAAGATCATGAAATGTCTCGTTTTAAATAAAACCAGTGAGTTTATTGGAGTCAGTGACTTACCTGATCCCATATATATATATATATACTAGGGGCCAAGGTCCCAAGACTCGCTACGCTGGCTTTTCATATGAGGCATTCGGCCCCTAATCGGGCTTATTCGTAAAAGAGACATAATTTCAACAGAGAAAACCCGAAGATTGGATCAGATAGAATGTTACTGAGCTAAGCTACACATTGCTTAGTTCTTGCATCTTCATTGGTACATAACTTCACACTACAGTAGACCCCCTACCCCTCATAACACGGAAGATATTTTGTTATGGGAATCCGTGTTGTACGGGTCCTGAGCTATACTCCACCTGGAGTGCGGACTCCGCTTATAATCGCTGGAAAAATTATTTGTACTCCTCAGAAACACAATGATATATAATGTTGCCATTCAAAGGTTATACTAATTAGGAGCTAAAGCGTAATAAAATAAGAACATATGTTTCAGCTGTATTTTTAATAATGTAAAACCTATTGGACACCTTGCGAATTTGCCACCCATGGCGATTTTTCATTATTTGGCGACTTGCGTACATGTAAAGTTAATAAAAGCTACGGAACAGATAGAATAGCCTGCCACCAATGGCGACTTTTGATTATTTGGCAATTTACACACTCACAACCTATATTTACTGTTCATTTAAGGTTACCGGAAAACCGTTATCCATACTTTCATTTACATAATCTTTTGCAAATTGGCATACTTAACACCACGAATTATACCATCTCGTCGCGCTAGCAAATATCCAAAGTGTACTATAACTGCTATAATGGCATGATAGTTAATGCCAAATATTTCTACTGGTAGTAAATAATCCAGCTGGACGAGAACCGGCTTTAAAATAATCTGCATTTTAATTATTTTTCATTTTCAAGATATTAGTTATCCTGTTTTGGAAAAACGAATAATCGCTAATTCTAAACTCCTGTTGTCTAAGCGAACTTACTATTTGAAAATTGTCAACTTTGTGTAACACATTTTGAGTTACTTATTTCATATAGTTTTTATTTTGGCATAAAATGGGCGTAATTCTAACTCATGTTTGTAAATTTCACATGATTCTAGATACTTGGAAACGCTTTGTTGCAAAGGAATGAATGATTTTATGCCAAATCTGGCAACCATTCTGTTTATTTTTTCAGTTTTTTAAAAATATCTTCTAAAATAATTAGATTTTTGAAATTTAACTTTGCTCATCAGGTTCCTCGGAATTTTTCGAATCTGTGGGCACCTTAGTTGAAACTTAAATCCCCACGGTTTAGGAGGAAATAGGCCAACAAGCTTTGACAGCGCCAGCGGCCTTTACTTTTTTTTAGAATAGAGAGATACCCAAATTAAATTTCATGCTGTTCTGAAAACTCGCGGAATCTTTTCGCAATCGAAAGATTTCGTTTTGTGTACACAGCTATTCTCATGTCCATGCAAACGATTTATTTGTGAAAAAAAAAAAATGATGATAATCTGTTTAATCTGGAAAAGCTTTTTTAAACGAATTTGAATCCCAATTGTATGACGTCATATTCACTTGAAAAGGGTAATTTTGTCACGCAAATGATTTACTTTTTTGACTCTCGGAAATAAAATGGTGCTGAAAATAGCGAAAAATCGCCTAAAAAGGAGGGAGTGGGTGGATTTTCTTAAGAAGCGCATATTCTTTTCTATATTTTTATACATGATCATGGAAATTTTCAAGCGGATCGTGCAAACGGTGAAGAAGTTATTAGGCTTTTTGTGTTAACTTTGTAAATTTCACGTGATTCTAGATACTTGGAAACGCTTTGTTGCAAAGGAATGAATGATTTTATGCCAAATCTGGCAACCATTCGGTTTATTTTTTCTGTTTTTTATTAATATCTTCTAAAATAATTAGATTTTCGAAATTTAAATCGGCTTAGCAGGTTCCTCGGAATTTTTCGAATCTGTGGGTACCTTAGTCGAAACTCAAATCCTTACCGTTTAGGAGGAGATAGGTCCAGAAGCTTTGACAGCGCCAGCGGCCTTTACTTTTTTTTAGAATAGAGAGATATATTATTATTATTATATTATAGTAAAAATGATAAACTTACGAATCAAGGAATCATTCTACAGCAGTTTTCGTAGTATAAATATACAATGAACACAAAATCTTATGCAAAACAGGAAGAATTAGATATATCCAGTAAATGGAAACCCAAACAATGGTAAAAAAGAAAATTAAAATGGAATTGGATGGAGTAAAACAATGGGTAGCAAGCATCGGCTATACTCGTCAGGCCCCACAAGCCGAATACTTACTACCAAGATAAAAAAAAAACAAAATAACAGGATTTCAATGTAGTTACTTAGCTCAAAGAAATCTAAATATGTAACTATGGGGCTATCCTGTTAAAAAGTAAAAAGTAAACATAAAGACATACTCAGAAAAAAAGGTAATTATGAAGAAAAAATGGAGATGAAGAGACCAAGAGCATTAAGCCTGAAAACATGGCTCAACCATGGAGCTGTTGCCAATTGAAGAGGAAAAAATATTCGTTGCCAGAAAAAATTGGAGAAAAGTTGAACAAGTAAGTAAAAGTTGAAGTAAAAAGTAAGAGTTATTAAAATAAAGAAATAATATAGAGTACATTAAAAAATTTTGCATTCCAAATTTTTCTGCCAGAATAACAGCACTGCAATAATTGGTTCATTTTATTTTATTAATACGAACAATTATCTACATGAGGGATCTAGGCAGAGTACGGGGTGCCCTACATGGGGGGGGGGGTTCTAAGGGGTCTAAATCTGTATTTATGAAAATTTTCGGAGAAAACTGCGCAAGACTCCGAATGGCTAGATTGACGGACACGACCCGAGTTTGAAACAGGCACTTTTCTTCTCCCAGTTGCTAGCGCTATACGCCAGGCGCGGATCCAAGGGGAGGGCGATCGCCCCCTCCTGGGCGAAGTTCAAAACTCTGTTATAATTTGTTAAAATACCGGGTGATCCAAAAGTCAAGACAAACTTTAAAAATTCATTAAAAAAGAGCAAATAATGATAGAAAATTGAGGTTTGCACAAATAGGTTTAGGGTATGATGGGATTTTTTTTTAATGACAAGAAAGTTTGTAGTTCCAAATGTTACCGGTAGGTGGCGCTGACATGAACAATGGGAACCAAATTTCCAAATTAAAAAAAATCCGAAATCTCTGTAATGCTTTCTATGCAAACTGCAATTTTGTATGATGATTTGTTTTTTTTTAATGAATTTTTGAACTTTTCACTAGCTTTTGATGCATCCTGGGTGCACCAAAGTTTAAAAATTCATTAAAAAAGAACAAATAATGATAAAAAAAATTCAGTTTGCATAGAAAGCATTACAGAGATTTCGGATTTTTTTAAATTGGAAATTTGGTTCCCATTGTGCATGTCAGCGCCACCTACCGGTAACATTTGGAACTACAAACTTTCTTGTCATTAAAAAAAATCCCATCATACCCTAAACCTATTTGTGCAAACCGCAATTTTCTATCATTATTTGCTCTTTTTTGCGGAATTTTTAAAGTTTGTCCTGACTTTTGGATCACCCGGTATATTATGAAGGTATAATGAAATTTAAGTAGCCTTTTCCTAAGGGGCGTATGGCGGTTACTACTCCCTGTCCTTTTTAATCAGAGTTCATATATAGATTTTATTAATAATATAATTAATTACATTAATTGGTACAATTAATTATATTAATTATAAAAGGATTTTGCATATTCTACCCCCCTGTTTTAGGTACAAAATTGCCCCCTCCTTGAGCAATTTCTGGATCCGCCCCTGCTATACGCTCAGCCACTCGTCGAGCCTCTAGAAATTGGAGTTATGTGTTATGTGATGTTATGTGGCAAGTCTATACTAAAGGCATCTGCATTCTGGGGCGGTTGCCTTGGTCGGAGGATTTATTTTTCAGAAGTTCTAACGCATATTAAAGTTAATTCTGGAGAAAATCATCTGGAAAAACTCCAGATAGTTAGATCGACAGCTGCGCGGTAGGCCCAAACGCGTGACTTTCACACTGCAGCCACCTATCATGTCGAGTGTCTTATCCACTCGGCCATGGTGGGGCCCAGAAATTAGAATGTTGGATGCTCTTGCTTCATGCAACCATTTGCATGCAGAAGTGCCTTGGCAAACTCTTCTAATCGGCCACATTGACTTTTTGGCCGTTTGATTTGGATCCCGAACTAAATTTTTGTGATGCTTCAAAGCGTCATAGGTTTCCATGGCAACAGGGCTAGGGAAATCGCCGTTCTGCTTTTCGCGCCAGAGAGAGAGAGCGAAAGATGTACTTTAGACGCAGACGAAATTCCACGCTTGATGATAGACGTTCCATAGAACTATTACTCATTTTTTTTTAAACTTTCTCTTTTAACATGTAAATAAGCTGTCTAATTTGTATTATGTTTTATACTTTCATCAAATGTTAATTGTACTATGCTGGAGTATCATTTTCCACAATGGTGTCAGAAGCTAAGAACTAGAGATGGGGAAAGGATGAACACCCTGTTCTTTTGAATCTGTTCTCAAGAAAGAACGGGAACACCCTGTTCAGTGATCACGGCAAAAACATGATCTCAGTTCATTAAGGTCCGACGCTTCAAAATTTTATGGCAGGCAAGCGCGTTGAAAAGAGAAATTTTGGAAAATGCCTTAAAGGTGAAATTTCTCATTGAAAGGCATGATTAATATTTTTGAAGTAAAACTTCTTTAGTCGCGACTAAGGGGTAACTCAGATTTTTTTTCTGACGGAAGTAACGCTCAGTAAAGGAAGTGACGTATATGTCATATAATACTTCACGGCAAGCGCGCCTGAAAAAGAAGAATCATGAAAAATCCTTCATTTTCAAACGCTCACTCCTTTCGCAGACTTCATTGTTGAAAAGGCATTATCATTATTTAGTTTTTCTTGAGATGGCAACGTTATCCACAAAATATGTATTTAAATATCTCGTTTTGCCGATAGCAACTAGTTGTAAAATTCTATACTCTCTGAGGAGTTTGTGAAGATTTTCGTTGGGAAATAACTTTTGAATTAAATTGTTTTTAAGAGGTCTAACGTTTATTTTCTTGATTGTGTATCATTAGATTGTGGCTAGTACTTATTTTCAGACATAGAATTATTACTGCCGTGGTGGTATTTAATGAACATACAAATGCCAAACTCATTTTAAAATAAACGACTTGGTGGTGATTAATATTTGACGTCCGCTTACCAGAAAGCTGTTTTAGTATTTTGACTAACTCTTGATACGCTTTAACATTCATCGTGTAAAAATACGGGGAACCTGTTAGGGAAAGAAACGGCGATTTCTCGCCATTTCTTTGAGACATCAATCTTTATTTATAGATCAATAAGCGTTTTGAAGGTACATCCAACATAATATTTTACATGTAATCCCAACCTCACAGGAGGTTGTCAATAATCCTTATTTTTAGATGAATAATATACAAGGTTTTGGAAAAGCACAAAGAAATGGAACCTGACTGCAATCGAACTGGAAAAGTAGTTGGAAACGTCAGTTTAAGAACACTTTTCCTGGATTCTAACCCAACTTCAAGGCAGAACATCGGTTTACGAACAAGGAGATGGAACACCACAATTAAAGGGACAGTGGCTGCAAATGTACATAAACAGCAGAGGGAAATTTTCATTTAAGAACACTGTTGGAGGATCATACTTCGATCCCACGAAGGTAAATTTATAGGAGGGGACACTTCGCTTAGAAAGTTGGATAACGCCGTTGTTGCAAACAGATGGCACTACGCACACTGGGTAACTGCGCATCTCAGGTTGTTTATATTTCCATCGAGGCGAAGTAAATGGAGATCGTTGAATTATCAAAACTTCAAAAAATTAAATGCATAGACTTATGAGCGTGATATATAGTAATTACTGGTTTCAGACGTGTTTTAATTACATAATTGTCTTATAATACTATTTCGTAGTGAATATAGGCAATAGTTTCGAAGTGAAGTGATATTATTATTTGTCAAATGCCAGTTGCGTTGGCCGTTAAGCCACTAAACTCCTAAATATTATGTATGTCGTGTCTGTTATTATTTTACCCAAAAGATGTATTTTAAGAAATGTTAGTACGTAAAAAACGGACCCTGGCTGCAATCAATCCCAAACAATGGACAGAACCTGCAGTTTAAAAACATGGATACAGAATAATAATTCGAAACCTACTAGTAGACGAAATCAATGCTTAAGAACACTGTGATAGAAAAACACAACAAAAATTACACTACCTGCATTCGAACCCCACAAACAGAGGAAAACATCAATTAAAGAACACAAAGTATAATACTAGACTATGGACATCCCTCCTCCCATTAGACCCAACCTTCAGACGGAACAATGGTATACGAAAACCGTTAAAGAATAATACTACAACATGGACACTTCCTCGATTCTAAGTAATTATCATGAATTACCGGTGATTCTTACTGGAGATTTTAATGTTAATTTTCGCTCTCAAGAATCTCAGTCGTTACTTGATTTTTTAAAAGAAAAATTTGATCTAACTATGAATACTTCTCGACTTCAATCAACAACTTGTTTCAGTACAACGATAGAGGCTGTATCTTCAAGAAAATTAGCAAATTTAGAGAGTTAAATTTAAGTTTCACATTAAAATTACCACAAACCTATAATTTCATACATAAAAATTATGATGACATCCAAGTACCTATTTCCAATGAATAATATGAATTTAATATTTATATAATCTTTGTAAAGTACATGAATAATAAATATAATTAAATTATAGTATGTTATTTATTTTAAGTTTAATCATTTCAGTGATATGTGTCGTAAACACGTCATTGAAGTTTTACTTCAATCGCGCGTAAAGATTACACGCATACACTTTTTTTTTTTGCTAAGAAAAATTTAAATTCTGGGGGGCCAGACCCCTCCCCACATTGGTTACGTATCTGATAGTGGGGACAGAAGTTCAAAATTTTAGCTTTATCAAATTCTAATTGTGGAATCTTAGTTATTTTGAGAAATAATGATAACGAAGATGATTATCTTGGGGGGGGGGGGGGGATAGAACTTTTAACCCAACCTACCATAATTTTAGAGTGGACCCGGGTTAAGAATAAGAACCTTTCTTATATGTTCAATACGAAATGCACTCACAGGCAAACAATTTGTTAATTTTTATTATTTCAGCCAAATTACTCAATTTTAATAATGAAGAAAATGATAGCTTGAAACACAAACAAATCGAAAAATTTTTTTTTATCAACGTCAAACAATAATATAAGCATTACACTATCTCCATATAAAACGCGCCTTCGCTTAATACGCTCTCGGCCATCTCTTATTGGCTGAAAAAGAACCTGTTCGGAGCAGCCCTCTCCTATTGGCTGAAAAAGAACAAGTTCTTTGATCACGGCTGGAGAAGGAGTTCAGCGATCAGTGAGCTGGAACACCTAGTTCAGCGTTCTTTTCCTGAACTGGTGTTCTTTTCGGAATGGAGAGCTAAGGTGTTCTTTCGGGAACGAGTAAAAAGCTTTCTTTTGCTGAACAGGTTAAACAGTGTTCTTTGGTGAATGGTGTTCTTTTATTGATCTGTTCCCTGTTCTTTTGCTTTAAGTTCTGAGCTAGGGTCAAAGTTGTAGACTTGGAGTCAGAAGCAAGGCCGTACTTAGACGGGGAGGGGGATCCTATGAGTTCGGATGCCGCTCCCCCGAAGTTATTACATTATATGTACAGCTGCGGGAAAAAAAAAGTCCCACTTGCTCTTTATTACGCCGTCGTTCGTTGTGCAGTAAAGTTATATATATCATTCGTTTGCAAATAACGTGTACTTTAATTTACTATTAATTTAATTAGCATCAGGGGCCGTCTTCATATATAATTCTGCATCAACTTCGTTTTTCTCAATGGCAACCCCATATTTTGACTTAATTAAACGAAAGAAAACCTTCAAATTACCCTAAATATAAGTTTTCATCAATTTTCTACAATAATTTCTGGAGATATTGCGAATTAATTTTTGCGCGTTTTTAAGGGACTTTCTGCAAATTGAAAAACGCTATTTGTAGGTTCCGAACTTTTCGCCTTTCATTCATTTCGCTCGCGAGAGTTAAAAGAAATTAATGTTATTTTCAAGGAAAATATTGTTTCCATCTCTCTTAAAGTTTTTTGTACTGAGAATATGAAAGGTAGAATAGAATATTTAGTCTGTGGTCCAAATGACCCGTGAGTTCATAACTTCCTTGGTTCGTACACATGATTTAAGGGGAAAGTGCAAAATGATTGCTCAGGATATTGAAAATCTTTGTAATTTTGAAATTGTTATTGAGTATTTCCATTGATGGTTCTCTTCTCTCTTAAAAATTTAGAGTGACATTGTCACTCTTACAAAAAGTCACCGGCAAATGATCCCAGATAGAGTGAGATAAGAGTGAGAAAACTGCATTATGACTCTTCATCGATAGGATTCTGTCACCCTAACTGCAAGAGTGAGACAATGTCACTCTTAGAGTAAGGGTGAAGGCGCTATCTGCTCACTCTAGCGAGAGAGTCACCACCTTTCCCATGATGCGTTCACTTCAGTAGGAGTGAGTGCGTTGCTTCCACACACAAACGACGCCATGTTGGATGCCTGCAGTCGTTACACCTTGCAAACATAATGGAATACTTTTAGCTAACACAAGTAAGTGAAACCTTATAACTTTTCTCTTATCGTAAATTCTATTGTAATTTTGAAAAATCACAACATTTAAGTCAGTTTAATTCAGTTTCGCTTCCAGTTCTACTCGGTTCTTTGAAAAGTCACTGCTATGAGTAGGGTTAACATTTTGCTTTACTATATGTACATTTTGTGTTAGGTCAGGTCAAATAAGCATTTTTCTTTTCATTATAGACCCCCAAGAAAATAATTTTTGTATCCTCTACTACATTTGATCGTAGTGTTTTATTTATATTTCTGTATCTGAAATCTTTCATTCGTTATTTGCTTCTGAATATAATATTTCAGCATGTTTTGATACGTGTATATGCAGATCGGTAACGTACCTGCAGAATGCGCCTGTTGCAAATAGTATAAGCAAAACTTTAAATGAAAAGCAGGAAATAATGATCAATTATAATATATACGCGATTATCGAACCAAAATAAACAAATACAAATAATTATGTGGTTCACAAAATAGATTTTTTATTTAGTGATCATAAGTTTGCATCAGCTGGCGCTTGTACGTGGAGACGATTTCATCACAAAACTTCTTTAATACATTTGTTCATAGCCGTATCAGAAAAAAATCCACAGGCATTGTAATATATAGTATAGCAACCGCACATGTACTCCTTTGCTTTAATTCTCCTAGAGCATAGTCAAGTGGTTTATTTATTACCGAGCCCCTTGAACGGCCCCACACATAAACATACTATGCCTCCGAGAACATACAGTTACACTGAATTTATCAGGCATTCTGTAAGTAAGAGCTAGTTTTCATTGCAGAGAGCCAAGATTAGTGCGCGCTAATGTTCATAAGACGGATATACGAGATTTTCAGCCCTGTTTGGAAGTAATTCAATCGTTACAGTAGGTTTAATTTTACAGTAAAAAAGGTAAGTGTCGTAATATTATATTTAATAACCTGTCACCAATGCTTGATCATAGTTTATCCTTATTTATTTTTTAAAGTAGCCCTTTGTACAGAAAGTTAAGCATTGAAAGTAACAAGAACCAAAATACTTTTCGAGAAATTGTTTTCATGACTAGAATTGGTTTGTTTAAATATTATCGGATAAAAATGTTGTTAATTGGTCAAGGATATTCATTTAATAAAACTAGTTAGTTAAATACTAGTGAGAATATATGCTAAGGACTGGGCTTTATTTCTAACTAAAGTACAGAAGCTCTAACTTTTTTTTAATGTTAATAACAATATATTAATTGCCTTAGTTTATTGTGAAATAAGGTAAATTTGTGCTTATACTATTACAATTGTTAATAGTAGTGTAGTAGAATTAGTATCAATTGAAACAAGAATGAAAGTTTTAAAACTTTTTCTTTGATGAAAAGTTTACTGAGCTAAATACAGAAGTTGAGCTGTTGTAAGTTTCCGTGTAAATTAAACTCTGGTTAAGAACATAGTAACTGCTTGAATGTTGTGGCCCAGTGAGTGAGTGGAAGGAAGCATATTAAAACAAATAAGAGAAAAAAAATGCTTCTTAACAGAGCCAAAGTATACTTTAAAAATAATTTATGATACAAGTCAAAAAATAAATATAAATTTTGCAAAGAAACTTAACAAATATCACAAATAAGAAACTAAGTTTACAAATTATTCTAAATATTGAAAAGTTTAGTAAAATGTTGTTAGTGTTCTTTACATACATTTGTAAAATCAAATTTTTGCTTTCAAAAGCACCAGCCTTGTAATAAATAATAATTTCAGTGGCAGATACAGGAGTATTTTTAGGAGGGGAAAAGAAAGCTTCTTTTGTAAAATAAAATGCACAATAAAGCAAATGGCATTCTTAAGGGATTATTCGAAATGTTTATGTCAATTGTACCAGGTGACTAAAAATGACTGTAATAATGTCTCTTACACTATGAGTAATTGAAATAGAAAAATTTGACAAATTTACAGTAGCTTCCAGATATGCCAATTTTTTTTACTAGGCACAGTAAACATATAAAATACAAAATTTAATTTTCATATGGTCCCCCTTTTCGTATAACATATTTGGAAAAACATTGTTCTGTGTCTAAGGAGGTAAATAAAAGAATTCTATGTCTCTGAGTGAAGCTTTTATCAAGATATCACAAGGTATACATCTTAGTATTTGTCACAAATTGCTAAGGAGGTGTCTCAAAAGTGAGCAAAAAAAAAAAATACTTTTCAACTGACTCTTAACTTATGTTAGTGGCCATTCTACAGCTAAATGTGACTTTTTGGAAATCTTATTTTAGTTGGAACTTTCCTATAATGCATATTTTACGGTTTCTATTAAAATTAACCTGCATCATTTTCTCTTTCTCTAATTACATTTTTAAATTCCTTCTCTAGAAGCAGGGGCGTAGCCAGAAATTTTTCTTGGGGTGGGGGGAGGGGTTGCGACTACTACAACTCATATATATGTAAACGTGTGCATGATAATGTAGTAAAGAATATACATTTGTATGGCAAAAATTTCTCATGGGGGGGGGTTATGACCCCCATAACCACCCCCCCTTGGCTACGCCCCTGTCTAGAAGCATGATATAATGGGTGAAGGAACCCTTAAAAGGTAAATTATTGATAATTTCATAATGTATTTTGTATTAATGTAATGAGAGTTTTGAGCATATTCAGAATTGTTTTTGTTAAGAGTCTATCTTAGGACTATAATACAGCGTCAATTTTGTCACTGTCAATCATCTAAAGGTTATCAGTGTAATCAGCAGAGTTCAAAAATTCTAAAATATCATTTTCTTCAAGAATTTAATTTTACTGTGTGATTATACTGTGGTTTTCTGAACTTGCAGGTGGCAAGCTACATTTCATTATTGACACTGGCAGACAGCATACATTTTGGTTCTCCAGAGTCTTCTACTAAATCAATATTGGTAAATAAAATTCTCATATTGTTATAATTTATTTTTTACCTGGATGTAAATTCAAAATAATCTTTTTTAAATTAACATATGAAGTATATCCACAATATTATGTATATATTGGAAATATTTCTACGTGCGTGTAATAAGTGCGTGAGGAATATACATTTTGTTTAGCAAAAAATTCCTCATTGGTGGGGGGTTACCCCCCTAACCCCCCCCCCCCCCGCCCGATTGGCTACGACACTGATTCCACAATATTGGGTTTATATTGCAAATATTCCTCATATTATACATGCCAATATTTTTAATGTGCCAGCATCTAAATATCATATTAATACTGATGAATTACCACTGTTATTAATATATACATTATTTTTTCCTTTAAAATCTGAAAAATTATTTTAGGTTCATTTATATGCAAATTTATGAAAAACATACTTATACAAATACAAATTTATGAAAAACAATCAAATATTACTGAAAAATTTAATGCAATATAATAGGGCGTTGATTCTCACAGGGACAGGGAGACATATGCCCCAGGCCCCAGATTTTAAGAGTCCTTAAATTTTAGCAGAATGTGAATTTAGTTCATTAAATTTTTCAACATAGGAAACGCGTGTTTCTTTTTTTTTTCCCCAAAAGTTTGATGTCTCAGTGCTAAAATAGATCCCAAATAAATGGATGTGCCGAATTTAATGTGGTTTGTTTTATTTTAAAGATGCTTTAATCAGGAATATTCTTATCTATATTTGATAATATTCACATCGTGTGTCCCTTGCTTTATACTTGTTCAATATTTAGACAATTTAAAGAATTGTTGACATTCAATTAATTTTTATTGATGAATGAGCACTTGTCGGTAAATAAAAATTTATCATTTTCAGTTATATCATGAAAAAGTTAAGATTTTAGATTTACTTTAAGACTTCATTTTTAGAAAGCTAATTTCATATATTGCATAGAAAATGTTCATGAACATTCACATTTATAAAGCATATTTCATGTTAAATTTATTTAATCATGACATTAATTTGTACAAGAGCACCGTGGAAAATACAGGAAGACAATTGCCAGTGACAGTAAAGAGCCCCTCCCCCCCCCCCAATTCAGATTTATAACTTCTGACCTGGGTCCCAGTCTGTCATAACTGGTGCCTGGATATGAGGGGTGGGGTGGGGGCTGAAATTGTGCTGTCCCCTCCTTCCCCTTGATCTACCAGCAAATCATTTGCTTTTGCAATGATGCTTGAATGTAAATTTCAACTGAAGGCTCTTATATATATCTATATATAACTTGATTGCTTCAGAAAACTTAACTTTTAGAATACTTTTTATTTACTAAATGCTCATATTCTTTAAATATAGGAGACTTAATAACAGCAATGCACTGTGTGATTTTTTAACAACCTTTGATGAAGAAGAATGCTACTTTGGATGATCTAAGGTGTAAGTATTTATTTATTTACTATTTTAGGTTATTTTTTAAATTCAGGAGTTAGTTTTATAATGTCATTTGTTATGCATGTTCAGTATGCAATATGCATGTGTGTGTGTTAATTTTATGTAATTCTTTTGGATTTTAAGCATTACAATCCCATTTTAGAAGAATGTAAACCTAAAGCATTGAGTCAGATGGGTAGCATTTCTCACAAGATGATTTTGTTAAGTCTAGTTGAGCAATAACAAAATGTTTCTATCAAGGTGCTTTTTACAAGAAATAATGCAACTTTTGAATAAGATTTAAAAGAATTCAGTTGAAATTCAGAATTTCTCTTGATTAGCAGTACTCATGCACTTTCACAAATGGTTAATTTACAAGAATTGTGAAATATTAAGAGAAAAATCCGTAACATACTGTATTTCCCCAAATAGAGGTAGTATTAGCTATCAGATGCTATTTCCACAATTTTAAATTTCCCCTTAAAAGTTGCATAAAGCCTGCAGTTTTGTTGTTCTATAAAAGTGCATCGTGCAATCCACGATAAAGCTTTCTGCATTATATAGAGTTTTTGACATATCTAGCTTGTCTTTAAAGCTTGTAGAGCCAAGTGATGAATCAAATATTTTGCAAGAAAAAATGATTAATTTTGGCTTTTTATCAAGTTATCTTTTTATTTTCTAGTACTCTGAACTGGTCCTGGGAGAAATCTTTTGAATTTTGTTGTCAGTGGCATTCTGTTAAAGAGAAGAAGATTATAGGTTTATATAATTGGTAATCACACACATATTTTTGTGTTTTATTTATTTATTTATTTATTTATTCAATATTCTTGAATACTATTTCAGAGTGTGCATGCTTTTGATCTCTATGAACTGATTTTTTCAAAGCCTGTATCCCATTATTTTGAATAACTTTTTTTGAGATGTTCACTTATTTTTTTAAATTATTTTTTCTTATTTTCCAAATTGTCATGCATTAGTTATTATTTTTTTTAGTTGTTTACTAAAGTTATGTTATTTTGGGGAAGTTAGTGACTATGTATTAATTTTTAAATATTTCGATTAAATTGAGAAAGTTATAGGGGCTATTCTTAAAAGAAAAACAATGTATATATTTTGGTAAAGTTTCATCAATTAGTAAATCAATGAATATATATGACTTGTTTTATTCCATATTTGGCATCAAGTTAATAAATTACTGGCAAAATCAAGTCATATTTGTAATATTTTATCAAGTAACAATGAAATAAAGTATAAAAATCTATATTTAGTTCCTTCAAAAAAAATTTTTTTTTACTCGTTCACCCTCTCTATCTCTTAAAAAGAATGTTGTAAATAAAACCTAAAAACCCCTGTAGTTTTGATTTTTTTTTTCGCTGTTCAAAGTTGTTCAAAAAGTAAACTGTAAAATGCTACTTTCCGAGATGAGATTTTTCATACCTTTTCAAATGTTTAAAATGAACTGAGTTTTTTCAATTTTTCTAAAATTTTCTGATTTTTCATTAAGTTGTATATAAGTAAGATTGATTTAGTATCAGTAATAATTAAAGTATTTATTGAACTTGAAATTCATAAGTATTATTGTTGAAAAGTTGTTTGGACATTCTTTCAGACTTTTTCCTTTTCTTGTTAATTTCATATTCTCATATCTGTACTTTGGTATACACCAAATCAAAAACTGGGACACCAGTTTGGACACCATATCACATGTGTCACCCTTTGTGCTAAAATGAGATGAAATATACTATTTTTTTTCAATTTTACTAATACAATATGTAAATGTAAACTTTACTCGCTTAGTAAATTAAGATAAATTGAGATTCTTTAACCCTGCAGTATTCACAAAGTGTAATAACCTTGTTCATGTGCATATGTTGTCATATGTATATTTGAATATTACTCAAAAATATCTTTAGTCTAGTTTTTAACTGACTTCAAAAATATCTAGGTTATCAATTGGGTTCAGTACTCAGACATGTAGCAAGGATTTTCAGCTCCCGAGAACAAATTTTCACCCCTTCCTGTTTACCAAAATGCACTGAAAAAAGTTTTATATACAAATTGGTGCCTTTTGGCTACTGTGCCCCTCCTTGTCCCCCTCTAGCTACACCTCTGTCAGTACCGAATCCTTGTAAATTACCGGATTGGAAATTAAAAGTATTTTCAAACTTCCTTTTAGTTATTTCTTTCATTTGTTCATCTTCCACATATAGATGTGATCTTTGCTAAGAAAAAGAATGTTGTCATTTGATGTTATTTTACTTCCTGTTAATGAAAAGTTTTTATTGTAAAGTTGTCACTTTATTTTATTTTTTACTCTCTTCTTATTTACATGAAATAGTATAGTACAAGTCCTGAATATTTTCTATTTTTTAATGGATTGTAATAATTTGTAAATTTAATTTACCCACATTAAGTAATGTGTTAGTAAAGTAGTTAGTGTGAGTTATATTTATTTTGTCACTATTAGTTTGATGTTAGTTATTAAGAAAAGCTATATAGTGTGTTCCTTTCTTTTAATAAGGTATTTCGTACTCTCAATCACTTTGCATATCAGTGTATTCTAATATTAATAGGACATAGAGGACATATTATTTTATAAAAAATTACAAGCATTTCATGTCTGTGAAATTAAAGATTTCTTTTCTTTTTCCATGTAAAGAAATAGTAAATACTTTCTTTTGTTGTTTTTGTATTTTGAGAGCTGCAATATTAGGTTTTATTGCAGATTCCATGTAGCTTTTGTGTTCAGAGACAAAATTAGAATGCAAAAGGTGGCTTAAATTCTACATCTTTATTTTATTAATTTATTCATTTTTTGCATAATTTGCACAATTTTAACAGTAAGAACCCCCTTTCCCTTCCTTCTCTTACTCAGAAGGTTACAGTATATGTAAATGTTACTTGAGAGTATTTATTATTACCATACATATAAACTTTTTTGATATGCTTTTGTGCTGTTCCAAAATTGTATTTAACCTGCTCCTAAAGGTGTTCTAAAATGTATGTAGATTTGCACACTTTTTATAATAAGATTATCCTCTAATTTTAGTGAAATAATAACCAAAATGTTTTGTGACCTTATTAGTGTGGCCTGGGTCAAATGAATAGTTCTGTTGACTTACTCCTCTGTAAATCCATCCCCTAGTTGAATGTGTTAGGTTGTGCTTTACTTGGAGTTTTAAATTTGACTTTAAGCCATGTACTATACTGTTCGAATTAATTGGGACAAACATGTTTTTCTTGTTTGAGTTGGTATGTGATTACCAGTGATGACCCGAACCGCCTCAAAACAGTTATATCTGCCTAGAGGTAGTGTGATGGATCGATCTTGACTATAATTTAGTAATTTGACCGGTTTCAATGGATCAGCAGTTTAGTTGTGAGCCTTCCTGTGTGGCAACTGGTGGTTATAATTTTGCGTTCCTTGTAACACGAGTTTCTTTTGCATTCAAGATGAATATTACTCTAGGACGTGTTCTAAAATAATCGCTCTTAATGAACACACTTTTATGACTGTGAGAGATATAGCTACTTCAGTTAGTGTGGGAAAATAAAGTGTTTCAAAAATTTTAAGAAAATTTCAAGATTCCGGATCATCATCTCCAAAAAGAAAAGGAAAATGTGGGTGCTAACAGAAAACTACTCCAAGAACTGATAAAATTCTAATAAGTAATAGCAACATAAATCCTACAAAGACAAGCACAGGTCTTCGAAGGGATTTATTGGATTATGGTGTTGAAGTGAGTACCTCAACTGTACAGAAAAGGCTTCTGGAAATTGGCCGTAAAGCAACAAGACCGAGGAAAAATCAAGTTCTAACTCAGAAAATGTTGAAAAAACGTTTAGCATGGGCCAAAAAATACCGATCATAAACTGTTAACCACTGGAAGAAGATGATTTTCAGTGATAAAACACATTTATTTGTGCAAGGATACCAATCAAGTATAGTTAGACAAAGCGAAGGTGAAACTCTGTGACCAGATCATATCCAACAGAATGTGAAACACCCATCTAAACAGATGCTTTGAGGCTTTTTCACAACAAATGGCACTACAAGCTTAGTTCCTCTTAAAGTCATGATAAATTCTGTCAAATATATAGAAATATTATGGAGTAGGATTGTTCCATTCATGGTAACATTTGACAGAACATCTCAACATGACTTGGCCCTTTGTCCCAATTCCAAATTGGTACAGACCTTTATATCCTAAAATAAAATAAAACTGTTTGATTTTCCTGGTAATTCACCAGGCTTAGATCCGATTGAGAAATTAATGACATATTCTCAATAATCGTTTAGCTAAGATGAATTGCATGACAACAAAACAAATGATAAAAAGTGCTATACAAGTGTGGTTTCACGATGATTAAGTCAAGAACATAAGCTTTAAACTAGTGGAGTCCATGCCAAGACATGTTGAAGAGGACATACTTCGTACTAATATAGAGATTTATCAGTCTACTGAAGGTATGTAATGATTAAAAGTAAAAATTTTAGAAAAAGGCGTTTTTTTCCCCGTTTGTCCCAATTAATTCGAACAGTATAGTACACACAAAACTGATTTAACTAATTTTATTTTTTATGTATTTAGCATAATTCTAGTATATGCTCTAGTATATTCTAGCTGCCAACTTTTCCTGATTTTGAACCTTTCCACAGCCTTATTCACAAATTATGGAAAAAATAAACTTTTTTATTTTTCATTTTTAAGGATAGATTAGCAGTTATGTTTTAACTTTTCTAATTCTGTAATTACTTGTTGAAGTCATAATTTTTATCTTCCAGATGCTGTTAGAAGAAATCCTGAATATGAAATAATATTGAAACACTGATTTAGAACTCAGACATTGTGAATTATTAATATTTGATTGTGTGTTCACTGCCATTGCTTTTATAACTTATTCAAACCTGTATGAAATGGGTCTCAATAAAACATATCTTCCACTTTTTTCAATTCACAGGCTATTTTTTTACTTTTGCAGTTCTGTAATCTTCTGAATTTTTTTTAAGTTAGGTTATTCATGGTAAACTGAAATTATCTAGTCTGACGACTGAGCTCTGGACTTGGAAGTTCCATTAACAAAGTTTTTATTTAAAAATTTGTTCATATTTTTATTAACCTGAAAATTCAGGGGGAAGGGGGGGGGGTGTGTTCTTTTTTTTTCTGCCCTCGGTTTGATTGAATTTTTTTCTGGTTTTACCTTAATCTATTGTTCTAAATCTATATTCAATAGTATAATAATTCTTGCATAAAATCTATATTAAAAGAATTTTTTTTTTTTTTTTTCAATTTGAAGTTTGGAAAAGTTTAAGTAATTTGTAGCTATTTTGCTGTAAAAGTGAAATTTAAAATCACACTTAAAAATAAATAAAGAAATGAATATGTATATATATTATAAAAATAAGAAAAATCTTCTTATGAGATATGTATAAATTATGTTCAGAACCAGAATTTCGGTTTTTTTAAGAGGTGCAGAAAAATACAAAATTTCTTAGTTTCTGTTAGTCCCACCCCCTCGTCCAGACATTATCTATGGAGGTTATTATGGTTCACCCTCATGCTCTAAACTTCAATTATTTCTTTGTGTTATGGCAAGTCTACAAGAGGGGTGTCTGCTTGGGGTTGGGTGACTTTTTAAGGGATTCTAACCCATATTCCCCAATGTGTTGGGATAGAAAAGAGTACATTTTATGAAGAAGTGGCCAAAACAAAAATATTTCTTTACCCCTTTTCATGAAAAAAAAAGAATCAATAAAAAGTTGTTTCCATTTTAAAAATACTCTATTCCTTTTTTTGAGGGGGGGGGGGGATAAAAAATATGTATTCCCTTAAATTTCCAAACTTGATATATACATTAACAGAGGTTATCAGCAGATACATTTATATTTTTATTTTAGCCAACAATTAGTTTAACATTTTTTGGTTTTCAATTAAAAGATAGTTATTATTATTTTAACTCTCATATTTGTATGTATAAATGACTGAAATTTACTTTCAAATAATTTCTTTTTGATAACAATTCAATCTTGTTTATTTCTTATTTATTAAAAAAAAAACACTTGTTAATTGTAATAAAGTTGAAAAGAAAGTTTTATTAAATTATGCTTAAAATAAAAGCTATTTTAAAATCAAAATTATTAGTATTCTTTTGATTTTATATAAATATTTTATCATAAAGGATTTTTATTGTTTTATTAATATTGTGTGTAAGTGAAAATTGTTCTAAACTGTACTATATAGGTAAAAAATAAGCTGTCAGGGATTACTTTTTATTTCAGCGGGAGAAAAAGAAACATTGAACATATTAATATTTGTGCACACTGTTGAGTAATGTTGATCATCTCGATATTCTGTATGTGAAGAAACGTCAGAAACTCTTATTTCCACTCTTGTTTGCTTACAGATTAACTCAAATGAAGTTATAGTACTGCAGATAAAGAAAGTTCTTATAAATCTCTTTGCTGATGGATTTTACATAGCTCAATGGCTATACAGATCACCCCCATGCATTTTGAAACTTTCACTTCAATACCTGATAAGTTTTGGCTGAGCAAACAAAACATAAACTGTAAACGAATTCTGCAACTAAATAGATCTAGAGGTTACAGAGGTTTAATTTAGTAGCCATGTGGAATTCTTGCGGGTACCTTTTAGTGATGCCATCATCTGATTATTAAAATGAACCTCTGTACTCTTTCTTAATCTGTTTAGTTTCAGAATAGGATGGTCGTTTAAATACTATATGCTTTTTGTGAACAGTCCACATTTCACAGGAACAAAAGCAAGAATTTAAAAATGCATGTAGTTAGATATTACTTGTATCATTGATCTATGTAAAATTTATTTTCCAGCTGCTTTGAATCATTCTGAGCATGATAATAATCCAAAATAGCCAAGAAATGGATATCTAAGAAGTTCTGGATATGAAATAGGGATCAATTTCTGATTACTGGGATATTTTGTATATGAAACAGATATCCATTTTTGGGACATTTGGGATCTTCTGGAAGTTTAATTATTGTAACTGTGCAACATATATACAGATCTCTTCTAGAAATGGATATTATAGATGTTATTTACTCATTAGAGAGATCACACCTCAAATCTCTAATAGAGGGATCTATTTTATGTTATCTGGAGGATCATGGACTTCTAATAGATATACCCAATATCCAGCTCTAATGTATTAAATTAAAGATTGCCTGTGGACAAACTTGTGCTGTATGGGGAAATGCGGCAAAAAGATTTATTTGTACAATACGAAGAATATTTTCAAGACACGTGATATTGCAAGATACGTTTTAAATATATTTAATTTAAATTCAATAGCAATAAAGTTTTATAATTTGACAATATAATGCTTAAATATCAACTTTCTACTTTTTACCAATATTAATTTTTGTTTCCAGTGTAACACTGAGTTACCAAAAAAATTAAAAATGGTATAAAATTATGTTAATTAAAAAAGGTTATTTTAAGTAACTACTTATCAATATTGGATATATTTTGAATGTATATCCAATATAAATGCATTTTAAATATATCTGGGCCACACGCTAAGATTAACTTTATACGAATATTGATTTTTGTTTTCAATTTTTTAAACAATATTGAGTTAATATTTAAAAATTTATCAGTTGTAAGACTACTACAAAAATATTTCCAATATTTAGATTTTTTTTTTTTTTTTTTTTTTTTTTTTGTATGTTAAATTCAGCAGAAAAAAATATTAACATTATTTTGAGAATTTATGAGACCTAAATTATAATTTTTACTAATAATGGAATTTTATTTACCAATATTGGAAATTGGGTTTATTCTCAAATCGTACACTTACTACTTGCCAGTATTGGTTTTTGATATCATTGTTTTCACAATATTGAGTTAATATTTAAAAGTTTATTGGAAACGAGACTACTTCAGAAATATTCCCAATATATAATTAATATTTGAATACACTTCATATGTTAATTTGAATTTTACAAATAATGATAATAATATTTTGAGCATATATCAGGGCCAAACACTAATTTTTACCAATATTGGAAATAGTTTTTATTCTCAAAGTATTCACATATTATGTAAATTTTGTTATTTAAAAGTAATTACTTAATAATATTGGAAATATTTCTAATATACACCCAATATTATTGATACATTTCAAATGTTTTAAGATTCAATATTATTAAGATTGGTAAAATTTGCTTAGAAACGGGCAAAATATTAAATTTCTAATATTGGATTTTATTTTCAATTAATTCACAAGATCGGGTAAATGTTGATGCTGTACAAAAAATAACTTTTAATATGTGACATATTTAAACAACAATAATAATAATCCATACTGTTATCAGATACATTCTTATATATAGATAGATATATAAAATAAATTATTTTAATTTCCCTAAAATAGTTAATAGCCAGAAGCAAGGCATATTCAAGGAATAAATCCAGGGCCGTACCCAGAAGAAAAAAATTGGCGAGGGTCCAAACGGTAGAAAAGGCAGAATTTTTCACAAAATGAGGTCATTATTATTATTTTATTAACAAAAATCGATTTTTTGAGGGGGGAGGGGTCCGGGTCCCCTGGATACGGCCTTGAATAATCACCCTATAAAAAGTGACGGTCACTCTTAAAAATAGTCAAAGCTCACTCTTGATTAGAGCAGTCCACTCTTTAAGGGATGGCGTGCTGTCACCCTTTCCTAGAGTGAGGCACTCTTTCCTGGAGTGCGCTTTTGAATTCTCACTCCTAGTCCAGAGTCAGAAATGTCACACTTCGGAATAGTGATTTCTCACTCTATGGAGGTTGGCTGATTTTTGTCACGAAGGTAGGGTGATATATCACTCCTCAGCACTGGTTTTTCACTCTTGATTATTAAGAGAGTTAGACAGGTGAAATGTTGGCAGGAGTTAGAGGCTGCTCTCTGCTCTTCTGACTACAAGCTTGAATATTACTCAGCTATGGTCGAACTTGAAGAATGATTTCCTGATAGAAAATTTATTTGTTTGAATTTCATGTAAAAAACACAATTACTTTTTTGCCGACCCAATATTATCACTGTGTTTGTTATTTCACTTTTTTCATTTAATACTATATCGTCTGCAATGTGCAATATTCTTAAGACTTTTGGCGGTATTTTAATTTATAGTTAGATGAAAATTTAGACAGAAAAACGTGATTTTGAATGTTTGATAAAGTTTGGGGAAGTCCAAAGACCTAATGTTTTCGATATTAAAATAGGTCACATTCACGCCTGGAAAGTTGAGGATGTTAGTTTTTCAGAAATAGGACGTTGTATTAGGAGACATACATCTACTGCATTTAGATGCAGTAGATGTATGTCTTCTGCATCTAAAGTATGTCATCTGCATCCAGCTTCCTTCTATAGCTGGAAAATATTTTATTTGGGGGAATATGGTAGCAGATGCAACAATACACGCTTTATAGAATCCCTATCAAACTGTAAAAACCTCTAATTTATTTGCTTCAAAATTTGATATTTTTATTACTGGTATCTTTTACTGTGTTTTTGCACAAAATAAATCTAATTTACGTTTATTTTATGCAATTTTCAAAAAATTTTCACTTAATAAATTTATATATGGTCCCTTAACTCATGAAAATAACATTTTATTTAATATAAATTAAACTACTGAATGTAAAAAATTGAAATTTTACACAGCCATGTAATATTAATTTCTGCATCTATTTCCATCGAAATTTGGCTAGGTCGCTATTCATAATTTTTTTAAATATTAATTTAATAATTCATATTAATAATTTATTAAAAATCATAATATAATAACATTAAATTATGTTTGGGTCGTTTAGTTCTAATAGTACGAATAAAAATCAGCTTCTTACTACCAATATTATATGAGATATGAATTGAAGTATGAAAAAATATTTTAACATAGGGGGAGGGGGATTTTGGGTGCTCATAACTCACTCATTTTCTGTCCAAATTTATTGAAAATTGGTTTCCGGGGTTAAAATGAGCTAAATTTTTGAAGTATGAAGTGAAATCTAGGGGTTGCTAATGAGAAAAAAAAAGTTGGTGCGAATTTTAATATGTAGATGGCCCCTTATGCAATTTTTATGCATAGCAAATTAAAGTGTACGTCAATCGTAAACGATTGGTATCTGTAACTTTGCTGTACGACGAACGATGGCCGAAAAAAGTACAAGTGGGACTTTTTTTCCCCTCAGCTGTACATGGTGTGTTTATACAGGAACGTAGCCAGAAATTTTTTTCTGTGTTGGGATGGTGAGAGGCATGGGCGCAGGAGCATAGGGCAAGGGGGGCAATGCCCCCCACCTGGATTTTTGTATTCAGTGTTATTCCTTGCTTTTTTGCTCTTTCCAACATGGTAACCATACGTTGAAGTAGTCTTTACCCCCCTCCTCCTAGGAAATAGTCTGCCGGCGCCCATGGTGAGGGGGTATGAAATGCAGTGATGTATAAATGAACGAAATACTTGCGCAATAATAAAAACAAATTATTCTTGCTAATTTAGACATAAATTGGGTGTGGGG
Source organism: Cheiracanthium punctorium (assembly GCA_038373885.1). NCBI lineage: Eukaryota > Metazoa > Arthropoda > Arachnida > Araneae > Cheiracanthiidae > Cheiracanthium > Cheiracanthium punctorium. The sequence continues at coordinate 498,114 of JAWZYV010004175.1, forward strand.
GATATATCCTGAAAATTTTATCCCGATATACCATGCTCCCCGACTCCGAAATTATTTTCTAGGTATGGCCCTGGTCGGAAGCTATTTAATCTGGATTTTCGGAGCCATGTAATTTTATATGCCAAAGTCGTATTCATTTTCTTAAATCGTAGTCGAAACAATCGACATATTTATACACGCGTCTTATTTTTAATCTGGAGCCTGATACTTACAGCTTTTTAAATGGAGTCTATAATTTTTAAGCTGGAGCATGTACTTTTTAAGCTGAAACTTTACTCTTTTTTTTGGAGCTAGACCTGGAACAATAAAATTTTTTTAAGGTAAAGAGACGGACCGAATGGCAGAAAAGGGTGAATTTTTCATAAAGCGATTTCATTATTAATATTTTGTTAAAAATATTTTAAAATGGGGGGGGGGCGGGAGCTGACTTCCTGATTCACCTCCTCGGGTACAAGGGGTCAGAGCCGTATCCAGAAAAAAATTTATCCGGACAAAAATTTCGGAGGGTGACCAAACGAAAGAAAGGTTGAATTTTTCACAAAGACTTCATCTTTATTAGTTTGTTAACAAAAGTTTAAATTTCGGGGGTGTGGTGGACCAGACCCCTGGGTACGGCCTTGAAGGGGGTACTCCCTCTCCAGTGGTCCTAAAACCCCCCCTCCCGCTCCTCCAAGAGTTACGACTTTGACTATAGGGTCGAAGCTTTCCCGAATGTATTCCAAAGTGGGGGTGTTGAAAATTGCATCTTCCGTTCGCTTTATCATGAAATTTATGGTGTGGACTAGGAATAAGACTAGGAAAGGGGGGGGGATTCATCGCAGATTGTCAGCTTCGGCGGTCTGCTGAAGCAGAAAAAACAAAACTGCTGTTTCGTTGGAATTTATTTTCCTCTTAGCTTAGATTTAGCTATTGCATTAGCATCTTGGAATATTGTTCATCGAATCGTTGAATAAACACTTCTGTGGTTGGATCATTTTTATGTCCTTGTAAATAATGATAACAATTATCTAAATAAATTAATCCAGTCAAAAATGAGCAAAAATTTGTAATTTATATTTTTTTAAGTGAATCTAATATTGTTTATCATGCTGTGTATGAAGTATATACTATCATATATAGTGTATATTGAATCAGCCATTACTATACTTAAATTTATATTCAGTTCAAGGAAATTAATGTTTAAAAAATGGAAGATTTTGTAATATTGTCTTTTACTAAATGCAGATTTTAAATTAATGAAAGCGACACAGAAGAAGTATACTAGTTCTTTAGCTCTTCTATAGTGTTTCATTATATTTAATTAAAATACCGACAAGTCTAATCAAACAGTTATGAATATTATGTCATTTTAGGAGCTTTCAGAATCAAATATTGTTTACTAATGTAAGCAATGTTGTATTACTCAGGTAAGTAATCGAAAATTAAGCCTGGCCTAAATAATTTTCTCTAGAATTTCAGTTTTTCCGTTTATTTTTACATACGTGGTTGAGTAAGGATAACAAAAGTAAATAAAAAGCATCGGAAAAAATTTTGATTTTAAAAAGATGTGCATATTTAACAGTATATTATAGAACGTTAATATAATTAAAATAGTTTTACAAAAAATTACTGTTAATATACTTGATTGAAGAAAGCCAGAATGTTGGTTGCGAAGTTTTTTTTAAACATTTTACAATTGTTTTTGTTGTTGCTAATGCCCTCTGGCAACCCGCAGGGCGGTGCCAGAACCTTCAAATAGACAGGCGATGGGCAGAAGGGGCGGCTTCCATTTTAATGAGCCCCAGTGGGAGGAACTCCGACTCAGCTTGGGGTCCCCTAGTTTTGAACCAATACGAGAGGAGGGACCCACCCCCTGAAATCAGCACCCCCAGAGGTATCGTTTAACGGAGGACATTGAAGCCACAATTTGGCGGACATTGAAGCCACGACGGATTTTACGTGCACCAGCTCCCATTAGGGTACAAGGTCCCACAGCAGTCGAGCCGAGAGGAAGCTGACCCTCCCAAGCACTGGCCAAGCCAGATGCTGCTTCACTTTTCATGTTCTTATGGGAACGGAGTTTAGTGCCCAGACCACTGTGGGTTTTACAATTGTACTAAAGTATTATACATGTTAAAAAAGACGTATATTTTCATTTTTAAATTGAATGAAATAGTCATAATAAAGCTACCATAAATCAAAGAACCTGTTCTCAAAAGAACAGGAAAAAGAACTGTTCTTTAAAAAAGAATGGGAACGGTGACCAACTGTTCTTTGAAAATAACGGTTTCCCCCCCCCCCCTCTACTAAGAACGAAAAACTGCCTGAACTGTTGACGAACTGATGAAATATTCTCTTCGATATTTTTCTCAGAACTTTTGACGATACTAACTTTTAAATTGTTCTACAGCCGACGAAGATAATATTAATAAATTGTTCTACAGCCGACGAACATAATGTTAATAATCAGCCGATGAGAATTACTTGTTCTTCAGTGCCACATTTTTATGAATGAAATTTAGATGATAAAGTATCTTTTTTTTTCTGCCGTGAAAATCTGTTGTGATTATTTGGTGCACTTTTAACTACATTCGTGTTTGGTTGCCGGACTTCGCCGATTACTAGCTGACTGAACTAAACTGTTTTCAATCTTCTGGTGGAGAAAGAACGTTCCCGATTCTATCAACGTATTTGATGGTTTACTTCTGTTTTGGATGATTCTAGCTGTTGATTGCCTATTTTTACATCGAAGTGCCTGCGTTATTATTTTTGGATTACCACTCTATGAAGTAAGTGTGATTTTCTTTTATTGTAAGCATGAAGTTAGAACAAATTTCTGGAATGTACCGTGTTCTCAAAACAGAGAAAATACATAAAATTAAGCTTTTTGCATAGAATCATATTTGATAAAGTCGGTGATAGAAGTACTCGGAAGAGATTATGCGCGTTTGCCGGTTTGGCTTTGCAGAGGATAGTGTCGAGTTGACAAATAAAGCAGAATGAGTAAAGCAAGAATTTAAAATTCATGAATTGATCTTAATTGCAAACACTTTGAATATTGATTCGTCTGGTGAGCAAAGTGATTTAGTAACGAGAATTGTTTCTTATTTGAATGACTTAGAATTATTCAGAGGTAATATAATTCTTGATGAAGACAATGAAAGTGACTTAGAAACCAATACTACTGATGTTAGCCAGTTTAACGAAAGTGTACACAGTGATAATGAGAGTTGCAAAAGTGACTTTGAAAATAATGAAAATGAGGTTAATGAGCATAATAAACATGTCGACAAAACAAAAAATAAAATTGAAAGAAACAATTCTGGTTCTCATTCAAGACGGCTTCCCTTCCAGAATGTTGACAATGTAAGCAATGTTGTTCAGAATAGTGCTGATATATTTCATTGTAATTGTAATATTAACATTACTGTTGATGGTAGAGTTTCATTGCTCCGTTTGATGGTCATAATCATGAGAACATAGGCAGCTGGATTGAATGTTTTGAAGATGCTGCTGCTGTTTTCAATTTGAATGAATTTCAGAAATTAATTTTCGCTAAACGACTGATGACAGGAAAACCAAAACTTTTCGTCCTTAGCGAGTCTAAATTGAATTCTTGGCAAAAATTTAAGAATGCTCTACTCAATGAATTTAAATCTAGTTACAATTCTGCTGAGCTGCATGAATTGCTATCAAAACAGAAAATGAAGAGCAACGAGACGCTAAAAGAATTCTATCTCAACATGAAAAAAATTGCAAAAAAATGGTAACATTGATGATATATCTAATAAAATACATTATTGATGGTATACCTGGATCCGCATTTAAAAAATCTTGCTTGTATGGATCTAACACTTTGGCTGATTTTAAGAACAAATTGAAAATTTTTCAACAGTTATGTGATGATGAGGAGAGGGTACGAGAGTCGAAACCAAAATTCGAAATAAAATCAAAATATGAGTAATTTTATTTTTTATATATTTAAGTATGAATTTAAAAATGTTTGCAAACCCATTAAGTGAGATGCAGTAAGTTAGTAAAGAAAATTCTCGGGATAACAGACGTAATAACACTTGTTTTAATTGTGGGGGAAATAATCATATTTCTAAATATTGTGTTCACAAAGAAAAGGTAACAAAATGTTTCAAATGTAAGGAGTTTGGTCATAAAACTTTTGAATGTACTCGAGTAAGTCCTAAATCAGAAGTAGCGACTGTAAATATTAAGGTCAATTCCAAATTGAGCAAGCTAATTAAAATAAATGGTATGAATGTATCCGCATTAATCGATACCGGAAGCCAAGCTACTTTGTGTAAATCCCTTTTTGAAAAGTTTCACACTGACAGACTCGAACTCGTAAACTCCACATTGAGCAGTTTTGGTCAATGTCAGGTGAAATCCCTAGGTTTTTTTAAAGGCGATATAGAAATCGATAACTTTCGATGCACTGCTGATATTTATGTAGTTGACAACAACGTGATGACTCATGAAGTCATTTTAGGTTTAAATGTTCTGTTAGAAGGCAAAACAATAATAACCCAAAATGGTGTTACCATTAAAAGTAAATCACCTAAAGTCGAAGAAATGATGTCAGTTTTGCCTATTAATGTTGCCAGCGTCGAAAATGAAATACACGTTGATCCGAGTGTTCCCAGTTGTTTTAAAGAGACTGTTAGTTTCAAATTATGTTCCACTTAAGATCAAATCTACTGATGTACAAATGAAAATCCTCCTAACTGACGATGTCCCTATTTGTTCCACACAGCGCTGATTTACCCCAAGCTGAAAAGAAGATTGTTGAAAACCAAATAATGGAATGGCTTGATGAAGGAATTATTCGCCCTAGTTCCTCTAATTATTCTTCCCCAATCGTATTTGTAAAAAAAAAAAGACCATTCATATCGTCTTTGCATTGACTACAGGCGACTAAATAAAAAGACTATCCGCGAGCATTTTCCTCTTCCAGTAATTGATGACGTCATAGACCAGCTCCATTCTGCCCGTGTATTCACAACTCTTGATCTCAAAAACGGTTTTTTTACGTGGATGTAGAGGAAGCTTCGTGCAAATTCACATCATTTGTTACACACGAAGGTCAGTACAAATTCCTCAAATGTCCTTTTGGCTTGACCAACTCGCCAAGTGTATTCCAGAAATACATTTATACTGTTTTTCGCAAGTTGATAAAAGATGGTATCAGTGTAATCTACATGGACGACCTCATAATTCCTTCCCACGATGAAGCCGAAGGTATTGACAAATTGGCACTCGTGTTGCAAACTGCCGCTGATTATGGTCTGGAATTTAATCTAAAAAAATGCCAATTTGTAAAACGTGAAATTGAATTCCTAGGATATAGAATTGTCAACGGTAGCCTGTATCCATCGTCGAATAAGACTAAAGCTGTTTTACGTTATCCTGAACCACGATGTACTAAAGATGTCCACCGATTCCTTGGATTAACTGGATACTTTCGAAAATTCATACGAAATTATTCAATTATTGCCAGACCGTTAAGCGACCTCCTTAAAAAGAATAATAAATTCAAATTTGGTGATGACGAGCGACATTCTTTTACTCATCTGAAGTCTCTACTAGCTGAAAAACCGATTCTTGCGATCTATAACCCAAGTTACGAAACAGAATTGCATGCTGATGCTAGTTTGGAGGGTTATGGAGCAATTTTGTTGCAGAAACCCCCTGGTGACAGTAATTTTCACCCCACGTACTTCATGAGCAAGAAAACATCAGACGCTGAAAAGAAATATTCGAGTTACGAATTAGTAGCCCTTGCAATTATCGAGCGCTTAAAAAGTTTTGTGTTTACCTTTTGGGGATTCCATTCAAAATAGTAACTGACTGTTCAGCATTTCAGAAGACAATGGAAAAACGAGATCTAGCGATGCGTGTTGCACGTTGGGCTTTATTGTTACAAGAATTCAATTATGTCATAGAGCATCATGTAGGTCTCAAAATACCACACGTTGACGTCCTAAGTAGAGCCCCTGTAAGCATTTTATGTGTTTCTGTCGCAAATGCCTTACCTAAATTAAAGACTCTCTCAAAAAAAAGATACCGAAATCAAGACAATTATGGAATTATTAAAAACCACCACTGATGAGAATTATTCTGATCGAAATGGCATACTATACAAATTTGTTGACGGCAAAGAACTGATAGTTGTACCGGAAAGCATGCAAACTGAAATTATAAAAGATGCTCACGAGAAAGGACACACCGGAATTAAGTATACCGAAAAACACATTGAAGATTAATTTTTCATTCCGAAACTTCATCAGAAAGTAGAAAATATTATTATAGCCAATTGCATTGATTGCATACTTGTGAATTTTAAAACAGGCAAAAAAGAAGGCTTTTTACACCCGCAATTCAAAGCAGACATCCCTTTACACACATACCATATAGATCATTTAGGTCCTTTGGAAAGCACTCGTAAAAATTACAAGTACATACTCGTCGTAATTGACGCATTCACTAAGTTCGTCTGGATTTATCCAACAAAATCTAGGACCTCCGCCGAAGTGATAGTGAAGTTAGAGACCCAGAAGGCAATTTTCGGAAATCCGTCACAGATAATATCCGATAGAGGAACAGCATTTACTTAAGAGTGAATTTTCAGACTACTGCACTAAAGAGAATATAGCCCACCATCTAATTACTACCGGCCTTCCAAGAGCGAACGGACAAGTTGAGCATATCAATCAAGTCATAATACCAGTATTAGCAACATTGTCTTTGGAGCATCCGACTGAATGGTACAAACATATGAATGAGGTTCAGAACACAATTAACTCAATGTACCAACGAAGCATTGATGTTACTCCTTTTGAATTACTCTTCGGTACCAAAATGAAGAATAAGGGTCTTGACCATCTGAAAGAACTTGTAGAGACTGTGTTCAAACTTCAATTCGAATCCGAATGAGAAGAACTACGAAAACATGCTAAGAAACAAATCTTCCGAGTCCAACAGGAAAATAAAAAGACCTACAACCTTAGGAGAAGAGATGCGCACCCTTACAAAGTTGGTGACTTAGTTGCCATAAAAAGAACACAATATGGACCACATCTGAAGTTAAAGACCAAATTTCTGGACCATACAAAATTACCATGGTTAAAGACGACAACACCTATGATGTGATCAAAGAAGGATCCCACAAAGGCCCCAATTGTACTTCAACTTGTGCTGAGTATCTCAAGAACTGGACAATTACCAAATAACCTTATAAACTTAAAAAAAAAAAAAAAGACTTTTTGACTTTTTTCCTTTTGATGTTAACCCAGATACTTTCAATTTGTATTTTTGCTGTTTGTTTGTTTTGTTATTTTTTTTTTCTCTTTTCAGTGACCTGGAGACCAGATCACCAGAGGATGTGGTGCCACTTGATGATGCTATCCTGCCACTACCAATACACTACATAATTCGTCTTAGCGCACAAGATGTCAGACTTCACAAGAGATGCCGCCACTTGCAAGCATTATAGGTTTCCATGGCAACAAGGCTAGGGAAATCGCCATTCTGCTTTTCGCGCCAGAGCGTATAGATGTACTTTAGACGCAGATGAAATTCCACGCTTGATGATAGACGTTCCAAAAAACTATTACTCATTTTTTTTTAAACTTTCTCTTTTAACATGTAAATAAGCTGTCTAATTTGTATTGGTTTATACTTTCATTAAATGTTAATTGTACTATGCTGGAGTATCATTTTCCACATAAATATAGCTCTTTTCCAGGGACACTTAAAATAATTCTAATACATCATGCTCTATCGGTATCTTTGTAACTACTAGACGGGTTCTTAAACTTTTTCACTGATTGAAAGCTACACTATATCTGAGTGTTATAGGCTACCTTTTATGCATACATCATAAATAGTTCTTTTACAGGGACACTCATAAGAATTACATTAAGCTCCATTTGTATCCCTGTAATGACAGAAATGATTCTAAAACATTTTCGCTGACAAAAAGGAACACTATTCTTGAGTAATATAAGCTACCTTTCTAGCACATATCGCAATTTTACAGGAACACTCATAAGAATTACACTATTCTTGATTGTCATCTCTGTAACCACTGAACCGAGTCTAAAAATTTTGTCAGTATTATAAATCTACCCTGTCCTGAGTAACGTAAGCTATAATTCATGCACAAATAGTTCTTTTACTGGAACACTCAAAATAATTCTAATACATTAAGCTCTATGGGCATCTCTGTAACTACTGAATTGTTTCTGACACACATATATGCGTGTGTTATGTATGTCTACATGTGTATAAATTTGGAGCCCCCCTCTATAAAAACGGAATAGCTACGGCCCTGGTGTAAGTGAGAAATATATAAGGATATTTAGAAAACATTTCATACACCAAGCGACTATCTGAATGTTGACATTCTCGAGATTTCGGACTTTCACGGTAACATATGTAAGAAGCAGATCATCCGTTTTCATATCTGTATCTGCGGATCTAACTTTTCAACGATCCAGCACACCTCTAGTTCTGCAGACAATTTATCCCTTTAACGCGCAATGTTCCCACTCTGGGAACACCAAACTCTGACATTTTGACTCTTGCCAGTCACGAAGAGATTTGATTTCTATAAAAATAGTTGCGGATGACATAGCTCCACAAGAATCCTTTAACTTTTTAGCACGTCATTTCCCGTAAAAAAAAATTGTTACGATTATTTTTATCAGCACCAACATCTGCTGAAAAAAGGGCAGCCATTGCCATCACTCGACTTAACTACCAGCAAGATGGCGAATGATCGAAACGTTCATCGCATGCCACAGATCTAGACCCCTTTTTTGACGACAGCTGGCTGTGCCGGTTATTAAAAAGTAACTGTCAACTGGTATACTCTTTACTAATTAATTATTTAAAACCAAAACATAAATTTAAAATTTGCAACTCTGCCGATGATGTAACAGACCACTTTAGCAGACATTTTAAAAAACTGATGTAATATAGTGAAGGTCTCGTTCAAAAATGGAAAAAAAATGTGTAGTAAGCTGGTTTCAGTTGCAGTATTAGTTATTTCTTATGCATGCTTGCAGCAGCTTTTAGTGTGGGTTTCAAGTAAGAATCTTATAATACTGGGTTCCTGTTGAAGGAGCTTTCCGGTATTCAGCCCCAATGAAGGAAGGAGAGTTATTTTTGCCATTGCTCCATTCTATGGAGATTGCATTGCACAAAACATGATTAGAGAACTCATGTCATGAAAGGTATTTTGCTTTAATTGTTCTGCGGAACACATTTTTTTTGTTGATGTGGAAAATCGCACAGTGGTACAGGCCAGAAAAGTGTACTGTACCAAAAACTTATCTATCATCTTACCTTCATAATAACAAAACTATTAATCTTAGGAACAAATTCAGTGTCCTTATTTAGCTTTTATAGTCAGCTGGCTGTTATGACCATGTTAGCCCAGTTGTAAGAGGAGTCATTCTCGTGTCTGAAGGGTTGCGAGTTCGATCCTGGGACCAACTAAAGACTGTTGTGCTTGATGATGGCAACTTGGGGCACATTAAATATGTTGTGGTCACAAAGTCCTCCAAGTTCCCATGTAAAATGATACTTCTGGGGTTGGCATAACTAAGCCTTGGGTCTTAGCTTATCAATGCTTGGTACTTGCTTATCAATCTAATCTGAATTAGGGGTTAGTGCAAAATGCTGTAAAACAGCTAAAGTGCCTAGTCCCCATAAATCCATGAAGGAACAGACAAACAAATGACTTTGAGTCCGCGTCAGTGCTGGGCAAGTGAGGAGCACTGTGCAGAATGACCAGAACTGGTGCTTTTGCTGCTTTCTATTTATTGTAACTCAAGACTCAGATGTGACAGTGCAGTGATTCTTTCCTGGGTTTATAGAGTTTATTTAGACCAATCGAAAGTGTAATTTGGACAATATTTATAGGTAAAAATAACCAGGAATTGTATAAAAATTCAATATGGCAGCCTCAGCTCGTGATAGAGCCACCCGGAAATATAAATCACATCGTTGAAAAGAGGGGGTCATGGAGCATGCATATGTACCCCATTGTCTGGTGCCGAGCAATCGAGGCAGTTTTTGGAGTTTTTCAAAGCTGTCAAGGCATGGTTAGTAAACGGCGCCAACCCCACAAGCACCTCTATCGCTGCTGTACCTGTGTCAATGGAAAAAACAAAAGAAAACTTGTCGATTAGGTTAACAAATATTGTCCCCCCCCCCTCCTCTTATCCAATTTCTGTTGAGAGTAAAATGGATGTCATCAGCTATTAAAGGGTCCACACAGACATTTTTACTGTGAGTTTTGTAAATTTTATAACAAATACTTTGGCCTTTTTGAGAATGTCTAAGTCAGATATTGTTTAGAAATGTTCTTTAGGCTCAAATATGGACATTTCTGCATTCTCCCCCAAAATAGCAGTTTTCTTACAGGCTTTTTGCAATGTCCGAGTCGGATATTGTTTAAGACTGTTTTTTAGGCTCAAATATGGACATTTCTGCATCCCCTTCCCCCCCCCCCCCCCCCCCCCACAAATAGCAGTTTTCTAACTTTGGTATATTATATATAAAAATAAAAATAATAATACATTAAGGACAGGTTCCTGTTCAAGAGGTGTAATTCAAGGGTCAAATGTCATATGAGCCCAATTCAAGATAGGTTTTTTGGAATTTGACTTTTTTTTTTTTTTTTTTGGATCATAAACAGAACAGAATATTTTGTAAAGCATTAAATACTATGCCGGAAAGAAAAATCTAAATACAGAGTCTTACTTTCATGTAAAAATGTTTGGTGAATTGGTATATTATGTTGTATTGAGTGACTAGCGTACAACTATAGCCAAAAACAAACAGCCTGTTTGTACAAACAAAATTCTTTATTGTAACATTGGCCCCCCTTCTTCGCCTGTGGGATCTTCTTCCAAAGTTAAATCATCAAGCATATCTTGTAGTGTAATTTGTGGTACATTATCATCCATTTCATCTTCATCTACTGGTAGTTTGGTAGGGTCTAAAGAGGAAAGAAAAAAATTCTTAATATTCAGTTATAAATAACTATTTATTTTTAATTTAAATATCAGGATAAAATTTTAAAATTCTATTTCCATTGCTTTATGCATACATTGTGATGATAGATTTAAAAAAAAAAAAAACTATTTCTTTAAATTTTCTCATTTTAGCTGTGAAAACGTACACAAAAACTTTAGTTTCAGAATTATGTGATTAAAATTAAAACAACATTTACAGCTATTTTAAAAAAAAAATTTAAACTGTATTCTCACACAATAAAAAATAAATACAGTCAACTCCAGTTATAGTGAACCTCTGGGGACCGGCAAATTTCGTTCACTATAAGCGAAATGTTCCCATATGAACAAGGAATACATTATATACATAAGTAAAAAATACTGTTTTATATCCACACTGAATATTTACGTAAGTCAAACATAATTAATCGTATTTATGTCTTATTACTCTTAAGTGCTACAATAATTTAGGAGATTTCGTTCAATTGGCCAGAAAGTGCTATAGTCAATCAAGCAATAGCGTGTAGTGGTAATCCTTAACCTGTACTATTGCACCGGGAATAGAAAATGGAATCGTTCAAGGACAAGAGAAACATGTTCGTTTTTGTTCACCATGAAATGTACCCTACTTTTTGTTAAGTACTTAGTAGCCGAAAAATGCTATTGATTTTAACAGACTAAGAATTTAATCCCCATTTACAGATGCCCCAGGATAGTAAGCGTGAATACAATTAGGAGGGACATAATTTGATGAATTTGATTGAAGCGCTTGTGGTCTTTCCTTTCTGGTCAAGAATGAGAATGAAAAAATCTGCATGTTTCTTTAGAAAATTGTCTTTCTAAAGACCTTCCTCAACTACTACCTTCCTCAATGTGGAAGAGTGGGTGTCATAGCCTTTCTTGCAGGGGGGGGGGGGGGGGGTTATCTTTAGCCGGGGGTGGCAGGAGTTTGGGGAGGCATACAACACAGGACTTGGGCTATTTTGCAAAGGAATCGAAGAGCTAAAGATAAGTATGCATCACTGCAATGCCTAGTTTTGCAGCAGTCAAGAATCTCAAAGCCCTTTTTCTAGTGCGCTATTATTACCCTCTCCCCTTTGCCATGTTGGCCTAGTCACAGACAATTCCCCTGTATTTCGGAACAGATGCTTGATAATCTCTTTGTTTATTTATTAAATGCAATACAACAGACAACCTTTTACAATTTAGACATCAAATAACTTCATCTTCGTCATTTCCAGAATTTTCGAAGTTCAGTTTTTAGGTTCACTATAACCGAAATCATGTTCACTAAAACCGAAAAATGCTATTCACATTTCTAATGTAAGTGAATCAGGACTAACGATTTGAGTTCACTATAGCCGAAAGTTCACTATATCCGGGTTCATTATAACTGGAGTTGACTGTATATATTGAATTTTCAGTCAGACTGCCACATTAACTATAACTGATATTTTCAAGGAATTTTTTTTTAATACCACTACAAACCTAGTAAATAAGAACTTTGTAAATAAGTTGTTGTAAGATTTTTGGCACACAGTGTTTTGCGTCAAATCAGCTGATAGATTCAGCTCATGTGACTATTAGGAATGTGCAGACTTTTCTAATAGCATCTTAAAATCTCTAGATCAGAGTTTCTCAAAACTGTGCTCTGCAGAACACTTAATGAGCAAGGAAGTAGTGAGTGCTCTTCAAAAAAGTACCTTGTTGGCGTAACTATGAATTCACTAGACTCACAAGGGGGATGATTCTGGTCAAACGCCGCAAATTCTCGATCGCGTTGTCGCATGTTAGGGGGGGGGGGGTGAGCAACAGTGAAGGGGAAACAGCCACAGGAGCTATTCTGGTCAAACAACTATCGCACTCTGCAACTGCTGACGTCACCTTGTGACTGGAAGTAAGGAATCTATGAATGCCGACTGCAAGAATCGCCTTTTATTGATAACCATACAGCATTAACCAATCAAAACTCGCAGAATAATAATTTCTGGGAAAATATGGTTTTCCACGGTTTTGTTTCAAGCCGCAAATATTTTGTTTACAATATTTTTTAGTGTATATTTTTATCATGTATAAGACACTGAAAAAAAAAAAAAAAAAAACTATTTTTTTTTTTTTTTTTTTTTTACTTTTTTAAAAGAATATTGGTAAATTAAGTTGGAAAAGGTAGAATTTCTCACAAAAAATACTGTATTGATATCTAATTTACAGAAATCACAAATTCACAATGAGTGCCCAATCTCCCTCGGCACCCATTCTGGCTACTGTTTTGCATTCTGTGTTCAAATTCGATTACCCTTTTCCCTTAAATTGACCCTGCTTGCAAGAATAGCCTACTTGCTGCAGTACTGGTGATTGATGATTTTTCTTTTTGCCTAATTTTGATAAAGTGAGAAAATTTATTACACTGATTTTCCAACAGGAGATGTTTTTCTTACAATAACGGATTTTTCATTTATTTAACTCTTGAAGGAGAGCTGGTTCATCAACAACATTGTTATTTGCATCAACTTTAATTGCAGTAGGACTGGTTCCCATTTAATGTGATTATTTTCACTTGGGAGTTTGAATATAGAAATACATGAATACAGTAGAATCCCGATTCATCGTTTTTTAAGGGGTGCGGCTGAAAAAACGATGAATGCGGGTTCAAGTCAAACTACGAAGAAAGAAGTGTTTATGCAAGTACGTAATGACTGTATAACAAATAAAAATTTGTTACAAATCAAATAAATCAAAGATGAAAATAAGCAATACTTATTTTCCAAAAATCAGTATTTTCTGTTAAGTTTTTCATCATTTTTTAAATTAAACAGTGAATTTTCACGATTTACAAAACTTTTCTCGACCTTTTCTGAGATTTTATGTTTGTATATAAAAGTTCATACCGTTTCAAATACTATTATTGCTTCAAACTTCATTCTAGTGCAATCTCTTCCTCAGTAGCAAGAATATTATCCTCTGCTTCGCCATTATTTTCGTTTTTGCATTATCACACCTTCCTTTCATGTTTAGGATGCCACATGCCTCAACTTCTTGATTAATGGAAAAAATTATTAAATTTTACGCTATACACAACCTCTCCAACACGCAACCATTGTTCATCTAATCATCATCAGACCAAGAAACAATTACAGTTTGTATGCCATATTTCCACTTAACCTTCAATTTCGTTTTAGCCAGGAGAAAAATTTTACAACGATGGATGCGGGAAAGTCAATTTATGACGAACGATACATGCGGGTTTCTTTAAAGCTATTCAAATACAAGTTGTGCAGGGACCACAGAAATAAAATGATCAATACGGGAACGATAGATCGGGGTTTCACTGTAGTGTGTTAATCTCACTGCCAGAGCCGTTTCAATTGTAATGTGAGATAATTATGTTTGGTGGTGAATCAAAGATTAAGTTTATACTGTAGTGCAGGATATAAATATGAAGTGTAGAATTAAATTGTGTTTTGGCTCAGTTTGACTCCATGTCATTCAATGTGCAAACTTGCACATTACAATACTATAAAGAAAACTAATTTAAAGTATTTGTTAAACAACAAATTATATTTTTTCTAAGGTATAGCAAAAAATCAAATTTGTTACATACCTTTATAAATATTAACATTTTGTCTATAAACAGGGTCTTCTTCCAGATCTTCCAAAAATTCATCATAATCTCTGTTACAAAAAAAAATTAAATAAATAAGTTATTTGAAATACAAATAATTGATCTGTTACAAATTTTATTACAACTAATATAAATATAATTAGAAGTTATATTCAATTACAGCCACAGTACTGTAATTCCCAGAGAATACCTTTTTTTTTTTTTGAAAGAAGAACACCACAATTTCATCAAAAGCTAGTGTTCTTGTTTAAATTTAAGTAACTAAGATCCAGATTTTGGTAAAATACTGCGAATCTGTGAACATTTCCTCAAGTTGGGAGGGACTGCAGATCTGAAAGGGAAAGAACTTGCCAGAGCTATTTCCACTGAACTTTCATAATCTGCAATTGATAATGTCAACGTGGGACAGGAAGAAAGTAATATCACTGAAAGAACTGAACTTCATCGATAACCATGTACATGAATAGTGTGTTAATCAATTAAAATAAAATATTTTCCATGAGTAGTAGCTGTTTTGTTTCTTTATGCTTTATCCTTATTACTCCTAATCCAACAATGTGAATATGTCAGATGCATTTAGATGCTAATTTTCATTCTAAATGCACAAATTTTTTAGGTAAAATTCAAGTATCAAATAGCTTTTTGATATATACTTATAAACACAATAAATCTTTGATTATAATTTATCATAATAGAGATAGATTATTCATTTTAATGTCAAGAGCTTAAGATAAGCAATTATGACAGCAATACTATTATATATATCATTCTTTACAGAAAAATTTAGAACATTTTTAAAAGCAGAAACATAAGTGTTGCTCATTATAAAACACTTAACACAACAATCTTTTTGTGTTAAATCTGGTAATATTGTTGTCAAATGAACAGAGCTTTTGCAGATATCCCCCCCCCCCAAAAAAAAAGCTGTATATCACTATTAATGTAATTTTGGGAAACCCTGTTTTTTAACTTTAATGTTATTTCTATCCTTTAAATGAAGATTAAGCTGTAATAAACATTTATATACTTAATGCAATGCTCCTCAACCTTTTTTATCGCCATGGACCGGTCAATGTTTGATAATTTTACTTTTACGTCGAAACAAACCACAGTAAATAAAATGGAAATAATTTACTGTTCCTTGGGCGGCCTGGTACCACTTCAGGGTGTCTACCACAAAAAGTAAGCTTGATTTCTTGACCTTTTTAGATTTTTTCTTGACCATAACAAATACGAAACTAATATCAAAAATACATCGTGCCAGAGATGCAGAATATGTTCTATCCGGCGATCTACGATTGGAGGAAATTTTAGCCATCTAGGAAATTTTGCAGAAAAATATACAACTGATTTTGATTTTAACAATGAATTAAAAAATTCTTCGAGTTTTTCTTTTTCCGGCCCATTTTTAAAGCGATTTTTTTTCAACTTTTTCACTGATCAGCCGTTTGCTTTCAGTTAACTTGGACCAATTGCTATTTAAAAAAAAGATTTACAATGTAGCTTGTACATTGCAAATCTTTTTACATCTATGGTAACACAGAACTTATGAAAGTCTATAATATATCATAAAACTTTGGGGAAATTGAAGTTATTAGCTATGAAACATGGGGATCAGTGATAATTATATTTGGAATCCAAGTTATTGTTTTTAAAAAAGAAAATGTGGAAATAATCAAACCACTGAATTTAACAGGGAATGAAGGGATAAAAAAAAATTACTCTTAAATCCAACAATTTTAACCTTTTTTTGAGGAGGGAAGGTGGATAACTGATATACTTTTCTCAAGGTTTGAAGATACATACTTGCCAACTTTTGAAATTCCCAAGGTGTAAAACAACACCCAGTTGACATATTGAACTATTGTCAGTTCACTATACAACTATTTGGCAGACATCATTTTTGATGATTTCTGCTAAATAAGATGCAAATGACATTTTAAATGAATTTTATAAATAGCAAACGAACAGTATTTTAAAGTTTTCTTATGAAATAAACACGTGAAAAACTTAAGTTTGTCTGTTTGCATAGTTTAAATAGCATAAAATAATAAAATTTACATAACACACTTAATATATATTTCTTAAAAAAAAAAAAAAAAAAGAAACTACAGCGAACGGTTTTAATCCTCGCCTCAGGTCGGGAGGGAGAAGAGTGGACACTCAGCAGATGCCCCCCTCCACACACACACCATTGATAAGAGGATAAACAAATCAACTTCCTTTCTCCCAGGAAATCACTCGTGAAATCAAAATACAAATTAAGGAAGTTAAGAAAAGATACATAAAATAATTTCTCTGACTGAACTTAGCAGAAAAAATTAGAAACTAAGAATTTGAATGAAATGGAAAAAACGTAGTTGAGTCGCAAATCGTGACCTAATGCTTCATTTCTTTACCTTTTCTTGACTTTCGTGACCTTTTTCCCATTTCTTGACTTTTCTGCGACTTTCGTGACCTTTGCATGATGGTAGACACCCTGCACTTGATCCACGGCCCGGTACAGGTTCGCAAACCGGCGGTTGAGGATCACTGACTTAATGTATTAAAAGGAATTAATGCCTCTAAACTGCCATAGACCATAATACAGTACAAAGCCGAAAATCCGGAATGGACGGGACTACGGCGATTCCGGATTCTCGGATTTTCCGGAATATTGGTCATAAAAAAAAAAAAAAAAAAAAAAAAAAAAAAAAGTAGCGGCTACGTCATGGATTACGGGGTCTCGCCGTGAACTATGTATTTTTATAACGTTTTTCGAAATCGCCGCGATCCGTAGGTTGTACTGTAGAAATTGTTCAATTGAATTCACTTAAAAAAAATAATAAAATAAAATAAAAAGAAAATAAAAAAAAGGCGCCCTACTAATTGGCGCGTATATATTGCTTGCCCAATAACGTGAACATAGTCACAACTTAAAATTTAAAAAAATCTTCCAGTATCAAAGGATAAAAAGATATAACAGCAATTTTTATCCCCATCCCATGCACTAAAACACTGATTGTGGGTGCGCTGACGTTTCCCCCTTCACCGGAGTGACTGGAGCCAGTTTGTCTGTGACTGGAGCTTTCGCTTTCCAAACAAGTTGTTACATTCTTGTCTTCGTTGCACGTGCTTACTGATATTTTTATTTATGCGTTTTTTTAAACAAGGCTTCCAATGGTATTTACGCTAATGTATGTTTTTACTGCAGACTTGAATGATGTTATAAAGAGTTTAATTAATTTCTTTGCCTCCTTAGAAAGAATAACATTAAATTAAAAATAATATCTCTACCGATTATTAAAGCTTAAATGCTTTACACTAACAGGAAAGTGTCTCCACCCCCGTCTTTGCGTTTCTGTTTGGAAATAACAGTTAAATCTTTGGAATGCAAAGAAGGAAAGTTAGGTCACGAGTCAGATTTTACCCTGAGGTTTTGGATATATATATATACTATACTATATATATATATATATATATGTGTGTGTGTGTGTGTGTGTGTGTGCGTGTGCGTATGTATAGATATATATATATATATATATATTGACGCTATTGTTATGATAACAAACTAGTCTAATGCTTGAGCATCCTGTAGTTTATTTATCTATTTTTATTTTTTTTATTTTTTGAGGGAAGGGAAAAAACTGAAATCCAAAAAATGTCCGGTTTTTTGGTCTTTCCGGTTTTTAGGTGTCCGGATTTTCGGCGCTCTACTGTATATTGGAATTCTTTTGAGTGCTCTTGTAGAATAAGGATGCATACACAAATTTTGATTGAAAACTTTATCTTGTAATCCTTAATAACATATATCAATTTTGTTTTGTTTAAAGTACCTCTAAATCATGCTTTAAAGAATGACTGCCTGCAGAGCTTAATGTATTGGAATTCTTTTGGGTCATTCTGTACAAGAAATATAAATGCTACATAAACCATTTTCAATAGAGCACATGACACAGTACATAGGAATAACATATATAAATTTAATAGTAATTGATGTGTATTTAGGGAGTAGCAGTACAAACAGACAAACTGAAATAATAAACATTTTTAACCCCGTTGGAACGTGTTAAAAACAAAATTGTGAATCGAGACATATTAATGATAGTATTTTTTAGAGTTGTGTGTTAGTTATGAAGTAAATTTTTTAAAGTTGTATGAAGTAAAAATATACCAATTAAACTTTTTTTTATATGTAATGTTACAAAATTTTGGGTTGACCTGCTCTTTAGGGGTTAAGTTTAATTCAAAATTTGTATTTTATGTGTCAAAAAAGTAAATTTTGCATTTTGCTGCATGTAAATTGTTTAACTTGAATGTGTGTGAGATAGAGTTTTGGGTTCCTTCATTGTTTAACATAGGGCTTGGCGGTATCTTGCCAAATATTGCTGATATCACTTAGCTGACTTCAGTTTTGGGGGACTTACTTTTGGTGATATTTTGCCAAAAAGTCGCCAAGATTGTCAACATTTGGCATGATTTTATTAATAAGGCCTGTAATGTTTGCTTTCCTGCACTGGCATTACATAATGATACTAGTATAATGTCATCAATATACATGACAAATAGAAAATATTGCAAAAGTACTGGCAATTTCACCAAAAGTTATAAAAAGAGCAGCTTGCTCTGTTTTCAGTTCAGTTTTTAGTGAATGCTCATAGAGTTCACTGAGAGCCAAAATGCTTGGTATCTTTGTATTGCGGTATTACGAATGACACTTTCTTACTTGTTTTGAGCAACGTATTTTTGAAAGCTGTTAATGAATTCTTATAAGACACACATTTACCAAGACACATTTCATAAGTGGAATGCTTAAACTAGGGAAATTAAATAGAATTTATTTAAGAATAAGGTATAAGTCTGTTGAGATATATCATAATCCCAATAAATCAGGAAGTGGGCACTAGTATTCTCTATATTGAAAAGTGATTCTTAAGAAAATGGGTACATGGGCCATACAAGGGAATGAAAAAGAACGTTATATAGTGGGGCAGAGGTAAAACTGATTTTCGTTTAACCAACTATTTAAAATGTGCCAAAAATTATTTTTAAAGATCTCTTGTAATTGTGTTCCGATCATTGATTGTAAAGACATATTCTGTATCACTGAATCACATAACTGCAGAGATCAGACTTATAGAATTTTCAGTGTTGAGCATTTTTGTTGATTTACTTAGTAACTGAATTATAACTCATCTCTCTCTCTTTTTCTAAATTTCTGTTCATAACAATTTTTTTTTTAAGTTAAGCATTTTAATGCTGCCCCCTTCTCCTGTAAAACATTATAAATAATGTACTAACCTTTATCAACTCAGAACATACCAAAAGTAAATCACACAACACACAAACAGAACCAAGAACTTCAAATTTAAATTTACCTTTGAATACTGCTTGTGTCAGTATCTGCTTCAATTGCAAGATGTTTAAGTTTCCACCTTCTCCTCCTATGCCTAGAAGCTCTATCTTCATAAACTTTTTTCACCAAGATCTAAAAAAAAAAAAAAAAAAGCATTAGAGGTTAATTAACAATATTAAAAACATAAATTTAGGCATCTACAAAGAGTCACCAATATGTTTTACTGTAGAAATTTACTACAATTACCAATACAGTAGACTCCCTCACAACTAGCTTAAATGGCACTAGGGGTAAGGTGGTTAAGCTGAAGTCTGGTTAAAGCAGAGAAAGGGGGGGGAGGGAAAATGATTGATGGAAATACACTATACTTAATGTGCTAATTCATTACAAATGTTTTACATACAAATAGGAGCAAAGTTTTTAAATAATCAGTCATTTTCTTTTTCTGCTCAAGACTGGAAGTTCGACGACTCTAGTGCATAATTTAGTAAGTTTTTTAAAGCATCACATTGATGGAAGAAGCCGATACTTGTTTTTTCCAGACAACATAAGCCAGTAATCCTTGAGGTAGGTAGTTGTCGAGCTGTCAATGTCAGTCATTGTTATTATGGACCACATCAGCTCTGACGATTTCGTCATTTAACGAAGTTTCTTGCTTACCTACCAGTGCCCAGCCATTTCTCCACATCTTCACCATCAACATCTTACACCTCTAATACATTTGAATATCGAGACAAAGTTGTTAATAGTCTGTCTTTTTACTGTGGTTGTATTTCTTTTTGTAATTTTTAAAAGCTTGTTTATTATTATTATTGATTTAAATCAATTGCAGCTGGTTAAAACGGAGATCTGGTTAATCGGAGGCCAGTTAAGAGAGAGTCTACTGCATTACTTATTTCATAACTTAATTTAGACAAAAAAATTAATATTATGATTAACTTTTAACATACCAAGGTGGGTCCTCGGGAGACTTTAAATATACAGCTCGGGGAAAAAAAAAAAAAAAAAAAATGCCAACTTGGTCTTCATTTTCCCGTTGTTCATTGTACTACAAAGTTACATATAGCAATTGTTTAAAAATAATGTACACTTTAAAATTTGTTTTAAGGGTAATTTTTTTATTTAAATGTGCATTAACTTATTTTTTTTTCTACACAGCACCAGTTAATTTCACTTCATATTTCAAAAATTTAGCTTGTTTTAACCTCGGATGCCAATTTTCAACACATGTGAGCTAAAAATTAAGGAGTTAGGAGCTTCCCAAATTTCTCTCACCAATGTTAAAATATTTTTTTTATACTTTAATTCATATCTCATTAATATTGATATTCATTATGATTTTCATTCATACTATTAGAACCAAACATACCAAATATAATTTACTGTTATCATTTTTAATAAAATATTAAAATGAATTATTAAGCTAATATTAGAAAAAAAAATCTGATGTGTGCAACACATGACTTCCTTGCACGTGATTAGATCAAAAATATTTTCGACGCACTTCCTCTAAATTTATTTGTTTGAAAGAGATAAAATATCAATAATAGTAAGGTTTAGCGATTTCTAGCCAAATATTTCGATATCGCCAAGCTGAGTTCAATTTAAAAGATTTCCTTCTGACACTTTATTTGGCGATATTTCACCAAAAGCCGACAAACTTGAGATAGTCAGCGAGATTTTGGGGATAGCCAAAGTAGTCATTGACCACAGACTTTCAATGAATTGAATGCATCTATACACCTCAATGTATTTAAAGTCATTTGGCTCACCATGTAAATAAATTCTCAGTCGATTGCTGTCAAAAAAGATATTGAAAACAGTTAGATATTACAATAGTTCTAAATACAAAGTTAAAAAATCTACGGGTTAAAGTTTTAGAGTTATACAAAATAGGAAATAATTTTTGGCGCCAAATTTGGCGATATTTCGGCGAAACTCGTCAATGTCGACGACATTTGGCGAGATTTTAAGCATAAACCAAACAATGACACATTATCGCCAAATTTGGCGATATTTCGCCAAAACTCGCCAAGAACGATGACAAATGGCGATACTTTGGGCATGGACCAAATGACTGACTATCGCCAAATTTGGCGATATTTTGCCAAAACTTGCCAAGATCGAGGACAGACGGCGAGATTTTGGGTATGTACCAAACAATGACTGTCTACAGTTGTATTATAATGAAGATGTCCATAGACATTAAGGTACTGAAATTCTTTTCGGTGGTCCTGTAAATAAACTCTCCAGTAGATTGGAACCAAAAATCGAGATGCACAACTAGATGTTACAACATTCTTATATATGAAATTTCATAATAGTTTTTGAGATTTGAGAGTTAAATATGCACACACGTACACCAAAAGTCGCCAAGCTTGGCGACTTTTGGCATAGTTCTTGAGGGAGGCACGTGACCGTGGTCGGACCATTACCTAACTTATGTGGTAGGACGGTATTATGCTTGAAATGGATGAATGCCCCTAAAATTGCTATTGACCGTAATGTATTGGAAATCTTTTGAGTGTTCCTGTAGCAGAACTATAAATGATAAAGGCAGTTCTTTTAATGGAGAAATTCATTTTCTAACTCTTTACAGCATATATCACTTCTGAGTCGTTTGAAATAGCCCAATACCTCTAAAAAACGCTTTGATGAATTTCGGCCCATAGAGCGTAATGTATTTCGAATCTTTTGGGCGGTCCTGTAGATAAACTATTCAGTCGAATGGAACCGAAAGGGGAGGTGCACAACTAGATGTTACAACAATCCTAAATATAAAGTTTCAACATTCAACGCCTAACAGTTTTTGAGATATGCGAGTTTAATGAATTTCGGCCCATTGAGTGTAATGTATTTCGAATGTTTTGGGCAGTCCTGTAGATAAACTATCCAGTCGAATGGAACCAAAAGGGGAGGTGCACAACTAGATGTTACAACTATCCAAAATATGAAGTTTCGACATTCTACGCCTAATAGCTTTTGAGTTAGGCGAGTTTAATGAATTTCGGCCCATAGAGCGTAATGTATTTCGAATCTTTTGGGCGGTCCTGTACATAAACTATCCATTCGATTGCCACCAAAAGGGGAGGTGCACAACTAGATCATAGAACAATCCTAAATATCAAATCTCAACATTCTACGACCAATAGTTTTTGAGATATGCGAGTTACATACATACGTACGTACGTACGTACGTACGTACACACGTACGTACGTACGTACAGACGGCATGGAAAAACTGGCCACAGTAGACTCGCCACTGGTCAAAATGAGTTGCAGACGCGTTAATATGATCGTGCATGCTAGCCTACGATGAGATGCATCGAAAAAATTTTTAAAATTCAATTTAGAGGTAGTCAAAATCGGTTTTTACGTCGAAATTTGGCCCCCAAAATTTTTCGGGATCACATTACTTCCTTATACTACGTACAAGGAAGTAAAAAATAAAAAGTAAAATTGATAGTTTTAAAATTTTATTTCATTTCAATGAAACAATGCTCGGAGAACAAGCTCATTGTTAAACAAATTTCAGATAAGAAATTCCAAGACCACTTCGAAACTTTTACAAAGTGATACACGAAATTGATGTTTGTGGCATCACATTGCTATGTAGTTCCCATTCGTCTAAGAGTAACCTATTCCTCCCACCCTGCATCTGCAATACAAAAGATTTGAAAAATAAGATATTTATTAGTAGTAAATAAAAATCACAGGATGCGTTTGTAAATTTGACTTAGGATTTTTCACGCCATTTCTGCAAGTTCCGCTTAAATACATGCATAGTTTTCCAGAAAAGCGTTTGCTGCTTCATAAAAAGCGTTGGAAGAACGCCGGCTGGAATTGATGATAAATCCGTAGTGTGACACTTGGATAGTCACAGATTAAGATGTCATGAATTTATTTAATTTTCTTCCTTTAAGATGTCATGAATTTTCGAAATGATTAAGATGTCATGAATTTATTTAATTTTTCTTAGTGTGCTACTAAAATACTGCTTATTGTAGTAGATCACGTAATCAATTCCTAGCAACAGTCTTGAAATGATCCAACCACAGTGATCGTAAATATTTACTCTGTAAGATACAAAATTCAAATTCAAAGACGATCTGTACTGAAAGCCCCTTTTTTCAGACAATCAATTTTTATGAAATGACTACTGAAAATATCGATTTCAACTATAAATTTTTGGCCTCAAGTAAAAATACATCTACGCTAATGAGCCTAAATTTGTAGTTTGAAACATGTCTACAATAACAAAGAAAGAACTTAGGAACTTCTTTTCGTTTAACTTCCACATTATAGCAACATTTTTAAGTGGAAATTATCTCTTATTTGAATACACACTCACACAAAAAGAAAATTCTTTGCATTACATACATACAGTAGTTACATACAGTAGTTACATACATACGTACATACGTACAGACGGCATGGAAAAACTGGCCACAGTAGACTAGCCACTGGTCAAAATGAGTTGCAGACGCGTTAATATGATCGTGCATGCTAGCCTACGATGAGATGCATCGAAAAAAGTTTTTAAATTAAATTTAGAGGTAGTCAAAATCGGTTTTTATGTCGAAATTTGGCCCCCAAAATTTTTCGGGATCACATTACTTCCTTATACTACGTACAAGGAAGTAAAAATGAATAGATATCTAGCCAAATTTTGATGGAAGTAGATACAGAAAGTAAATCTACATGGCCATGCAAAATTTTAATTTTTTACTTAAAGTAGTTGGATTTTACATTAATTAAAAAGTTTTATTTTGATGAGTTAATAGGCTATATATCAATTTATAATGTGATAACTTTTTGAAAGTTGTCTTTAAAATACATATCTCTATGCATAATGTAAATTAGATTTATTTTGAGTTAGTTGTGTGTTGTTGTAGGATTCAGGCCAATTATCTGCATGAAGGATCTAGGCCTATGGGTGTGGTGCCCTCCTTGGGGGCCTTTCTAAGGGGGTTCAAACCTGCATTTACGATAAGTTTTAGAGGAAATCCCGGAAAACTCCAAACGATTAAGTCAGCGGATGCGACCTGGTTTCTAACTAGCTCCTTCTGTCGCCCAGTTCAGTGCGCTATGCACTATGCCACTGGTCGAGCCAGATTCATTTTGAACAAAAATAATAATTGTGAGATATATTAAAAAACATCAAACTTTGAAGTAAATAAACTTCAGTTTAGTAAGTTTAATTGTGCTTTGGTCATATTAATTTCATTTTGTAGATATATCATATTTTTTAGAAAATAACATTCAGGACTCTTTTTTGTATGCTTAATAAGCATAAAAAATATCACGTACTTATTTCCCTACTTTACATGAAATCATTCTTCAACTTTGGCTATTGCTAAGTAACTTTCATGCTTGTATTGGTCAAGTGAGCAGAGGATAGCCTTTCACTCTTAATAATGTTTCTGGAAACATTTCCCTTGTCTAAGAAAGCCTTTAAAATACTCAATAACAAAATCAAAATGAATTAGAAAGTGTTGATATGTACCTGTGAATGTTTTACTAGAAATGCAAACCTGTTTAGAGAAATACTACAAAGTAAGTTGTATTAGAATGAAAAATCTAGATATAGTAATAAATTCTAAAATATCAAATAAACAAAACTATGGAAAAAACACTCAAAATATTGGTGTTAAATAATAAAATAAAAACTTTGAATAAGAAACACACATAAAATAATACTTATAGCAATTTAGAAATATATATATATATATAATAGACTGAGGAAGACTGAATGAATTTTCAGTCGAAACGATCGTATCTTGCTATAAGTATCATTTTATGTGTGTTTTTTATACAAAGTTTTTATTTATTTTATTCAATGGTTTATTAGAAGAGTACAATAACAATATTGCATTCGGCAATATTATGCTGACAATTTTAATACAAATATTATAATACAACACACTTAAAGATCAGTTGATTAAAACATCGTTAGTGTACAAATAGAAAAGTTCTCTATTATAAAAAATCATAAGTAAGGTATTCTTGTTACTTCAGTTAAACTGAAACTGTAATTTTCAATTAATGTGTTTGATTCGTAATGTAATTAACAACTAATACAAATTACCAAAACAGTTATTTTAAATATAAAATTTCTCAAATAAAAAATGCCTAAGAAGTTATCAGTAAAGTTTGTTTATTACACAATTAGCTATACTCCACTTGCCTTAATGGTTTTGAGAATTGAAATATTAAATTGTAGATGAAAAATGTGATATGTTTTTTATGTTCTCATTATTAAAAAGGTTTTTAGACTAAGAACATTATTTTGCTTGTAAATAATATAAATTTTATTTTAATTTATGCAATCAAAATTGATATAAGCATACCTGCCAACTTTTACGGATTATCCGTAAAATATACGGATTTTAGTGTTAATTTACTGATGTACGGATATGACGAGTCATTTTACGTATTGTTTGGCGATATTCGAAGTTATCAATTTTTTCAGTGTAATCTTTTTCCATCCATCCAGAGAATATATACTTTCCCTTCAACACTCGTTTATTTAAATGTCCAATGCCGTAAGAATAAAAATTGATTCCTATTTTGATTTTAAATGTAATTTTTTACCTCCCCTCCCCCTCCTCTCTCGAAGAAACAAATGAAGGAAAAAAAAAAGCATTGAATAGGGCAGTTTCAGATTTTCAGTTCAATCTTCCATCCCTTTTGAGAGTAAAAATTTTTCCTTTAGTACTCTTTCATTTAAAGCTCCAATTCCGTAAGAATAGAAAGTTATTCCTATTTTAAATTTAAATTTTTAACCCCCCCCCCTCCCTGGAAATCAGTCAGGAAGGGAAAAAAGAACTAAGTAGAGCAGGTTCAGTTGTGAATGAAAATAATATTAAAAATTAAATTAAAGAGCATTTTGACAATAAATAAACTTAGTTTAACAAGTAGTAACTAGAGCACTAGTTATTAACAAAAAATGAACTTAGTTTTACTGATGCGAGCTGGAAATTTACTGAAATGAGCACAAGATTTTACTGATGTTAATTTTCCCAGGTTGGAAGGTATGTATAAGGGAAAAAATTTGAAACCTTCATATACAATTCTCGATCCGAGATCACCCCTTAAAATGTTTAATGTAAAATGTTATTTTTCATTCGAGGGGTTGGACCGATTAAAGAGCAAATGGGCCTTCCCCCCCTTTCAAGATATGCACATACCTGGGATGAGAAACATATACCATAATTATAAAGTACAGTGTTCCATTCGGCCACTTGTATTGTCTACTAAACTTTTATTAAGTAAATAACCTAAATTATGCATCTTCTTTATGTCAGATTTCAGTTTTTAAGATATTAGTCAATTTTGATTGCATTTCCTAAAAGGTTGCCATAAATAAAAATTGTTATGATATAAAAGCTTAAGAAAAAGTAACACATCTAAAACAGGAACAAGAGATTGACCAAATCTATATAAATAAAAATGTAAGTGTCTGTTTGTTCAATCAAATCTAAAATTCTTCACTGATTGATTTGAAAATTTCACACAACCTAGCATTTGTATATGTGCACCTTTTTATATGCCTACTTTACAGAAGTGACACTATGACAGGTATAAACATGCTTTTTTGCCATCACTACCATGGCAAAATATGTAGGAGCTGGATTTAGCCAATTTTAATTTCCTATTTTTCATTCGAGAAGTTGGAAGGGTGGTGGATTAAGGAAAGAGGAGTGTACTTTGAGAGTTGTATTTTCAATACAGGAATGTATCGATATATATAAATAAATTATCGTTTCTTCAAAACCTCAATTCTCAAAAGTCCTTCACCAATTGCCTTTTTTGGCACCACTTTTGCAGCCTGTGACATTTGAATCTGACCAATTTCGATTCTCATTTTTCAGTGCAATTAATTGGCAACAGAGCTTAGTGCTTCATTTTCTATTTAATCACGTTTTGTACAGCTAATGTCAAATAAAAAGTCAGGAAAATTACATTCTGATAACTGTAGAAACCCTGATCAGCCAATTTTAGTACTGTCTAGTCATTTCTGAATTCTTTTACATAATTAAAGAATATATGTGAGAACTAAATAAGAAACTTATGCACTTACTACATCAGGAACACTTTCCTTCTTCATTTTATTGTAATGAATGTTATTTATATTGATTGTTGAGAGCTCTAGCCTAAGAAAAAGAAAATTATATTAAAAAATAATTTGTATATTCATTTATGCCCCAATACCTTAAAAAAAAAGGGACTTTTTAAGGCTATTATGTCTAATTTGCAATCAGAATATATAAATCAAAGTAATCTTATTAAACCTAAATTTAAGGATAAATTAATTTTGATTTTGTTCTAATGTTATTCAATAAACTAGATTATACTTACACTGTAAGTGAGACACAAAAAGCTACATATTTGTGAGATGATCTGCTCTTCTAAGCTTTCATTTAGGCTAAAATTACTGTACACTGCTTGAAAAAGTATATTTTGCTGTACAGTAATCAGTCTAACAAGGTTTTGTTATAAATTGTCAGATTCTGTTTGGTGATTTTTTGGTCAAATTCATGTAACACTGATAACTTTGTGAGATTACGAGAATAGTTGCTATAGAATTTGCTTTGCTACATGAAAGTACTTAAGTACTTTCTGCGAAGT
Organism: Cheiracanthium punctorium; assembly: GCA_038373885.1. Classification (NCBI taxonomy): domain Eukaryota; kingdom Metazoa; phylum Arthropoda; class Arachnida; order Araneae; family Cheiracanthiidae; genus Cheiracanthium; species Cheiracanthium punctorium. The sequence continues at coordinate 526,717 of JAWZYV010004175.1, forward strand.
TCATGATATAAAACATTTTGAAATGAATAGATCATTTTTAAAACAGATGATGAAAACCCATAAAATGAACAATTTGTCTCCCAGTCTATTAGTCTGAATCAGGAAGTCAGGAGGTTCAGCTCAGTCAGAGTCCTCTGAGAAATGAGCTTGGTTTAGAGTAGTACCAATGTAATGCAGAAAGGCTGAGTGGAATAAAGCTCAATAAGGGCAAATAGGCTATAAAATGTCTAAGACTGCTTCTACAAAAATTGTCTAGGCTTAAGGGTCCCATAAGAGTAAAATTTAATTAAATAAAAATTTAATTTTTCTGTTAAGTGCAATTACTACCTCAAAAATTAATATATTTTAGATACATTTCAAAATAATATATGATTTATGGATACTAACCCTAACACTAAATCACCAGGTTTTAATAAGTGTCCAAGATGAGTTCGAGTATGGATTAAGTCTTCAGTCATTCCTAATTCACTTGATCGAACAACCCAGACATCTGAGAGAACATGCTGTAATAGAAAAATATTGTTGAAATAAATGTAATGGAATACCTTAAGTTTGAAAGCATAAAAAACTATTCTTATAAAAAAGTGATACACCAAATAGAAAAGAAAAAAAAAGGCTATGTAATTACTTTTTTTGACAGAGGACCTTGTCCTACATATTCTCTTCTTTCTTCATCATTTCTAATTTCTTCTTTATGTGACTCACAGTTGCGAACCTATGGAAGAAAAAGTTATGTTTTTCCCAAAAAACTATTTAAAATTATCACAATATATGGAACTATTATCAATTAGCAAATTTTAAATACAATAAAAATTACAGATTCAATGGAAATTTTTAATGAACAATATTGTGGTATTTTTATTAAAATTACATCAAATTGAGCCTTAAAAGAAAGATATTTCCAATATTTAATTACAACTGCCAGCTTGAAAGCTAGCTATTGCGAACAGAAATTGTTCAAGCATGTTACAGCTAATATTTGATCTAATTTTATTCCTAGTTTTATTAACTACCCTGAAAAAACTTTCTTCTGTATTGCACTGAGGAATTCTCAGAATAGCAAGAATTAATTCAAATAATTTATTTTACTTGGATGATCCAGCATTTTAAAACTTTGAAATTCTACTGAGTGTCAATTCTAGAAGATTTGAATACACCCAAAATGCAGAACTGCTACATGTAATCCATCAATTGCAGCATCATATACCATTTTAGAAAACTAACTGAACTGAAGCATAAAATTTATCCAGAAATCTTTCATTTATTTCAAATTATATTTCTACTTTGCACAACACAATCTTTTGCAAAGATTTCAAACAATACAATTTTTGAAATATTCAATCGCTTGCTAAAAACACAATTCGCACTGCGAAAGTTACAATTGCCATTTTCAGTATTATAGAAGGTCACAACTTTTGACACACCAAAAGATCATAAATATCTATCTTTTTGAAACTACAAAAGATAAAAATCATAATTTTTTTGCTACAGCACAAGAATGTGATCCCCAACATTTTTGGCCTTGCAGAAAATCAGTCATCCTTGATTTTACGCAACAAAATTTTACAAAAAATTTAGAGAGATTAAAAAATGTATATATATTATTTTTGTTAGCTTATTTGCTGGGCAAATAAATCTTTGCATACAAGTCCCATACTACCATTTATTTTTCCTAAGACCAAAAATCTACTTATAAATATGCTAATCTATTATTTATTAGACGATATTTCCACGCTGTGAACTGCAATAGCTAGATGTAAACATTAGTTCAATAATAATAGCGCATGTGCAAAAATCCAAATTAACAGTTCATGACGTCAAATAGAGCAAAGCATATGTAGATAGATTACAAAATAACAATAATGAATACACAAAAATGTGAGATCTTACTGACTTTTTCACAGCTTTAAGATATCGAATTTACAATATTTGGTGCATTAATTGCAAATCTAAAAAAATGTCACCATGTATTGGGCTAAAGCTCATTTTAACTATTTGCTGCTTCAACATCGGCTTTTATGATGACACCCAAAATGTGTAGCAACCCTAACCTAAATAAATTTAATGACAAATACTGTTAAAACAAAGAAACATGATTTTCATTGAAATGAATCCAGGTATGGGGTGCCAAAGCTGGCTGTCCTGGCGGCAAGTAGTCAATAAAAAAGAACAAGTAAAAAGTGATTATTGATGTGGACATGTTCAAAATACATTGAGTAAATAGGAGTTCTGTTGGATCAAACAAAGTATCATCATAAGGCAGGTTTATCATAATAGACAGTATAAAATACACAGATTTCACAGTGCATACATAAAAAAGTTAATCACAATAACAAACATGCTAAGTTCTCAAAATCAATCATGTGAATCTACATAAACTTAGCACAAGCCTATTACTTGAGTTTGTGTAATGTAAATAAATTCAGCTTGAAAAATTAGCCAAAGAAATATCGGAAAATACAAGACATCAATCAAAATACATATGGGATAAACTGTTCATACTTAAAAATTATACCAGGCGATTCAAAATAGATGTTAAAGCAATTATGTTTTAAACTGTAAGTGATCTAAACATACTTTAAATTAGAAAAGTTCGTCAAATAAAGAATAACTTTCAGACAGGCAATTTGTGTGTTTTACTAGGGGCTGTATACATATTAAAGTAAAAAATTTAATTTTTATGCAGCTCTTCCTTTCTTATCCCTTATAGTTAGAAAAATGTTGCTTACAGGAAATCTTCTAAGAAAAATTGAAAAAAAAAAAAAAAAAAAAAAATCCTATGTCTCTTAACAAATTGTCAGCGAGATATTTAATGTTAAAAATGACAACTTACAGTATTTTACCTGCAGTGTTGGCATCCATTTTCAGGCAAATAAATAAATAAAATTCTTTACTTTAGGGGACTAACTATGAGTTTATAAAAGTTAAATAATGATCTCTTTGTTGGAAAATGACAAACACATTCAAACACGTGAAATTAACGGGTACAGTCTTACCTGAATTGATAAGTACTGCATTATGAGACTATTGATAATTTAATCTTTGTTCGCTAATTATGCCATGCTTTAAGAGAAGGAATTTCAAAGTGCAATAGAGATTGACAAAGTAATGGTGTCGGCCAACTTTGACTAGAAATTGCCCAGGGCTGGGGAGTAGCGCGCTACTTGTAGCGAAACTACAGTAGCCGCTACTTTTTTTTGTAGTTTGTAGTGTAGCGCGCTACTTTTTTTTAAAAGTAGTGTAGCGTGTAGCGCGCTACAAAAAAACAGTAGTTTGTAGCGAATTTTGGAAGCTACTTTTGCCGTGTCATCATTTCCGGCGATTGATCCCGTGGTGCAATTTCTCTCTCTTCTGACTCCAAGCATAACTAGTGCGTTTCAGTACGCTATAATGGGAACCCAATATATTTTTCAGAATCTTGAAGACGCACTGCGGAGAAAAGTGCCCCCACTGAGCGGTGGGCGTGCTTTTGTGGTTTCACGCGTTATCCTTTGGCGGTGGTCATTAAAAGTCAATAAATTCTTCGACCCTGCACTGTATCCCCCCTTGTACAATGCCTTGACCATTAAAAAAAAACCCCGCTGCGTCCGGAAAAAGACGCAACTGGAAATCGGCCTTGATGCTTGAAAGACACCCAATCACTCCCCTGCCCCCCCTCCCAGGGGACACAAGCACAAGAGGGGGGGGGGGAGGGGTTTTGCTTTGCCTGAAGCGGAAGCCTGACATTGTGCATCTTTTTTCTTTTTATCGTTCTCAGTATTATTTGTAGAATCACCAATCTGCCATAAAGAGGAAAAAAAAGGAAAGTAAGAGAGGTCCAAAGTTGAACAGAGGTTATTTTGATGGGGCCTCGAGAGTCTCATTATCACACGGGCGTGTGGGCCCGTGAGCCCCTGAAAAATAAAGGCCTCGCAAATCTCTCCATTTATTGTATATTAAATTTACATATGCTGCAATAATAATTTTTATTAAGCTAAATTTCCTTTATCTATATCATAATTGTGTAACAATAAAAAGGCTTCGAGACTTATTTTCTGTTCTTCTTTCTAACACAATGATAATGGTTTCTAAGACTAGATCAATAAAATAGAAATTAAAGGCGTTATTGAAAATTTATATCCATTAGTTAGCATTTTTTTAAATATTATGATGAAGAAAAGAAAATGGTATATGAGCGCTAAATGGTATATGAAAACTACCTAGTTGCATTTTTAAAAAATAGGAGGGGGCGCAAAATCTTCAGTTGTCAGGTGGAAACGAGATTTAGTCATTTGCTGTGGGACAGAGAAACTGTTCTCTCAGCTTGTTTCCATCCCAGATTCAAACTATTCTGGATTGAGGAGGAGAGGAAGACCGAAGCCAAAACAAATGGATGGAGGAATACCTCCAGAATATGTTTCCGACAACTTCAGATATCAGTATCGAGGATCAGCCCATGGATGATGACTTTTCTGGTTTTTTTAATTTCTCTTTGGCATGCACTCGAAATAGTTACGAGGAAGAACTTACAAGGTTCTTGTCAGAGCCAATTAAACCCCTATCTTCGCTTTCGTACACGTATATGAAAGAAGCCTTCAAAAAAACTAACACTGGCGTGCCGTCCAGTGCATCTGTACAAAGATTGTTTTCGATTGCATCGGACGCATTTTCTCTTCGACGATCATGTTTGGCGGATAACAATTTTGAGATCCAGCTCTTGTTAAAATTTAATAAACATGTTTTTGAATAAATTTATGTGGTTTTTATTTTATACTAGAGGCATGGCAGTCTTCCATGAATATGTTGAAATTCTTTCTTTCGTTAAAATTTTAAAGTGTCTATTATATTTAAATTATTAGGTTTTTTGTGTAATAATTTTCAGAATTTAATACGAAAATATGAGAATTTCTATTAATAATTAATAGTTTGTAAAATCCTTACAGACTTATCTCTCTCTTAGCCTTAAAATAACAATATAATTCTATAAAATTCTTTTATACCTAACACAAAGAAAAAGTTGTGTTGATGATAATAACTTTTAAAATTTCTTTAACATATATAGAGGATTTTTTTAATGCAATGTTTTAAATAGATATATCATGAATTTAATTAGTAATTGTTTTCATTATTTTATAATATGCATATCATATGTGATGTTTTCAATTAAAACAATTATACAATATTACATGGTTCACACGGGTCATTCGTCATAAATCACTAATTTGGTAAGTCATGAAAAAAGGCTTTTATACTCATTAATTTTGATTTGTGCTCAAGAAACTAGAATGTTTGTACAACATGAAAGGAGTCTCAAAACGGGCCTTTTTTTCCCCGTTCAGACATCCATTTTATTATTATATTTTTAAAAACTTTTTTAGTTCTCATGATTTTTCTCATGCTTTCAGAGCTCACTTTCCCAATTTATTTTTATCATAGAGGTATTAAAACTTAATTAGTTTCAGCAATACTTCAATAATTAGCAGTAGTTGCCAGTAGCGTATATATAGGCTTCCATTTCGGGGGGAGGGGGACGATTCGGTATTTTAAACTTTATTGTTCTAAAGTTAAAAGAAATGTTTCAAAATAGCTCCTTTTTAATAATTGCTTTACATTTTCGGAGGGGGCCCGCCTCCCCCTGCTCAAATACTCGCCTGGTAGTTGTTTATTAGAGCAATAGTTTTTTCTAATTAAAGGCGAAAAGGTGCCCGGGGTCTTTCGTGCGTCCACCAAATCTGCGGCGCTCAACGCTACAAGGAAACCACCTTTTAATAAACGCGTTCTTTGGACGCGAGAGACACCCGCTGAGGTCATTAATCACGCTGGACGCGAGTAGAAAACCAAGGCTTTCGATATCGATAGTTTTCTCTAATTAGTATATAAATATCCTTAAATATGAATGTAATGCAAATTGAATCTGTTAGCAAAATTTGTCTCTTAAAAGTAGCGAAAAAGTAGCGAAGTAGCGACTACATTTCAAAAGTAGTGTAGCTAACTACATTTGTCAAAAAGTAGTTGTAGTTGTAGTTAACTACATTTTTAGAAAAGTAGCGGTAGTTGTAGCGCGCTACAAAAAAAAAGTAGTTTTTCCCACCACTGTATGAAAGCTACCTAGTTGCATTTTTAAAAAATAGGAGGGGGCGCAAAATCTTCAGTTGTCAGGTGGAAACGAGATTTAGTCATTTGCTGTGGGACAGAGAAACTGTTCTCTCAGCTTGTTTCCATCCCAGATTCAAACTATTCTGGATTGAGGAGGAGAGGAAGACCGAAGCCAAAAAAATGGATGGAGGAATACCTCCAGAATATGTTTCCGACAACTTCAGATATCAGTATCGAGGATCAGCCCATGGATGATGACTTTTCTGGTTTTTTTAATTTCTCTTTGGCATGCACTCGAAATAGTTACGAGGAAGAACTTACAAGGTTCTTGTCAGAGCCAATTAAACCCCTATCTTCGCTTTCGTACACGTATATGAAAGAAGCCTTCAAAAAAACTAACACTGGCGTGCCGTCCAGTGCATCTGTACAAAGATTGTTTTCGATTGCATCGGACGTATTTTCTCCTCGACGATCATGTTTGGCGGATAACAATTTTGAGATCCAGCTCTTGTTAAAATTTAATAAACATGTTTTTGAATAAATTTATGTGGTTTTTATTTTATACTAGAGGCATGGCAGTCTTCCATGAATATGTTGAAATTCTGCTTTCTTTCGTTAAAATTTTAAAGTGTCTATTATATTTAAATTATTAGGTTTTTTGTGTAATAATTTTCAGAATTTAATACGAAAATATGAGAATTTCTCTTAATAATTAATAGTTTGTAAAATACTTAGACTTATCTCTCTCTTAGCCTTAAAATAACAATATAATTCTATAAAATTCTTTTATACCTAACACAAAGAAAAAGTTGTGTTGATGATAATAACTTTTAAAATTTCTTTAACATATATAGAGGATTTTTTTAATGCAATGTTTTAAATAGATATATCATGAATTTAATTAGTAATTGTTTTCATTATTTTATAATATGCATATCATATGTGATGTTTTCAATTAAAACAATTATACAATATTACATGGTTCACACGGGTCATTCGTCATAAATCACTAATGTGGTAAGTCATGAAAAAAGGCCTTTATACTCATTAATTTTGATTTGTGCTCAAGAAACTAGAATGTTTGTACAACATGAAAGGGGTCTCAAAACGGGCCTTTTTTTCCCGTTCAGACATCCATTTTATTATATTTTTAAAAACTTTTTTAGTTCTCATGATTTTTCTCATGCTTTCAGAGCTCACTTTCCCAATTTATTTTTATCATAGAGATATTAAAACTTAATTAGTTTCAGCAATACTTCAATAATTAGCAGTAGTTGCCAGTAGCGTATATATAGGCTAGGCTTCCATTTCGGGGGGAGGGGGACGATTCGGTATTTTAAACTTTATTGTTCTAAAGTTAAAAGAAATGTTTCAAAATAGCTCCTTTTTAATAATTGCTTTACATTTTCGGAGGGGGCCCGCCTCCCCCTGCTCAAATACTCGCCTGGTAGTTGTTTATTAGAGCAATAGTTTTTTTCTAATTAAAGGCGAAAAGGTGCCCGGGGTCTTCCGTGAGTCCACCAAATCTGCGGCGCTCAACGCTACAAGGAAACCACCTTTCGTTCTTTGGACGCGAGAGACACCCGCTGAGGTCATTAATCACGCTGGACGCGAGTAGAAAACCAAGGCTTTAGATATCGATAGTTTTCTCTAATTAGGATATAAATATCCTTAAATATGAATGTAATGCAAATTGAATCTGTTAGCAAAATTTGTCGCTAAAAGTAGCGAAAAAGTAGCGAAGTAGCGACTACATTTCAAAAGTAGTGTAGCTAACTACATTTGTCAAAAAGTAGTTGTAGTTGTAGTTAACTACATTTTTCGAAAAGTAGCGGTAGTTGTAGCGCGCTACAAAAAAAAAGTAGTTTTTCCCACCACTGAAATTGCCAAACATGCATTATAGGAAAATTCTTGCTAAAATAGGATTCCCAGGAGTCAAATGTAGCTGCCAAATAAGCACTAACATAAATTAATGTCAGTTGAAAACTAATTTTATTTTTCTCACTCTTGCATCCTTTTAGTATTTGGTGACAAATGCTAAAATTTTTAAATTTTGATATCTTGGTAGCTAATTTAGTCAGAAACATGGGATTTTTTTTTTTTTCCTTCATAGATACAGAGCAACGTTTTTGCATCTGTAAGTGATGGGAAAGAAGGGACCGTATAAAAAAAATATTTTCATTTTATTATGTATATAGCCCCTAGTAAAAAAAATTGCCATATTATAAAGCTACTTTTTATTTGTCAAACTTTTCTAACTGAGAGTATATTTAGATTACTTACAGTTTAAAAGATAATTGCTTTAACATCTATTTTGAATCACTCGGCATAAAGATATCTTATAACACACAAAACTAAAAAACAGTAATAAAGATTTGATTTTGACACTCAATCGGGTGATATTTTGTCAAAAGCCGACAGGCTTAAGATAGTCAGCGAGATTTTGGTCATAGACAAAATAGTGATTCATCACATTTCTAATGAACTGGCGGTATCCATAGACCTTAATGTACTTAAAGTCTTTTGGGTGACCCTGTAAATGACTCAGTTGATTGTAATAAAAAAAGAGATGCCCAGTTAGATGTTACAATAGTTTTAAATAAAAAATTTCAACATTCTATGGTTAAAAGTTTTAGTTATGTAAAATACGCAATTATTTTTGGCTTTAAATTTGGCAATATTTCAATAAAACTTGACAAGGTCGATGACAAATGGCAAGATTTTGGGCAGGGACCAACCAATGACTGACTACAGACATGATATATTGAAGATATCCACAGATATTAATGTATTGAAATTCTTTTGAGTGGTCCTTAAATAAACTCTCCAGTAGACTGGAACCAAAAACTGAGGCGCACAACTAGATGTTACAACATTCGTATATATAAACTTTCAACACTCTACGACTAATAGTTTTTGAGATATGCGAGTTATGTACATACACACATATGTACACCAAATGTCACCAAGCTTGGCGACTTTTGGCACAATTTTTGAGGGAGAGACATGACTGTCATCAGACCATTATCTAACTATATGGTTATGATAGAATGGCATTGTGCTTGAAATGAATGAATTTCTCTAAAATTGCCATTAACCATAATGTGTTGAAATTTTTTTGTATGTTCCTGTAGGAAAACTATGAGCAATAAAGACACTATTTTCGATGAAGATATTCATTTTGTAATTCTTAACAACATATATCACTTTTGATCTGTTTGAAAAAACTTAATATCTTAAAAATATGCTTTAATAATTTTCTGCCCATAGAGCATAATGTATGGAAAATCTTTTAGGTGGTCCAGTAAATAAACTATCCAGTTGATTAGAACTAAAAAGGGAGGTGCCCAAGTAGATGTTACATCAGTCCTAAATATAAAATTTCAACATTCTACGACTAATAGTTTTGAGATATGCAAGTTACCTACATACATACATGCATACAGACGTCAGGGAAAAACTAGTCAAGATTGGACTTGTGGTCAGTCAAAATGGATTTTACATGCATTGATATGAATATATTATACATGTGCAAGATGAGATGTCTCGCAAGAACTCTTAAAGTAAATTTAGAGGTAGTCAAAATCGATTTTTTTTTTTTCCCCGTAAAAATTTGGGAACCAAAATTTTTTGCAATCACATTACTTCCTTGTATGAAGTACAAAGAAGTAGCAAGAACTAATTTTGTGAACCTGAAGAAAATTAGGGGAAAGTTAATTTTTGAATACACTCTTAAAAAAGACTGAAAATGAAGAAAAATACTGAGGTCCAAAATAGAATAACAAAATCCCTTGTACGATTGATTAAGTATTGATTTTATATGTATAGGACTATATCTTTTTTTACAGGGCTACAATACAAAAAATAATTTGTATTGTGGCCTATGGATGCAAATTCTTGAAAGTATGTTAAAGTCTAAACAATACACAAGATTGAGTGCAAATTGGGTATGCACATTATAAGTCAATGATCACATGCCCTGCATGGATTTCTGTATGTGTACAACTGATAGTTTATTCACAGGATTGCAAAAAATAAATTCTGGTGAGTACTTATTCAGACTTAGAGGACTATCACCTTTATATATAAATACATATATTTTAAAAGTATGATTTTGAACTCAGGTTCTTTGAAATTTGTTACCAAGATTTCACAGGACAAAGCTGCTTTAACTCAAAGTCCTGTAAGCAGAAATTCCCAAAACTACAAAGTTGATTATAAATTGTTTGATAATCTAAATGAAACAATTACAGTAAACTATAGACACACAGGCACGGCTTAGCAGAGTCAGGTTGTTAGTGACAGAGCCAAGTGCTCTGTCACTAACCCCTTAGTGGTAGTGCTTGAGAGGCAGGAGAAAATAGAAATATTTTTGACAGTTGTAGGGAGAATGTACTGAAGCTGTCAGGGTAGCAGAGGCTAATAACTGTGTAGATTGTTTGATGCCGTCTTTATTGCAGGCTAGAATGGGAACAAATGAAAATGTGCTGTAATGCCATCTTCAATCAGTGGTCATTTTAAAAGAACAGCAGCATATTAGGGATTTTCCCCTGCTGTTTGTCAAGACCTTGAAACTGTGAGGCAGTGGCTGTTAAAGAATTTTTTTTTCATTTATAATTTTTTTTATCAATTAATACTTTTGTTAAAGGTAACTTTTCATTGTCAGTGGTAAGTCCATAAAACTTGAAAACACATCAATTTCAAATCCAGGATATCAATTTCTCGAAGGACAAATGATAAAACCGCATGAAAATAAGAAGACAATTTACAAACTCTGGTAAATCAAGAGAAATGTATCTTAAGTTGATGGAAAGTAGATGAAAAGTAAGGAATCCCCTGGCTAAATCAGGGTTTATCTTTATGAAAATAATTCTTAATATAAAGGAAAAAATTGTAAACTACATAGAATTTCTTTTCTTTAAAAGAAAAAAAAAACAACTTCATTGAAATTAAGAAAAAGAAAAAATATATAATTACTTTTTTGGCTAAAGGAACTCTGACTGTTTTTCTGTCTTTATCTGTTATGAATTCAGTGTTCATAACAGTGTATTCTGTAAGTTGCTTCAGTGAACCCACAGCTTCAAAAGGATTTCTCCAGTACTCTTGAGACGATATATCGGCAACTTTTAAAATAACACAAAATACTCATATAAATTGACAAAAACATGCATCTAAAGATTTTTTCTTATTAAGTAATTTTTTGATAAAATGATTTCACTAAATTTAGCACTTTCTTATTATTTCAAGCAATATTAATGCTTTTAGCTTTGCATTTATCAAATAAACACATGGGTAGTTGCATTGAATTTTTGAATTATTCACAATTTACTGATTTGGTACAATTTCCTACCATTTATGTTTAATATCGTAATTAAAAAAAAATGTTACACATTTTGTATTAAGTTCAAAAACATTACAAATCTTACACAACAAAATAAAACTTAAAGTCAATATATACATATATACAGTGAAACTTTGATTTTCTGAAACTCTGTTAACTAAAATCCACTTTTAAGCAACTCCATGATACAGCTTTTAAAACAAAGACAACTGAAACTGGGCCATACCAAAGTTAGATTTTACTACTCACTGTGAAGTTACTACTTATAAGCAGAAAGCATGCTGAAATTAAAATTCAAGTAACTGTATACTATACTAATAGTGTACTAATTAATTTTTTTTCTACTTTGCTTTTTGATTGTACCTTGTTCTTTAGGTCATACATAATAAGAATCATAATTACAAAACTAAAACATTCTCAAGTATCTGAAAAATTTTGATTTTTAGAAAGCGATCGTCATAATTTATTTGGCTAAGGTTCTACTGAGTATATATATAATAATTTAAACTGCTGATTATATTGAATTGTAGAGGGCAGGGATCTTTTAAGTTTCAAATCTTTTATTCAGTAAGAGAAACAAGGGAGGAAAGCAGGACTGCCAGAAAGAGTAGAACAGTTAAGAGAAGTTCTAACCGCTGGTTAAAAGAAGTGCATCATCCATTTATATTATCTTCTAGCATGTACTATGAAAATTCACTACGTTTGACTAACCCAGATTGTATTAAAAACTACAAAGATACATGTTAATATATCAAAAAATCAATTGGTAGGTTGTGGAAAAGGTGAGTAAAAGTTATTTGACAGTATGTAGTATATGAAATGAAATGCAAGAAAGATTTAGAATACCCATTTTAACACCTTAGGTGTGTCATACTCGCTTGAAAAATGCAACCAAAAATTTATTTATACATATATTCTCTGAGAAAAACTTATTTTTGTGAGTATTTCCAAACGAATGAAGAAATTCAATTGTTTTTTTATTAAAATAAAAATATATATTTATTTAAGATTTGCCAATTGAGAACTTCAAAATTAACAAATTATGGAAGTTTGAGTAGTCCAAACTCAATTTAAGCAACAGTGTCAAGGGTGTTAATTTATAATCTCTATGATAAATATAAATAGACAATCAAACATACTTTGAAGTGTAGCAGGATCAATCAGATAAATAGTGTTTGTAACTCTGTGACAGACACAAACTTGACCAATATTTCCTAAAGATCGGGCTAATGATAATGGTAAGCATACTACATCATGCTGCAAAAAAATATAGATGAAATAAACATATTTATACATGCACACAAACTGTTTTTGTTTTCTATTGATATTTTAAAAATTAAAATAGCTAAGGAACATAACAAGAACTATACACACCTTACATACTGGAACGATTTCAACAGAGAAAGTGTATTTATAATTGTATGTATTGTTATGTACATCATGAGATATCAGTTGCTGGGAGGTATTATACCTGAAAACAAGAAATAAAAATTTTCACTTTTCACACTCTAATTTCATGTAGTTGAAATTTTGCCCAAATATTTATAATACAAGTACATTATACTTCATCATTACATGACAAATTTAAACAATAAAAACAAAAGTACATGGTATAAAAATTTTTTATTTAAGTTTATATTTTTAAAAAATGCAGAGAAAAAGCAGACATTGAAAAAAAAAAAAAAGTCAGCATATATGTGTTGTCTTTAAACATGTACCTATATTTATTACATTTTTCTACCTTTTGTATTTGAACAGCTCAGAATACATAAACCCTCAAAATTTTTAACATCAAAATAGTCATGAAAATACAGATTTGCTTAATAATGTCTTAAAAAATTTAATATGTTCAAATTTGAATAATTAAAAAAGGCTGAACATTTGAATTTTCCATATGATTTAAAATTTTTTTTACAAAATACATTAAAAACACGAAAAAGATAAATATTCAGAAAGAAAAGCTATTTAGCTATACAATAGAATTTGTCAGCTTATATACATTACATAAAATAGAATCATCTAGTGGAGTAATTACTTAGTACAAATACAGCACACTCAGCTTTTGAATACTTAAAATAAAAGATAAACATAAAATTTATGAATTGGTGCATTTTTAATATGAATTATCATGACGACTTTTTACTTATTTCCTTTATTTAATAAACCTAGAATAGACATTTTCAAAATTTACATTAGCGACAGATAGATTTACAAAGCTTACAATTTTAATGATATATTCTAATTATAAAAAAATATTAAATAGCAACCTGCATGGCACAACAGTAGAAAAGAAGTCGACCATTTTTCGAGCATCATCTTTCTTAGCAAAAAAGAAGTCAAGTCCACCTATAATTAAAATGAAAAATTATGTATATGTTACATGAAAGGAAAAGAAAAAGATTACAAATATTTAAAAACCAATCCTTACCAGCTATGGTTTTGATATTAAGACAGTTGATGTGCATACCATGTTTAATTATCAACTGCTCCAAGTAAAAAAAAGTCTTCTTGTGTTGAACCTATACAGAAAGATTCTATATTTTTATTTATACTCTTTAAAATTCATAAGATTATATAGTAGTGTTGAGCTTTTTGCAGCAGAGCAAAGGAAGAAACTAACAGAAAATGCAAAATGATCTATACCGTCTTTAAATAATTCATGAAATATGTTACAAGTTCCATTCTTCAGTAAAAAGTTATGTAAAAAAAAAAAAAAATCCATATCAATTTAATACCAGAATCAATTTAATATCAATATATCAATTTAATAATAAAGAAATAAAATATGAACTCTAATAAAATGAATACTAATAATGAAGATCAAGTATAGAAACTCTGGATAATTTTTTAAACAAATAATTAAAAGTTTATGATGTGTATAACATACATGAAGAATGCAAACAGTCAAATTTATATATGTAATTGTTACAGGTCCAATTAAATTTAAATGTAAGAAATGAACTTATATTTTACTTTAACAAACATAAAATTTTTAACAAGAATGATAAATCATTTAAAGAACTATAGCTTTTTAAAAAATTATCAAAAGAAATCTATTTTTTTCAGTTAGATTTTCACTTTAAAAGAAACAGCCAATACTGATAAGAATTCTAGGTGATAAAAGTACAGCTGAACACTACACTTAAAAAAAAAGAAAATAATAGCAATAACATGAATACCTTCTGTCTTAACTGAACAACTGCTTTCCAAAAATGTTTAGATTCAGTTTTTTGACAATCATCACACATATGAGTGTTGACAACATATTCAACAACAAACACTTGTTGTAATATAGCTCCACCAAATACTTCTTTCTGAACAGTCAGTTTAACCTTTATACGACGTGAATGTGGCTCAGTCCAAACAAAGGTAGCATCTACCAGGTTCACCTTTATTATTAACAGTAATTTTATCACAAACATGTTAATGCAAGATATAAAGTTCAATAAATTATCAAAATTTGAAAAAAATTAATGAGGATTTTATTTGAAATGATGCATAAATATAATTATTGAGATTAATTGCAGACTTCATAAAAAGAATAAAAATGTAATGTTACTAAGTTGAAAACTAACCTGATTCAGTCCTTTTAGTTTCTTCAAGCAAAATGCCAATAATTCACGTGATTCCAAAGCACATACCACCCACTGTGCTGGAGGTTGTAGATATCTTTAAAAGAAAAAAAATCTATCTAATTATAGTTTTTACTGTATACATTAAAAACATACTGAACAATAAAACAATCTCATTTCCCCCTTTCTTCTCCAGCACTGCTCAGAACTACTTTTAAAATTGAAATTGGCACCTTACCACCTTCCTTTTTTTACAATTATTGCAAACTTGAGACAAAAGGTAAACAAGTTTACAAAATAGGTTTTAGGTTCACTAAATGCCAGTGATTAGATTGTTTGAAATGGAGTAATATAATTAAATTATAACTTTTGTAGAAACAAAAATGAAATTCAGAAACTTACACTTCAAATTATCATAATGCAAATTTTTATGTTAGAAAAGAACGAATTTCACCCCTTTACATTTTCAACGATTGCTGTGAATTAAAAAATAAAATCATAGGCTGCCTGGATAACAATGAAAAAATTAACAAAATAACACAAACCAAGATTTTAGAAAATATTAACCACTTTATATCAATTATGAAATTACTAGATACAAATATTTTTTTATTTGTTTAGATATTCAACTGCATTTTTTTTCAAATTCACTTTAAAAATATTAGCTTTTTAACAATGTATTAAAACTTGCCTTTCACATCCTTTACAAAAATATATTACAACTTGCTTCTGAATTCCTTCAGTTATGTCTACACGAGAGCGAATGCATGGCACACACATATTAGCAGGGTTTGGGTCAATTAGAGTGCCACACTGGCAGCATAAGCTAAAAATAAAAGAGTGAAAAGCAAAATAAATACATGGCATAGCATGCTATATCATACAATAAATTATTTTTATATTGATATTGATTGCATGTTCATCACAATTTTGTATATAAGCAGAAGGTATGTAAAATAATTTCTTTGCAAATTTCTTGGATAATATGAATGTAATCAATATCACTAGTAACATTTGAAAACAAATGCTGTACAAAATCAATTTTTAACTGAATGGACTCTATTAATGAATGCTTTAAAATTTCACTTCTGTTTCAAATCAACTAAATATTTTATAGTTGAATTTATATAATACTTTAATAACTAAATATGTATAAATTTCATATTCATACAAATAGTAAATAGATAACAACATCAATTGCTTACATTTGTCCAGTGCTTCTTGTACATGCTTGATTTGAAACATATTCCATAATCAATCTATAAGAAAAACCTTAAAATTATTTAAATTAAAATTTGCAATATAAGTGAATTGTTGGAACAAAATATTTTACAGATATATGTCTAATTATTGGTTATATGCCTGGTTTTGTTCAAATCGGCACATACTACCAGTAGATGCACAGTTTTACACCTTACAAAAATAAAGGCTTTTGAGTCTCATAGCAATGGTATGATACAAAATTTTGAGAGGGTACATACTGAAATCAGGATCACTTCATGTCAAATCACCTTGATGCTTCATGCTCACACAAAACAGTTTTTTTTTGAAAAAATTTTGGTGCACTGTAGGGAGGTCATACCCCCCTCCCCATGAGGATTTTTTTACTGTACAAAATGTATATTCTTCACTCCCTTATCACAAACACCTATGAGTTGAAATAGTCGTACCCCCCTCCCCCATGAAAAATTTCTGGCTATGCCACTGTTAACAGTCACATTAATTTTTTTAAACCGAAAGTATGAGCACTGTAAAAGTTTATTTGGCTAATCACAAAATAAACATACAGCTAATATCTGTGTAGCAAATAGAGTTTATGTCACCGTCGGCCAAAATTTAATTTTAGCACTTCCGTTTGCATGGTGCTTGAGGCACATGCCCCACTTGTCTTCCACTAGTTGTGACCCTGCTAATATCGAAACATGTTTTGATGTTCTTACAAACTTTTGGGTAATACAAAATTTTGGCTCAATGAAAAATGATGATGAGTTATACAGAAAAACAACAAGTATAAATTCTTAGAAAAAAAAATTATTCTCCCCCCCCCCCAAAAAAAAGGAACTGGGTGTAACCAATTTTTTAATTGTAATATAAAATAAAATTCAGTGAAGCTAAAGTAACGTATTTGTGTCCCTATTATTAACTTATGCTTTTTTGTTGCTTTTTTAAAATATTAAACCTCTAAACACCAACTAGCTCCAAAGGGCGGTCACTTTTGGATAGCCCCACAGATGGGCATTATTCAGAGGTGTCACTGTATTTTAAAGATTTTGGGTGCCCCTGACTTTTAAAGGGACTCGATCGAGTCTCTGTGTTTCTTTACTGCGCCACTGTGTAAGATTATAGGGAAATAAATAATAAAATATTACTCTGATTACATTGGCGGATCCAGAGGGAGGACACAGGGACATGAATATATTTATATTATTTTCTACTTATAAAAGGTTTGTTTGTCTGTTTTCAAAAACTGAGCTCTCCTAATAGTATTCCCTGAGCTTTTTACGTGCAAGTCTAATAACTAGTTTTACTTTAACCATACGCAGCTTGCTCGCAGAAACAAGTGCAATTTTATTTACTATGTATCCAAAAAACTTCTCAACAATCCAAAAGACTTCTAAACAGTTTAACTGGTGAGAGTGCAGAATTTAATAAGATTTTGATATAATCAAAATTTGGTACTCTTCTGTCAAGAGGACACTCGTCATCAAGGAAAAATATTAACCAATGCTAAATGGCATAAATAAGAGAAATAGGCAAAAGATTGCTACATTGGTTAGTGTCAATGAAATGTTTAGTACCATGTTGATATTCGTGGACTACAGCAGCCACTAGAATTGAGTTGCAAAGCGACAGAAATTACCACCAAGATGGTGATCACACAATATCTCAAAAATGTTTGTTGCTACATACATTTGCAGTCCTAAATTGCAGGCATAGTTCCAACTTGGCATAATCTTTGAGTAACCAAGCAAGCTTACTGGCCACTATAATCCACAAGTGTTGGAGAGAGGGCCAAAGTGGGATGACAGATATTTTTCTATGATTCAAAAGCTCACACACAAAAAAAAAAAATCCATAATTTAGTTAGCCACTATAGCAACACTGGAAACTAGTCATTGTCACAATTCATTTTGTAAGGAAGTTGCAGGCATTTATGTTTCTGCTATTACTGCTGGAAAATTCAGACAATTTATTACTTTTTGGATTTGAGCAGTAAATTATCATCCAATAATCAATATCTTTGCTTTGATTTAAGCTCAAACACTCTTAAGTGTATGTATGTAATGATCTTTATTCTATTTGACAAATTCTGTACAACTTTTGAGTGTGTATTTAAAAAGACTGTGGGGGGGGGGGTACTGTATCCCCCCACAGTCCAGTTGGACAGTGCCCCACTATATATAAGCGTATGGCTTGTGGAGGTATAGAAAGAACAATGACACACAGGGCCGGATTTAGGCGAGTGCAACCGAGGCTTCCCCATAAATAGACATTTTTACATGCAATTTAATATGAACACCGATTAATTAAAAAGTAACATCACACCAGTGATTGATCTAGGATTTTTTCAGAAGAGTAAAAATATGCCTTAACATTTTTAGAGGGAGTATTTTCTTTTTCAAAGGAGTAATTAAAACAACGAACAATTATGCTAAATTTTCGAATACATAATGAAATTGCATTGGAACATAAATAATAACTGATTATTCAAGGTACATAAATGTCAAATCATCAAAAACTAGTACAATCACTGAATTTTTTAAATTTAAAAACAGTAAATCATAATTATTTATCACAATATATCTAATTTTGTATTTAAAAGCAATACACAAAAACATGCATCCCGAAAATCTTAAGGCATATTCTGAATTTATAAGGCGTGAAATAAGCATCTAGAGGCATTATCGTGATCACTGCATCACACTTTTTATACCAAATGTTTCAGATACAAAGCAACTGTTTCTTGCTAACATTTTGCACATCGGCATTATATTAAGAGTCAAACACTAGACAATATTTTTCAGTAAATAAAATCCACTTCCACAAGAAATCCAACCCTCGATTACTAGGCTAGGCTGTGTTAATGCTGAACCCACTTCACCACATAGGTGGCCGAAAAAATTCTTTCACTTTTGTTTGAAAAATTACTAGGGGGCGCCACTTTGTTGCCCGAGGGCTCCCATACCTCTAAATCTGATACTGATTGACACAGTTCTCATTTCCAATAGACTGCAAATGATAAAATGAACTTTTGCAAACGTTTTCTTACCGTTTACTATTTAGTTTGATGTTATTTTACTATTTTAATTCATCAAACATCGTTGAGTAAAGAATTTTGCAACTTTTAAATGTTTTTCACCATTATAACTATTTTTAAGGATTGTCATTTAAGAACTGCTTTCATATTTTATGTGTTGACTATCTCAACCTTTATTTAATTGTGGCGATAAGAATGTGCTGCATCAAATAGTCTGATTTAGTATGTTTTACTCATTGTCCCACTGTACCCCAATATGCAGAACGATAATTATTCTGCATTTAATTTTTAGTTTTCATTAGGAGAAAAAAAAATTACTTTAAAACAAGTAAAAATTGTCCAACTGTGTCTCTCCCTCTCTCCTACCTGTACGAGTAACAAACATTATTAAGTTAACGGCATTAAAAAATTACTAGTGCGCAATAAATTATATGCAAATCTATAATACAAAAATCTTTTCGAATAAATACCAGTTAAATGAAAGACAGTAAAAATTAAATAGTGCGACTTGAAATTCAAACATATTTAGTAGTATAGAACAAAATACTTGCCTTCATAAGCTAAATGTTTTTAGAAGCAAAAACATGTGACTATTGGCTTTTGTTGACGTTTAAGAAGTTACTTAATTTTGCGATGCAGACGACCGACAGACCGGCAAATCTAGAAAAGTTTCAGTGCACCAAAATATACATGGTTTAAAAAAAAAAACAAAAAAAAAAAAAAAAAAAACTGGTAGAGGAAGATGAGGAATCGTCAACATTTTTAGGGACAGTCCCAATTTCCGAACATTTCTCAGTTGGTCCCCAAAGTGTAAAACAAGAATGGGGATTCTTCCCATTTTAACAGAAATAATTCATGTTTCCTTTATTATATGATTTTTAATAATGCTTTAGTTGAATAAATAGAAGTTTATTTGAAAAAAATATTGAATTTATTTTAGTTGTCCCCAACTTTTGTTTCAGAATTGGGGACACAACGCTGAGCTGTCCCCAATTCCTTATAGAGCATTTCGACGTGACGTATCTCTGACGTCAGCTGAGTGACAGCTTCGCGCATCGTTCTGCGTATGTTATTTCTTTACCTAAATGTATTATTTAGCAATCTCAGTAATCCGTATAAACTACGTGTAATCTGAGGAGGTTCATTGGGTTTTCGGATTACGAACGCAGCCCCACTGTGAAGAATGTAAACAAACTGCAGAATAGCAAGCAACAGGCGTTTCAGTTTAGACAGCGATCCACGACTGTGCACGAAAGAATGTACATTATTTATTTAGAAATATGGAAGAAATTTTAAAGCTGTCAGCAACTAATTAAACTGTAATTGCAAAATTAGATATTGTTTCTAGTTTAGGATTGTGATATTTTTTCATGATTTTTAAATATATGGATAATTTGTCTCCAATGCAATTTGAAGCTATGACTATGACTAGATAGGTTTATCCTTAGATTGACATGAATTTTAGTGCATGCTTTCTGTGGATAACACTTTCTGGTGTGGTTTCTGTTATTAAATGTGCATTAGAATAAATCAATAAAAAACATGAAAGAATTGGTTTGTTAATTATTTTTTAAAAATATATTTTGATTAAAAAGTCAATTTATACATTGTTTACAGAACTAGTTTTGTACCAGTGGTTGGTTTATTAAAAAAATAATAATAAATAAATAAAACAGGAAGTTTCTTATGTTGAAACTGGCATGTGATGTGTTAATGCATGATTACTTATTGTTGCTTATGCTAAAAAAAAAAAAAAAAAAAAACACTGTAGAATCTACTTTTTCAAAATCACTAAACTTGGCTACCAGCCTTTTTATTCTTTTGCAGTATTCTGAATTAGGTATGGAGTGGAACTTAAATATCTTGAATAAATGTGTTTTTTCTATTAAACTGACACCCTCTTTTATTTCACCTTCTTATCTCAATTCTTTCTGTTGTTTCTTTGACTTCGTGAAATCAAGGTTATACTGTTGTTGTTCTCGTGTCCATGGGCAGATGATTAAATGGTTAAACTGTACTTCGTTAAAATAAATCCTTATTCTTTTACCTAAAACTATTTCCACTCTGTTCTGCGTGGAGCTGATATTAGGATTAGAAATTATTCTGAAGATTTTCAGATTTTTTGATACTTACGTATTATCCCGGTGGTCATTTCCAACAAAGTATTTTTTCATCAAATGTGCTGGAAACTGTTGCCAATCGTATTCGAAACCATTAATAATTTCATGTGATCGGCATTTATCTTGGCGAGAAATCGCTTGTCTTGTTTGAGTGCTGGGATAATACGCCAGTAGCAATTTTTCTATGAATACTGTTCTTACCTGCTGTTTAGATTCAAGAACCTAAATCATTTTATGCAGTCAAATATGATGCTTTTTTTTTCTTTCAATTTTTTTGTAAATAACTTCTAAAGTAATTTAAATTGGCTGACTGACATCTGATTTTTTTAATATCTATCGCTTGCATGTAGTCTGGTTCCTGTGTAAATTATGTGAAAACATATTTTCAAGTAACACTGTAATTTACGATGTTGAAAAAAAATTCTCTTACATACAATCATCACGGAAGAATATAACTGTAAAAATCTATATACTACTCCTTTTATCATGATTGTTTTTTTTTTTTTTTTTAATCAAATCATTGAACTAATAAATCTGATATGGACACCACATGACTTCCTTGCACCTCTATTAAACCAGAAATATTTTCGGGGCACTTCATCTAAACTTATTTCATTTGAAAGAGACAAAATACTGCAATTCTAAAGTTTACCGCCAAGCTGAGTTCAATTTTAAAGAATTTTTTCACTTAATTGGGCAATATTTTGACAAAAGCCAATAAGCTTGCGATAGCGAGATTTCAGTCACAGCTGAAACAGTTATTCATCACAGATTTTTAATGAAATGAAGGTATCTATAGACCCTTAATATATTTTATGTCCCCCCTTAACCCCTCCCATGAAAAATTTCTGGCTACGCCACTATTTGAAGATGTCTATAGGCATTAATATATTGGAATTCTGGTAGTTGCATATTATCCTGATAGACATTCGTGCCATATTATTTTTTCAGAAAATGTGCGGGCAAACTGTAGCCAATTGTATTCGGAACCATCATGATTTCATGCAACCTGGATTTATCAAAGCGAAAAATCACTCGTCTTGGCAGACTGCAAGGATACATGCATGTACCAAAATTCTTTTGGGTGGTCTCTTCTTTTGACGCAGTTTTTGAGGGAGGTGTCTGATCGTCACCGGACCATTATCCAACCATATGGTAAGATGTTTGAACTATCATTAAAATATTATATGTTAAGCTTTTTAAAATATTAAACGCCACCTGGGACACAAAAGTAGAAGGTCTGATTAACAAATTCCATCCATTACAATCATCCAAAAAATTAAATTTAATACTTTTTTTGAATGTTGAAAATCGGGTTTTTCCCATTGAAATACATTACGAGAAGCCCAAGCTGTCACGCAAGACGGCGACCGATCGCAGAGACGAGGGGTCCGTCGAAATGCTCTATTGAAAAATCTGCTCACCTTATGCACGAAGACTCCGTGGCCTTATGTTACATTCAAAAAGTATTCGAGCAATAGCCAAATTTCCTATTTTAGTTTTTTCAATAACTATAATTTGTTTTTGGAAGAGCACAACATTAGAAAGAAGTATGAGAACTCCGGAACAATCGAGACGACAGCAGTGGCGGATTATTGCAAGTTTGTCGGGGGGCGTTTCGTTAGAAGATTAACATATACATCCATTTTATGGAAGTAAAATAGATTTTTGTTGTTGTTGTTGTTGGTTGTTTTGTTGTTGTCGAAAGGTCACGTGCTGGTGGAAAAATGACGTCACACCTGTAGATTCATCATGGACGTACAAATTCTCCTCCAAGAGATTCATACTGGTAACTGGTCAGAGAATTGCAGTGACTAAGCGCACAGCCCTGGGTTTGATCCCCACTCATACCCTCTTTGTAAAAGTTTCCTTTCTGTGGGTTAGTAAAAACTTTCATTGATAACAACAGATGACACCAATGAAATCACGCCATATGCCAGCGAAGTGTGACGTCAGAACAATGCTCTCTTTGCTTCCCTGAGTGACGTCATTGCAGTATCTTAGCGGTGCGGCTGGCATGTTCACAATGGGCCCGTTCGAGAATTCACCGGTTGGTTATGCACCGGTGCTACCGGTTGCGGTCATTCTTCGGTTAAGTGACGTCACGGTTGTCAACCGGTTTCGGTCATCCTCACCACATCCAATTCCAAGCCAAGAAAACAAAAATAAACATTGGCAACACTACGCTAATAACCCGAATAACCCACCTCGCTAGCAGGGTCATTCTGGTTGCGTTCTGGTCACGCTGAGCAGACAGCCGCTACATGACCGAAACGTTTTCGAACGCGGTTAATTCCAGAGCTCCGCCCAACGTTCCGCCTTTTCGAACGCTCTGGTCGTGCACTGGTGTTACCGGTGCACAACCGATGAATTCTCGAACGCGCCCTTAATCTACCCGTTTCGGCATCAGCAACTCTCTGATTGGACTAGAGAACAGAGTTGACGGGATTACCACACTTGGCAATTAATCAATTGTGTGAGAGCGCCAAATAATTTTAAAAACGAAAAGTTTTTATTTTTTCTTTCATGTTTTTTTTTTTTTTTTTTTAATTATCAATGCATTTGCGATTACACGTCTATGCAATCGAACTCGGTTACTTATTGCGCGCACAGATTTAATGATGGAGTTTAAATTAAATGGTTGGCTTATTGTTTAAAGATCGGAATTTACTGTAAACCCGGTTATTACGAGCACTTCGATTTAACGAGCAAAGTGTCCCTGACCCTTCATCCTCGTTATAACAGAGTTTGACAGTGTTATTTCCACATTACAATGTGTTATTTTTAAGCATAGTATTCATTCACAATAAATAGTACGTGTTATAGTTATTTAACAGTTCTTATATTTTTTTTAAATTTCTAATTTAAAAATCCTGTAACATACAGTGATCAAAAAAGGTGGGAACCGGCTTTAATTCTTTTTTTATAAGAGATAAATGAGCAATGTAAAGTGAAAAAATGTTAAAAATAAGGAAATAAAATGTTTTTCTCCTTAATTTTTAAAAAGTTACACATCTTAAATTTGTATACTACGTCGTACAAAAAAATCTTGATTAGCAAAATGTGCCCTCCAATACTAATGTAGTATGGACAAAATTTCAGCATTTCATCATAAAACGTCTCAAAACGAGATATTTAAACAAAGGCTTTTGCACATTTTACTAATTCAGAAATTTTTTGTTGGGGGCGGGGGTCGTATACAAATTTTAAAAGTGTAACTTTTTAAAAATTATCAAGAATTTTTTCTTAATGTATTCTTTTTACGTACCGCTTATGGTAACCACAGATGCCTAATTCTGAATAGTTTTCTCAGCATGTTTGATAATTTTTGTGGCTCCAAATAAAACTGCCCTAAGCATAACCATGATAGCTATTAATATGAAAATTTAAATTTCGATAGTTCTGTACATTCTTTTCCGACTTTTTGACTTATCTTTTTAAAATAATTCTATATTGTGAAATAGCTTAATATTTACTATTACCTAAAACAATGAACAAATTAAACAATCTTTGAAAGTTGAAAAGAAAATTCATTTTCTTGAGATTTTATCAGCTTATAGTCGTAACTATCAGGGAGCTTATCGAAATCCATATTCCTACCGTAGATAATATGATGATCTTCAAATCAAAAATTAGAGAACAATAAAATAACTCTCTACTACGTACTAAGACTCTTACGTACTACGGACGGAAATCAGGAAAAATACCGCCAGGAATAGTAACCCTGTACGTTATGACGTATTTTCATTGTCCAATCAGAGAGTTGCTGATGCCGAAACGGGTAGATATTGTGAAAATGCGTACGGCTGCCAGTATTTTTTGGGGACCCCAAAATACCAAACGATAAAAATGCATGAATGAGTTGCTGTACATTTATATACAGAACGTTAAACATAACATACATACATAAACAGTGGCGGATCCAGAGGCGCCGACTTTACAAAATTTCTGTGGGTGCCCTTAAAGTCCATGCGGGGGGGGGGGGTTAATAAAATGGTGAAAGTCGCACAAGGTTTGTAATTTTTGATAAAGGATCGCTAAGTTAGGTGCCAAAACGCAACAATTTATTTTAAAGGGGGAGTATAATTGAAATGTACTTGGCTAAGATTGTAAAATAGTTTTAGTAGGTGAATTTAAGATAGATTTCGATTCCGATGATGGGTTTTTATGGAACAAGGAAGAAAAATACGGCACACTCATTAATAACGATACTCTTTCCAACTTTATGGAATCTTTTCCAACTACTCTTCAATCTTTTCCTATTATTATTTTCTTCCTTGCTCGTAACTACTCAATCATTTGACTTTTCGTGCACATTTTTACCAGGAGGGAAATAGGTAATACAAATAATCATTTTAGCTCCACATAAAATATCCAATATCTGAGGGTATAGATCGAAGAAACGATATCTGCCTCACGGTTTTGGTACACAAATTAAAATAAACAACTGCACCAAGGATTCGAAAAAATTCAGGATGATTCTTTACAAGCTGCACTACACACTGCAATAAATTCGGAAACTTTCAGAAAAAAATATTAAACGTGGAACTGCACAGCAAAATAATTCTAAGAGTGGCCATTCTGCAAAATTTTTCGTTTATTCCGGTGTCTAGTACAGCTTGTGAACATACATCCTAAAAATTGCGAAGTGCTTGAGATAATTAGTTTTCTTTTTTGTATTTATATACTAAAATTGCGTGTTTTTTCCCAGCGCTGAAGGCGACATTCTAAGTTAATTTAAGTGAATAGTGTTAATTTTGGCATCCGATTATCTGTACTACGGTGAAGCAACGCTGGGCATAGAATGGAAGTCTCCACCGTTGTGTCTTAGTAATGATAACAGCAAACCAGTTAAAATCAAGATTCTTTTTAAAGAAATGAAGTATTTCTGATGAAATGCCCTTCTTTTAGAAAAATCTGCTTGTGCTGGAGTAACCTTAAATTTATTTGCCTTACGCAAATTCTCTGTCAAAATTCGAGGATTCCTGGGAGCACACCTCCTTTGCCCTTATAATAAATCAGACCTGAAAGAGGCGTATTACACTATTTCACTTTTTTTTTTTACTTTTAGCGATAGAATTTTTATTGGTTTTAACTAATCATTATAAATTTCAACGCAAAAGAAAAGTGTATTACTACGTTTATTGGGGAAAAAAAACATGGAACAATAATATCACAATCAGTCAAATTTCTTGTCATGCAAATGGAAATTTCGTATAAAAAGTGATTCAGTTTTCGAATGTAACAATTTACGATCAATTTTATTCGTGTTTAATCTATCTCATCCCTGTCTGAAATCCTCAGAGTTTTCAAAAAATGTTATTCATAGTATTGTTTCCCAGCTCATTAATTCCCCCCCCTTTTTTTTTTAATTTTTGTACCCCTATAAACAGCTGCAGCCAAGCCTTGCCTATTTTCTTTTCTTTTTTTTTTTCAAAAAAATTATACCTTTAAAATAAAACTAGATAGTTTCCTCAGAATGAATTAATGCCACGTTTTCTATGTTGAAATGTGTGTAGGACCACATAAAAATGATTGGTAACTATTTAAATGCAAACAGAAAAATAAAGCAGAACAAAAAAAGTTGTTTATCTTAAGAGTTATTAGTTATTCAAAAAATATTTTGAATTGTTGGCCATATAACCTCCAGGTATGATTTTGAGCATCCTCCTGAAGTAGAGATATTTTACCCTCTACCATTAAGTGGTCAAATTTGCAAAATTACGAGAGACATACATTTCAGTAATGTGTGTTCATGCGCCCATGATTTCAGTATAATTTAAAAAAACAGCATTGGGCTAGATCAAAGCAAATAGTACCTAATTCCGCTTTGTCAAATAAGAACAAAAATTGAACAAAATATTCGCAGAAAATGAAACGGAAGGCATCTCGAAATGTTAGTGTGGACCCCAGTCTGTTCCATCCTTTTCAATAAATAACTGAGCACTAAAATCATTCAAAAATAAGAAAAAGAAATTGAGACTTTAGAAGAAAGTGACACAAACCATTATACCTTAGAAGCCTCGCCTGTCTCATTCAATTAACACCAAAGCGCGAACACTTTTTGATGAATGGGCATCTTTTTTTGTTCCAGAGACATACAAAGTGTTAGGTGCTTGTAAGCAGACAGACCTTGATGTTCTCTATTTACAATAAAAACAATTAAACCTACTCACTTCGGAATCCTGCAGTAATATTATTAGAACCATCTCAAAACATTTCCATAATGGGAATGAGTCTTTCACCTAACTCCTGTGTTATCTTTCCCGCGTCAACTTTCTTCTGATTGTAGCCAGCGGCTTTGTCTCAAATTCTCCGTTTTACGGTACTCTTGGGCTAACACAGTCTCATTGTATTGATACATTTTCCCATGGACCACGAGGATTCTGAGATGAGGTCTGTGGGTCAGAAAGGACTTCGGCTGCAGTGGGCAAAGGCCATTGCCGGTGGGGCTGTAGGGAGTCGCACATCCCATTGTGAAAAAGCTTTGAATTTTAGAAAGACATTGTTTCCATGGGCGCCAGATAGGAAGGCAATTGGCAATGGGGGATTGAGATTTGAGCCCGCCTAGTATAGTAAACATTTTTACAGCATATTGAACTTCTAAGTATTATTTTCGTGCTAAAATGTCTGAAAGTTAAGATGACACCCCATACACCTCTAAATTAGTACTCATATGAGAAACTATTATAATTATTATTATTATTTTAAGTAGGCAAAAATATTACCTGTTTGGATTTTTTTTTTCATGCACTTTTTAAAATTTTAGAGTATGTGCTAAGTTACTAGTTATTGGAATTTTTTTATAATTACTCCAGTTCCGAGGCACATAAGGGTGTATGCAGAAGAAACAAAATCTGCATAATGGTCTTAGTACACAAATTAAAGTAAACTATCGCACCAAGGATTCGAAAAAAATTTAGTATGATTCTTTATAAGCTGCACTACATACCGAAATAAAGAATAACACGTTCTTTAAAATTTTCGATTTTTAAAAATTTTTTCTAAAAGTTTCTTAAATGATACAGGTTTATTGTTTATTTCAGTGTGTAGTGCAGTTTCTAAAACATACATCCTAAAAATTTGAACTTGCCATACTTAATTTTTTTGTATTTGTGTTTTAAAATTTCATTTTTTTTTTTCCCCGAACTACAGCGATAAGCTGAAAGTAACTGTCATTCAGTTGCCTTTAAACAGGATTTAATTTCTATCCAAAAAAGTGCAAGAGCCCTATATTTTTGTATTGCAATTTACAAAATTAATTACCTAATTTAAGGTATTATTAAGTGAATTTTTGTTACCTCTGTATTAGTTTGCAATGTAATAATATTAATATCAACAGAAACAATTACGATGGTAATTAAAATTTTAAATTTAGTGTAAAATTTCACCGAGAAAAAAGTAGTGGAGCTCAGCTCCCATGCAAATTAAGCACTTCCTTCAAATACATGCATGTATTTAGCATCCATGAAAACTTTTCTGTGGGTGCTTGAGATCTGACATACTACATAAAAAAAAAAGTCCCTCACTAAAATTTTATTTTCGAATTATGCAGTTGCAAAACACTCGTCGTCATCAGTGGTGTGACTATACCGTTAGGGCCCGTAATGAATTCATTGGATAGGGTCCTTCCTCATTGTACAGAATCGCAACCAACATGTTGCAGTTCACTTTTTCTAGCTTTCTATTTGGGAAAGGCTCCCCCTCCGGCCGGGGGACCGTGGCTTTTGCCCGTTCTACTGCCCTATAGTTACGCCAGTGATTGTCTCATTGAAGTTCCTCATGCGCATCTGAATTACACTGCTGGCCATCGTAAATGCAACACCCTGAAGGAAGCATGCAAATAATATGAAATTTACAACATGCATTAGCTGAGGTGAGATATGCAAATGATTAGAATTTCAGCGCAGACGCACATCAAGCGCGCCTGTGGCGCCACCTCAAAGCGCTATTTAAGGCTTGGAGATTTCGACGGTTTCAAGTACAGCAATTGTGTTTTTCTTGCTTTTTTTTTCAAAAAAACGATAAATTATGCCTCGTAGGAAACAACGATCATCTTTTGATCAAGTATCCGAGTTTGACAGAGGAAGGATAGTGGCATACCGAGATTGTGGGTTATCTTTCAGGGAAATCGGTCGTCGTATTGGACGAAACCAAACAACTGTGATGCGGATATGTGATCGTTGGGTGCAGGAGGGTACGACGGACAGACGTGATCGACCGCATCGACCTCAGTGCACCACGTCACGTGATGACAGGCAGATTGTACGCATGGCAGTGACGGACCGCTCAGTCACATCACGAACCATATCACAGCAGATTCAGTCTGTAACGCATCATCCAGTGTCTGCGCGTACCATTCGACGTCGTTTACAGCAGAATGGTCTGTCCGCAAGACGTCCGTTGCTTTGTCTACCTCTGACGCGGAACCACAGACGTCTCCGCCGCCAATGGTGCGATGAAAGAAGGATGTGGACGACAGAATGGAATGAAATTCTCTTTACTGACGAGTCACGCTTCTGTATGCAACACCACGACGGTCGGATTCGAGTCTGGAGACACCGTGGAGAGAGGATGCTGAACAGCTGCATTATGCACCGTCACACTGGTCCTGCACCGGGTATTATGGTATGGGGCGGTATCGGATATCTCTCTCGCACTCCTCTAGTACGCATTGCCGGTACTTTAACCAGCCAGCGCTACATCTCCGAGGTGTTGGAGCCAGTTGTCCTTTCTTACCTTCAGGGCTTGCCAACAGCCATATTTCAGCAGGATAATGCACGGCCACACGTGGCACGCATTGTCCAAGGGTTCTTCGTCAATCACCAGATTGAATTGCTTCCCTGGCCGGCGCGCTCTCCGGATCTTTCGCCGATAGAAAACATGTGGTCCATGGTTGCTCAACGACTGACCCAGAGTTCATCCCCAGCTGTCACACCAGATCAACTTTGGCAACGTGTGGAAGCTGCTTGGTCTGCTGTACCCCAAGAACACATTCAAAGTCTCTTTGAATCAATGCCGAGGCGTGTGGCAGCTGTGATCTCCAACAACGGCGGCTACTCTGGGTACTGATTTTGGCAGGAACCACGCTTCATAGAATGCTGTAAATTTAATCATTTGTTACTTGGTCAACATGTTATCTACACAATAAATTTTGTTGTGATATCTCTTGTTTTTCTTGGTGTTGCAATTTGGGTGGCCAGCAGTGTATAAAGGACATGGGTGCTCAAATAGGGCTCATATGGACGTCCATGCCGAAGCACCCACATACATTTGGCCTCATTAAAGATTTTCTTTTAAACTTTTAAAATATCACACAACTAATAAGCAAATAAAGCATTTTAGCACTGAAATAATGCAAAAAGTTCACTATGCTTTACAAATATTCATATTATGTAATGGCATAATTGGGGCGGGGGGGGGGGGAACGCTCCTTGAGTGTACATTGGGGTTATCAAACGATTGCTGGTGCTCAGCATCCAACGTAATTTTTTTTATAAGCCCGAAGCACCCACATAAACGTCTTTTCCTAGCCCTTTCTGCGAACTTCAAAGTATGACTTGGCACTAAAATTTCTGTGGGTGCGGAGCACCCACAGAATTTTTTCAGTGGGTGCTTGAGCCCCGGAGCACCCGCGTAGTCAGCGCCACTGGGTGGATCCAGAAAAGTTTTTGGGAGGGCTAAATTTTTAAAAAAGCTTATCTCACCCAATTAAAATGTAATATAAATCAAAATTTTAGTCTAAACCAATGTGCATGCTTTTGGGAGGGGGAAAGTTTTAAGATTTGATAATTTTAGCGATTTAAAGTGTATAATAAAGCAGAATGTTACTCTTTAGCAATCTCTTTTGGAGGGGCTGAAGCCCCCTAGCCCCTCCTCTGGATCCGCTACTGTACATAAACTAAAATCCCTTTGATGAGATTTTAATGGTGGTGATTATATCGGGTTTAAAGTTCGAAATACAACCAAGCGGCTTCGAACGTGCTAGTAAAATCTGTGGGGTAGTATGCCATTAGTTTTTTAAGCTTGCTGTTAAAAGAAGGGGAAGGACCTTTCTCAAAGGGTAGTACTGAGAGTTGTGAGAAACTGTGAATCTATCCGCTCTTGAGAATCACTGAAAATGATGTTCATAGCTTCAAAATATAGTCAATGAAGCTACGATATATATAAAATAACTTTTTAATGATCCATAATTAAATAAATGCTCTTTTGAGAGACATGATAGTAAAAAAAAAGTCCATATTGAAAAAGCGAGGGTGGGAAGAGAAACACAGAACTTATATGCTAAAGCTTTTCTAAACAATTCAACATAGAATCAACAATTTTATTTTTTCTCCCAAATTAATCAAAATATACCGGGTGTTTCAAAATAGATGTTACAGCGATTATCTTTTAAACCGTAAGTGATAGAAATATACTTTCAATTAGAAAAAGGAGGGACCATATAAAAATTAAATTTCCTATTTTAATATGTATACAGCTCCTAGTAAAATAATTGCTATCTCTGAAAGTTGCTCTTAATTGACTAACTTTTCTAATTGAAAGTAATGTTTCTATCACTTACGGTTTAATAGATAATCGCTCTAACATCTATTTTAAAACACCTGGTATAATAAAAACAGACATAGAACATTCATCTAACTGCATACTTTGTTTCATTGTGCACTTACTGCATAGGGATTCAATCTGCATAAATGCTAGTGATGAAAATAATCTAAATATCGACTTACATTCTTCAAAGGTTAAAAATATGATTAAATTTATAGACTTCAATCCATAATCTAGGTTTGAGGAACTATATAAAATTGAAGTTATTTCTGAAAGAAGCTCGTTCTTAAAAAATATATGTACACCGTATGCAGATGTTAATAGACTTGTAAAACGTCCAATGCAAAAATATCCTTGCAATTGTTTTGAGTTAATGAAATCAAACGAGACTAACAAAACACCTGATTTTTTTTTTTTTTTTTTTTTTTTTTTTGAGTTCCAGAGATCTTCCCCCATTCGCAAAAAATGAATACTTAGCAATAGTATGATGTTCGTGTGCGTGTTATGTACTTTAGCACTTGAACCGTAATTTTTAAACATGTATTTTAAAAGATTTTTGCTCTGTTCTGTTTACCCGAATGCCGCATATAAGTGATAATAACAAGCTATAAACAAGAGCAAGAGTGGGAAGCTATCTATACAACTATAATAAATTTTTGGAAAATTATTTTTCATATAACGAAAATCTGAATATTTATTCTTAGAATGGTAGCCTAAAGTTAAAAAATTACTAACGAAAGGTTAAAATGTATATACACAATTCATTACAGTCAAGGCTTGCTGATAACCACTTAAAAATGTTCAAATATATAAGGAAATTTCTAAAATATAGTAAATCTGAGAAGAATTTTCTTAAAATAATTTTTTTTCTTTTAAATCATTTGTATATATTTTTTAAAATCTTAAGTTTGTTAACAAACTACTACTAACACTAACCAAACACTATCAAGTATGGCCTGATTATTCCACAAGCTTAGAACGGAGCTTTGTTTTTTAGTTTTAAGGGGAGGGGGTATATTCTATTATTTGTACTTACAATGTAAACTCCCCAAATAATCAGTGGGTATTTCGAAAAAGTTACATAATTTTGGAACCTAAATTAAAAAAACTACTTATGTCAAATATTTCAAAATTTTTAGAATGTGTCTTTACAAGCTGTGCTATGCACTATAATAAACGATAAACGTGTATTAGTAATTAAAATAATATCATATATTATTTTAACGTGTATAATTTTTATTAAAAATCGAAAATTTTGCTGTGCAGTTCCATTTTTAAGAATTTTTCAGAAAATTTCATAAAAGGCGCCGTTTTCTCATTTATTTCCGCCTGTAGTGAAGCTTAATAAATAGACCTGAATTTTTTCGAATTTCTGGCGCTATTACTTCAGTTTGTGTACAAAAAGCGACATCGTGGCAGATTTTGTTTCTTCGATATTACACGCTTAGAACACAGTTTAAGATATAACTTTCGAGAACTTTACCATCAAAACTGTTTTAGCTATTATTACCTGAGTGTAAAGCAACATAATGACCATACATGGACTCATTTTATAGCTGAATAAATCATTTACATTTACATTTTATACAAATCTATATAGAGTGTCTTGTAAAGTTCAGAGGAGAATAGATTGAAGTGCACCGTCAAGTTTTTGGATTTACTATGTTTTCAGTTTAGATAACATCAACTAATTTAACTCGGACAAATATTTATTTTTTCATAAATATTCGCATTAAAAAGACTCCACTGCATTAAAGCCTACCCCAAATTTAAGTCCTTTAAGTCCATTAATCCCCAAATTTAAGCCCCGAATGACTTATCAGGACCTGTATTCACGTTCATTTCGTACATTTTTATCTTTAAATCTGATTTATTATTAAACACAGCAAAAAATTTAAAATCCCAGTATGATGGTCTTTATTTCTGATGGTCTTCATTGATTTTGCCGTACCTAATGTCCTATATTTTCAGTCTGGAGTCAATTTTGATATGTAGTAATTATTAATACAGTTTTCAGAGCCCAGTAGCTAGTAAAATTCTGGATTGGGATTTATATATTTATATGTATATTTTTTCTAAAAAAGTGGGATGGAGGAGAAAAAAGAAAACATTTTCTGAAATCATGGGGCCCCAAATCGAAACAGTAAATATCAAATGGTTAATTTTTGCCACTCATCAGAAGTCAATTCGTGCTCGGCAGCAGACGCAAGAATAAGACTTAATGAGTATCCAAGCATGAAATGATCTTTTTAATAACTTTGTGAAACAGCGAACTGGGAAATTTATGAAAATGGTTTGTAC
Organism: Cheiracanthium punctorium; assembly: GCA_038373885.1. NCBI lineage: Eukaryota > Metazoa > Arthropoda > Arachnida > Araneae > Cheiracanthiidae > Cheiracanthium > Cheiracanthium punctorium. The sequence goes on from JAWZYV010004175.1 coordinate 560,932, forward strand.
AAAGAAAAGGAGATTATTCCCAGAACCCACAGCCTGATTAATGTCAAGCGCAAACCGGGCAGTTAGCCGGGGGCGCCGTTGAATAAGGGGCCCCGATATTATAAAACGACACTGTTATTTACAGTAGAAATGTATGTGCAACACACATACGTACACATGTATGATCAATATACTCAAAAAACTATTTATTTTTGAAGTATGTGTGAATGCATATGCTTATATCAGAAGGAAAGGGGGCCCGCATAAGCGATGTCTGCTCCAGGCCTCACACTGGAGACGAACTCTTGCCAGATCTCCTTCTTTGTCTTCCACACTAGTCTTCTCCGAAGACTTTGATAATAAAGTCTGGGTCATTTTAAATTCCGTTCCCAGGCCCGATAATTCACAGGAAATCGTTAGCTTTAGCAACAGACAAATGGGGAAAGAGAACTGTGCAGTGCATCTCTACCTTCCAGTCTTGGGGTTCAGATGTTTTTTAACCTCCTTTGGAAAAAAGGTGAAAGAGAAGTGATATGAGATATCCTATTGAACCCTAGAAAAGGATGTCTTTTAAATGATGTTTTAAACTTTTGAAGATGCCGAGTAGCAATACTTTCGTTCAACTAACATAATTTAATGAATTGAAATTTCTAGCTGTGTGTTATAGTTTGCCCTATCTGAAATTTCGATATTTTTTGTGTAAAATATTTTAAATATTCGGTTGAAATTTGTAAAATTGGTTTTGTAAAAAGTTGTTAAATAGTTTCACATATTGGCGGGGAAAATATCAAAATTTTAGTGACGGCAAACTATACATCGTGTCAGCTGGATGATGGAGAAGGAAACGCGATGAAATATTAATAACTGTGGATGCTATGAGTGAAAGCGATTTCTCATAGGATAACATGGGACTCCACAGCTTTGTGCTCCATTCGAGGGGACCCTGACGCAGCTGGCTGTGCCTGCGTCAAAAAAGGGTCTCTAGATCTGTGGCACGCGATGAACGTTTCGATCGTCCGCCATCTTGCTGGTAGTTAAGTCGAGCGATGGCAACGGCTGCCCTTTTTTCAGCATTGGGCATCTATGCAGCTGTTCTCGCATTCTTTCATTTTTCAGCAGATGTCAGTGCTGTTAAAAATAATCGTGACAATTTTTTTACGGGTAATGACGTGCTAAAAAGTAAAGGATTCTCGTGGAGCTATGCCACCCGCAACTATTTTTATAGAAATCAAATCTATTCTTCGTGACTGGCAACAGCCAAAACGTCAGAGTTTGGTGTTCCCAGAGCGGGAACACTGCGCGTTAAAAGTTTAAGAGAAGAATTGTCATAGAATATTCGACCATTGGTGGTGGAAAATAATTTACGTTATCTATGGTAGAGTTCAAAACAAAAAACTATAGCAGATTTTGTTACTCATTTATTCAGAAACGGAAGAATTCTACCACTGGAAAACTTTGCCAAGCTTTTACACACGCACAAAAAAAGAGTCAATATTTGGTGGAGTTAAATGTTTTTTTCCGCGATATTCAGCAGGGCATCTTAGAGCGCCGCCCTCGCAAAAATTACTAACCTCTGAGAACATCCTTTCATTTTCTTCCTGCGATGAGTGACAAATAAAAGGTCGATTTATGTCGGCCATTTCTCAGGTGAAATCACCGATCTTCTGGATCTCACGCTGTGCATTACAAATTGGATGCTGGAAAATCCATTACACCATGTCGCTCACCTCTGCAAGCACTACTGGAAACCGACGTACAATCGGAAATTATGAGAATCGTATATTTTAAACTGTATTTGTAGGACTTTTCGCCCTTCATGAAGTTACGCACTTGGGTCAATCACCGCTTGAAATCCCCAAGTTATGTTAAAACACTGATTAGCCCCAGGTTTATAACACTTTCCAATAAAATTAAAAAAATGTTAGTAATTTAAATTTGCCTGTCTGTACTCAACTGCTGTAAATACATAGTGAATGCTACGAAACTGATGTATGCTTTTGCTATACGAGGTACCTTATAAGCTATAACAATGAAATGAAGCAATATAATCATAGTTTATTTTATTTTCATAGTAGTACCAACGGCTGACAGAAGGGTAAATACATGCACAGAGAGAGTTTCAGTTGCAACGTGCTTCTAAATGAATGGGTTTTCCAGGATTTGCTTTCCTGATTTATTTATTTATTTGTAAATAGCTGAAGAGAAACCAGTTTTTTGTATCGGAGGAATTTTCCTAACACTCGTATTTGGAAGATGTTTGATTTATTGGAGTAGCTAAATTGTTTCACTCCTAACGTTAATATTTGCATCAGAATATCTAACCTAAACTTAAAAATGTAAAACTCATTTTGATTTATAGAATTTCGTAATATCCTTCTTGAGCTGCTTCTGCTAGAGCTTCACACATTGATCAAAATTCAAAGATAGTTTTCATGATAGTTAAAAGAAAAGGAAATAATGGTCATGGTCTCAAATAATCCAACATCAGAGGAAGCTTTTTCTTCGAAGGAATTTTACGGTCTGCCCATGTAAGAAGTTCTTTGTCTAAAAAGTTTCTTACAGTCAAGAAGTTTTTGCAGAACCTCCCTGCAAAATCTGTACAAAATTTCAAACCAATCGCCCAGTTGTTTAGAAGCAAACGTTGAATACAAACACACGCACACACACACATATATGTATGTATACGTTCATTTTTATTTATTTAGATTACTTTTTTACATGTTTTTTATTTCTACGTAATACTCCAAAATGGAACAAAGAAATACCAGCTACTCTCCTGTCTTAATCCACTTCGATTTATGGCAGAGCCGTCAAGCCAGTGCCCCCTACTGATCTCAAAATTCTTGTTTTTGATTTTTGCGTTTTTATTTTATTTATTTATTTTTTCAACAGTACCGCAGGATTAATTGCAGTTTACACTGTTGGGCATCAACGGGTTGGTGCTGTCATAAAAAAGAGGTAAAGTCACTGATCGCATTTTTCAGAAAACGCGTTTTTATTTTTCTTTTTTTTTTCTGCTACTTTGTTTTTAGTTTTCATTCCAGACACCACCATTTTGCTGTTTATTTATGGGATATATAGGTAATCACATTTTGAGTTCAAATGTCGGATATATTTCTTAAGTGAAGGTTTAAGATGTTATCTTGACTTGAATGGTACATTTCAGAGATCTTTTAGATAAAAATAGATTCGCAGTCTCAATACGTTCGGTAGATCATGGATTAATAAACTGAAGGGTATGTCGGCTATAGGATATTTGGAAATAAAGGGTTGGTTCCTCTTTGAACGATGCTCACCTTTACGTTTCGGATATGACTTTACGGCGTTTTAATTTCAACAGCGATAATGATGCATTTCCGACTATAGCTTCTCTTACTTTCTTCTTTTGGAATTTCAATTCTTTGGAAAGTAGCTTACTTTAGCTTGGCGTCACACTTTAAAGAGCTTTCGATAAATTATGCTTTTGACTATCGAAATGTTATCTCTATTCTAGATATTCGCGCATTGATTTAAAAAATATGTTTTCTATTCATGTAATACAGAAAAACCTGCTTTGTAAATGGGGGAGCAAGGAACAGAAACACTTTTTTGCTAAAGCAATCGGCCTTTACAGTGGATTAAGAACCAGAGTAGTATATGATCAGGAACCAGGACTTTTTTTTCTCCCTTAGGGCAGGATTTCACTAAATAAAGATTTATTTTTAGAAAAGGTTTACTATACAAGGAGTCATGGGCGCCGGCAGAATATTTTCCAGGGGGGCAAAGACTACTCAAGGGAGGGTGGCAAAGACTACTTTAACGTTTGGTTACCATGTTGGAAAGAGCAAAAAAGCAAGGGAAAACACTGCATACAAAAATCCCGGGGGGGCGGCATTGCCCCCCTTGCCCTGTGATGCCGGCGCCCATGCAAGGAGTATAAACTTCCGGATGGGGATGATTAATCAAAAAAGAACCAGAATTATAATGCAATGTGGAATAATAAAGGTCTGTACTAGTTAAAAATCATTCTCAAATCTTCTATTATATAAATGTGAAAGTTTGTCTGTTTATTTGTTTGTTTGTTCGTCCGGGAACTCCTTCCACACCGTCAGACCTATCGGCTTGAAATTTTGCACATACACGTAAAACGACATAGAATAGGCCGTAAGCTACTTTAAAATTCTGGAAATCCACCCGTTCCCTAATTTTTAACGATTTTTCGCAATTTTCAGGGTAGAAAGCTACTCAAATGTCCGATTTCAGCACATTCGTGAGCATGCGCCGAGACGGTTGGTCGCAGACCTTCCGAATTTTGCATACGGCTTCACTAGGACAGATCCTAACACGCCTCGGAGCAATTTATTCGAAAATGTTTTATTTTATGTTTTTTCCGATTTTTGGCGATTTTTCTCGCTTAATACGTAATAACGCTGGTAATTACACTCGCAAAAAAACGGTATTTACATCATCGGATAGAGGAGAAAATTTGCTTTTCAAAACTGTTTGTTTGGACTGTGTAACATAATTTGCAGATTTTTGGGAATTTTTCAAATAAAATTAAATTTGACGCTGACTTTCGTAAAATATTTTAAAAATTGTTGCATCTTGAATTCTATCCGTCATGACTTTTTATATTTTGTCAAATGACGGAGCATACATTTCGCCCTCTTTTAAAAGAAAAACCAGAGGAAAATATAAATTAGGAGATTTTTTACGAATTTTTAAGTAAAGAATTATTTTCATTTCAATAGCAGCAGCTTAAAATTTTCGGTATATCTTGCGTTTTGGTTGCCTTGGAGACAGTAACAATGATTAAAATTTCCGCTTGAAAAAAAATTAAAAAAAATTACTTTAAAATAACTGAGTTTTCGCATGTGAAAAGTGCGTGATTTTGATGTCATAAGTTTAAAACCTCTTTCGAAACTCAATCAGAATAACGGACTCACAAGCAAAACATAAGCCATGTATGAAATAATTCTATATTTTACTTTACGTTGCGAGATAAATAATTGAATGCTGTTTTTTCACCAGTGAATTATCCAGCATTATTTTCGATTGAGATTTTAAACGGGTCACGTTTTCGAATAGCAGGAAATATATTGCGGTATTAAACAGGGCCTGATTATGAACAACAGGGAGCCCCGGGCATTGATGAATTTTGGGCTCCCCCATGTATGAAATTTGTTTTATTTTTCATATTTTTTTTTGTAAAAAAAGAACAACATTTGAAATTGCGGTCATTTCGAGCCGGAGGCCCCTGTGCAAAGTCCTGATTTGCCCGTGCGATAATAGGGCCCTGGTGCTAAATACACCAATCTGACAAGAACTATGCTTAAACATTTATGGAGAGCTCATTAAGTGGCAACCATAAACTGAAATGATTATCGTTTATGCTAATGCGTAAATTGCAAAGAATCACCAAAGAGTAAAAGCCTACATTCGTGGCAAATATCTTAACCGTTTCTTTAAATTAAGCATTAACGGTTGCAAAACGACAGTATATTGTATTGGTAAAAGATAGTATAATTAATCATAAGTAGATGTGATAAGGCAATATTGATCAAAGCACAATATACCGCATTAATAAATATTTCGCGAAACTAAGTCTTCTATTCATTTTTAACAGCCGTATTACATCACAGCTAACAAAATATTAAGTAATTCTACGTCGCGTCAGGGGCGCACACAAGGGAGGGGTCAAAGGGGTCTGGACCCGCCCCCCCTTCCAAAAAAAAAAGAGTTATCAATTTTCCTTCGTTAAACTGTCATGTAATTTTCGACATTCAAATATGTTGAAAAGTATTATCAAATTCTTATTTTCACCAGTTAAGATGAATAAACGCAGGGGGGGGGGGGTACGGGGAAAAAGTGGGTTACGATAAAAAAAATCCGCATTTTTCATGTGGTTGGTGTCGCAGCTTTACGGGCTGGATCAGGGCCATACCCGGAAAATTTTTTTGGAGGGGGGTCCAAAAGGTGAAAAAGCAGAAATTTTCACAAAAGACTTCATCATCATTATTTTGTTAACAAGATTCTAAATTTCGGGGGGAACCAGGGGGTCTGGTCCCCTCCCTGGGTACGACTTTGGGCTGGACCCCCTCCAAAAGAAAATCCTGTGTGCGCCACTGCGTCGCGTTAATATATCACGCGGTAGTTTCAACAGAAAAGACTGTAACAGAACTTTCTTTTTTCTTGGAGATTCTGTTTTGTCACAAGTAGTCATGATCACATTTTAGGAAAATGTTCTTCTCTTGCCTTGCGAAGAGCGGGTACACAACTATTTAATTATAAAATAAAACGGTTCTCCACTTCATGTAGTAACTAAGGTATTAATGGCATAACTTAAATCTAAAAATGAGTACGATGCAGAAATGAGACATTTTGAAAATTAGGAATTTTTACTGAAAACCGTCACGCTTTTCTTTTCTGATCGTGAATGACACCGACATAGTTTTTTGCGTCATAATATTAACAATGGTCACAAGTCAGTACTTATACTAACTTTACGAATAAGTAATGAGTAACTTTACGCGAAGAATCAAATCATTTTGCTTATTTTTAGATTCCAAATTTCTGGAATCACTTTGAACTGTACATGTAAGAAAAAGTTTCGTTCCCTACCGTGCGGAGAACGGGCACGCAGCTAGTGAATAAATAAAAAATAAAAAGTAAAATTGATAGTTTTAAAATTTTATTTCATTTCAATGAAATAATACTCGGAGAACAAGCTCATTGTTAAACAAATTTCAGATAATAAATTCCAAGACCACTTCGAAACTTTTACAAAGTGATACACGAAATTGATGTTTGTGGCATCACATTGCTATGTAGTTCCGATTCGTCTAAGAGTAACCTATTCCTCCCACCCTGCATCTGCAATATAAAAGATTTGAAAAAAAGATATTTATTAGTAGTAAATAAAAATCACAGGATGCGTTTGTAAATTTGACTTAGGATTTTTCACGCCATTTCTGCAAGTTCCGCTTAAATACATGCATAGTTTTCCAGAAAAGCGTTTGCTGCTTCATAAAAAGCGTTGGAAGAACGCCGGCTGGAATTGATGATAAATCCGTAGTGTGACACTTGGATAGTCACAGATTAAGATGTCATGAATTTATTTAATTTTCTTCCTTTAAGATGTCATGAATTTTCGAAATGAATAAGATGTCATGAATTTATTTAATTTTTCTTAGTGTGCTACTAAAATACTGCTTATTGTAGTAGATCACGTAATCAATTCCTAGCAACAGTCTTGAAATGATCCAACCACAGTGATCGTAAATATTTACTCTGTAAGATACAAAATTCAAATTCAAAGACGATCTGTACTGAAAGCCCCTTTTTTCAGACAATCAATTTTTATGAAATGACTACTGAAAATATCGATTTCAACTATAAATTTTTGGCCTCAAGTAAAAATACATCTACGCTAATGAGCCTAAATTTGTAGTTTGAAACATGTCTACAATAACAAAGAAAGAACTTAGGAACTTCTTTTCGTTTAACTTCCACATTATAGCAACATTTTTAAGTGGAAATTATCTCTTATTTGAATACACACTCACACAAAAAGAAAATTCTTTGCCTCAATGCCACAGTAAGCTAAAATTTTCTCTCGATAAAACGTAATATCCGTAATATTTGCATATTTATACAAATACACACCAATAAGTAAATTATGTTATGTGTTGTAAAATTGCATTCAGAGACTACAAGGGGAAACTACTATTTTTTGCATGCAGTTTCGCCGTTGGTTGCTTTGTGGGGATTTTACTTGTAAAGTTTTAATAGGAATTTATCGTTGAAGTAGAAGAGAGCTCTAATTATGAGCAGGGGCGTAGCCAAGGGGGGGTTAGGGGGTCATAACCCCCCATGAGGAATTTTTTGCCATACAAAATGTGTATTCTTTACTCCCTTATCACACACATGTATGCATATATGTGAGTTTCAGTAGTCGTAACCCCCCCCCCCCCCCATGAAAAATTTCTGGCTGCGCCCCTGATTATGAGGTGATCTACACTGGTTTCCAAAAATTAAGGAAAAATCACAAAAATAGCGGTAACTCGCTCAAAAATAAGCCAATCCGTGTAAAATTTGACTATGTTGTCAAATACATGTTACTGAGTAAAGCTGCAATATGAAAATATCTCGCGTTGAAACCAGAATAAATTAATTACTAAAACCATAAAACTGTATCTTTGAGATCAAGTCTGCAACTTTTGCTGTGACAGTAAGGTAATAGCCAATAGGTGATAGCCAATTCGTAGCAATGACCTCCAGGCATCATTTGCCAGAAGAACAGCGATGGAAAGTTATTGGGAGCTCTCCATTGCAGCAAGAGCTCCGATGACTGCTTAGAGAGGCAGGACAAAGTCAGACACAAGTGGCCAGATGGCTAAATGTCAGTCTGTCTGTGGTTCATAGAGTTTGGCAACAATTTCTAACGACAGATTCAGCATCTAGGAGGTTCTGACAAGAACGGCCAACTGTTACGACCAGCGCCGATGACAGATATTTGTCGTTATGTGCACGAAGGAATAGAACAGAACTGCGGCTCAACTCAGATCTTTTCTTGCTGTGGCCACCGGAAGGGTAGTGTCAACTTCAACAGTGTGTACAAGGCTTCACGAAGATGGTCTCTACGCTAGGCGACCAGCTGTATGCGTGCCCCTCTCGTCATGCCACAGAAGGGAACGTTTGAGGTAGGCACATCAACATGGCCACTGGACGGCTGATCAATGGAGGGCTGTTCTCTTTACGGATGAGTCCAGGTTTAGCCTCCAAAGCGATAGTTGGCGTTATTTGATTTGGAGAGAACCCGGAACCCGTTATCATCCATCAAACACCCATGAAAGAGATGCATACGCAGGAGGAAGTGTCTGTGTTTTGAATGGGATCTCTTTGGGTGGCCGCACAGACCTCCATGTCTTTCCACGTGGAAACGTCAATGCTCAGACCTATAAAGATGACATCCTTGATGACTATGTGCGCATTTGTGCCGGGGCAATAGTCGATGATTTCCTGCCTCAAGATGACAATGCTTGACCGTACAGGGCTCACATCGCAGATGATTATCTTCAGCAACAAATAATTCAGAGCATGGTGTGGCCAGCTCGATCACCGGACCTGGATCCTATCGAGCATGTCTGTTACTTTTTAGGAAGACGGATAGCTGCTCTTAATCCTCCTCCTGCGACCCTTGCCACGCTTGCAACTGCCTTGCAAGAGCAATGGCTCTCCCTTCCAACAGAACTCACAGACCGCATAATTGACAGCATCACACATGGCTGTTCGTGATGTATTGCTCTTAGGGGGGTCATATTCCATATTGAAGGTACTTTTCCTAAGCCAAATTGACAGATCCGATCTGTTGATTTTATACATATGCTAATTTCTATAATACCACAAGTGTCTGGTGATTTCTTTTCATGTTATTTTATAGCTTACTATCTGTTGTACACTGTGGGTGAGTTTCATTAATTTCTATATGCAACTTTTTGAGTAATCGTCATTTTTGTGATTTTTCTTTAATTAATGACAACCAGTGTATTTCATCAAAGCCCGATCCTTTCAAAGGCTAAAGAAAACTTGCATTTTTAAATTCGTTAGCTATGGGGTTATCAGGAGGGGATATGGATATTGGTAGGAAGAAATTAGACGTCCTATTGAGGAGGGTCCGAAGTTGAAGGTAGTCAGGTGTCGAAGGGCATTTAAGGCTGTTCCTGACTTGTGTCTGCGTCGACGTGACTAAAGAGGGTAGAGAAGGGTATTCAATCTGCAAAATGTATGAATCTTTAATGACCAATCAGGATCCACCGACAAAAGCTAACCCGCGAATGCCATAAACAGATCAACGGAAGATTCCTTCCCACGAGCGTCTGTTCCAATACATTAGGGAGTTATTGCACACCATTTCTTCCTACGTTAACGTTAACGCTATCCGCTATTCTGAGTACTTTGACCAATGAGGTTTCGGGATTTATTCGTGCGCATGCGCTGTGCTGTCCAAATTACCGTTAGCGTTAGCGTGAGTGAAACCGCTATGCAAAAAATCCCTATTGATTACCTCAGCAGTCCCGATGGTCGCCCGCAAGTGTGAAACAGCCTTTAATCTCTTGATATTGGCTCGTCTGATGGCAGATTTTTAAAAGTTCCAATTTTGTGTTCGGGAATTTATAGAATGCCATTTTCCAAGCTGGTCCAAGAAGAATTCGTTGGATTTCTGCAGAATTGGAGCCATGCTTGCGATTTTTCTCTTTCATTTGTGTCTTACATATGGCCCTTTCTTTAGTATATGTTAACATAACATCTTGTGAATTGGTTTCTTTAAATCGTTAGTATAGTGCGTTCAATTTGTTTCTTTGGGTCATTAGTACTGGAGTCCACCATTTTATTTTTGTGAATGGATAAGCTTTCCTTGTTTTAAACAATTTGGAATAGTTTGTGTGTATGATAGCTTGCAAGATTTGAATTTGATTATCTATTTCCTGAAGAGAGATAATTTTCGAAAATCGAATTCTCAGTGTTCTTATAAGGATCAGTGTCCTGGAATAAAGGAATTTGTAAGTAATTTTTAAACTAGGAAATCTATTGCGACACAAGTGGTTGCCTTATTACTCTGTAAATTAACTTATGCTACCTTAAAGTGAGCAATTTTTGAGACATACCAGATTGTCGAATCTTCTAGAGGTATGCTTGGAATCCTGGACACTTTTTGTCGAATGCTGTGTGGCTTTTTTGATGTCTGAATTTTCAAGTTTATACAGAGTGGTCTGATTTTGAATAGCAATCGTGTGTTTCGTGACAACAGACACATTTTGCAGATATTGAGCTCGTCTTTGGCTTACGTGGGCAACGAGCTGCGTGGTGGCCGATGCCCTGGCAGTTAAAACACCGCACCGTTGAAATGAAGCGTTTTATCGGAGAGCTTGGGAAGTCCTGAAGAAGACACACTACATCCTTTCAGAGACATAGCTAGAGTTTTCAGAGGCCGGGGACAACTGAAATTTTTAAGCCCCCTCCTATTTGTCAAAATGTAATGGGGAATTTTTTTATGTACAATTTGCGCCCGGGGACAGACGCCCCTTCTAGCTACGCCACCCTGACGTGGCACAAGTCGTCCTGCTTACCTGATATTCTTCTAATGACTTCGATAAACTGCTTCTGAGGGGCAAAGTTACGATGAATCGATTCATTCTGCGTTTGATGTTGAGGTTAAAATGTTGAAGTTATTAATTCTGTTTTTTTTTTTTTTTTAAAGCACAGAGAAACAACTAGAGGTGATAAGTGAGGCATAGTCCAGGGCCCCGTGTTGAGGGGGGGGGGTGCCAAAATACTTTGCAGTTGCAAATAAAGAGGTGCTAACATTAAGGTTTGCTCCGGGTGCCGAAATTAAGTTTTGCCCGGGGTGAAGTAAACTCGATTTCCGGCACAGTCCCCGCATCCGCCCCTCGACTACAGCACTGCTATGAGACTTATTCATGACGTCGTGATGAGCTCACATGACAACATTCTAAAAAAGTATTGAAAGGTGTGTCAAGTTTTTCGCGCTTGCCCTTCAGGGTATCTTGTCTAAACGTCTGCTGTGAAGGAGTCAAAATAAATTAATTAACCGGAAACAGTTCTCCACCCAAACTCTTTTAAGCTCTTACCTGTTAGAGAATTCTGCACTCTTCACGTGGGAACAATTATACGCTTAAACGTCTGGACACACTGACTCCTACATCCGTCATCATGATGTATTCCGAACACGGGAAAGGCATACACCCTCAACGAAAGAAAAAAAAAAATAAAACCGTAAACAAGACAAACGAGCGACCAAATTAGCTACGAGACGGAGCTAACGTGATTTTTATTGTGCAAAAAAAAAAAAAAAAAAAAAAAAAAAACCCTACTTGTTTGTTATATGCTGGTACTGGAATCTATCAATTATGTTGTACTTCATCCTTATAATAAACGCCTCAAAATGAACAAGATCGTTTTATTTTCAAAATTTTCACACATTCAGAGGTACAGTGGATTCGTGAGTCTCATAAGTGAAATATTTGTTTATCGTGAAGTTTCCATGGAATACTGAAACAATTTAATTTTTTTAAACTCAAAATCATCTCTATATCTTGTAGCCTTCCGCTTTAAGACAAAGTTTTTGTAAAATTTGTAAGTTTCTTTTTAATGCTTTTGGGAACCTATCAAATCAGAACAAACAAACCAAAAAAAAAAGGAAAAGAAGAAAAGAGAGCGACAAGGATATATATATGTTTCTTTCTTTAAACAGGTGTGTATTACCATTCAGCTTGTTTCGCGAGGAAAAAACGCTACCTTCTCAACCCTGGTGACTGATGCATTCTAGCTGTATATCACTAATAATGTAATTATAAAAACCCTGTAAAAGAGCTATAAATTTTATTTACACCCTTTAAATAAAGAGCAAGCGGGTACACTAGTTTATTGTGAAATGATTGAAATGTGCTTAACTGTGCTTAGTGCCACTAAACTGCTACAGACCGTAATGCGTTGGAATTCTTTTGAATGTTCCTGTAGAAGAAATATAATTGATACAGACACTATGTTCAGAGGAGAGCTTTATTTTATAATCCTAATAATATATAAATTTTATTTTATTTGAATTAACCAAATATCTCTAAAATGCGCTTTAAAGAATGATTGCCATAGTGGGTCATGCATTGAAATTCTTTTGGGTGCTGATGTAAAAGAACTGCGGATGTCACATTCATCATTTCCAACAGGGAACATAATACAGTACACAGGAATAACATATACAAATTTCGTAATAATCGATGCTCATTTACGGCACGGAAGAACGGACAGACGGACAGACAGACAAACCGAAATCAAGACTCTTGTAAAGTGTTAAAAAAAGAAATCTGTTCTTGAAATTTCTCCCAATGTTCTAAAACTTAACAATGATTTTTAACAAGTAAAAATGCAGTGAACTTCAATGCTTAATTTACAGTAGTTCTATATTTTTTGACACTGGAAATAATGCAACTATGATGTGGAGCAGTAATTCCCAACTCAGTCTAACACCGCCTGTCACTTTTCCACTTACAATTTACTCACGGACCCCTTAGAGGCCTCTGTAGTCGGCTTGCGGAGATTCAAGTCCCAATGCTTTGCTATGGAGAAAAGTGCCTTAACGCCTAATCATTTTTCTCAGAAAGTATTAGGTATTTTTAAATGAAATTTTCCTGTGTGAATCTTGCAAGGATTGCGCGAATCATATTTGAGTTAATTTAGCCGAGATTTTATTGCAGTCTGAAAAGTAACATAAATTCTAGACTGCAATAAAATCTCTTTCGGCTAAATTAACTCAAATCTGATTCGCGCAATCCTTGCGAAGATTCACACAGGAAAATTTCATTTAAAAATACCTAATACTTTATGAGACAAATGATTAGGCGTTAAGGCACTTTTCTCCATGGCAAAGCATTGGGACTTGAATCTCCGCAAGCCGACTACAGAGGACTCTTAAAGGATTTCTTTCCAAAGGGGGTGGAGGTGGGGGAGATAAAAAAAAATTTTTTTTGGCACAAAATGTAATGATAAAATGAAAAATTAAAAAAAGTCCAGAGTATTTCATTTCCCCTCACTCAATGATGCTGATAACAGTTATTTAACTCTGTTTGCATATAGTACTTATAGCCAAGACAAAATATTGGCTGAAATGCTACAATATTTTATTTTATTGCCTTTAATATTGTGCCCTCCAGTATTTTCCCTATTTTTCAAGGACTATGAAACATTTTTAAAAAAATTATTTAAAAACGACCATAAACAATTACGCTTTTTGGCCTTTGTAGTTCATGAAATTGTGATATCCAATTATTTTCTAAACAGTCACTCCCTTCGTGCACCTCTTAGAACTTGTTCGCAGATCACCAGTTGGGAACCACTGACGTAGAGGATTAGCTTGAGTTGCTTGGTGGTAAACAGTCAACGAAATTACGTTTAGAATGATGAAGATTTTTAACAATATCCCTTTTAAACGCAAGTAAGACAAGTTCTTCTTTTCCCTCAAGTAACATCCATGATCTTAGGGTTTTAAAATTTGATTTAATGTTGAAAATGCACATTCCATGCAGGACTAGGAGAGATTTAAAATGTTTAATTTTTTTAAATCGATTTTTTGATTTAACTTTACTGTTTTAAGTTAGCATTTTATTTGCTCTGCAAATTTAGGGAGAGAGAAAACCTTTTCCGGGGGGGGGGGACTGTCCTCAAATCCAACCCGATTGCGACGGACCTGAGCAGTAGTCTTTTGCTCTATGAGTGGTGAAGAAATAAGAAAATATTAAAAATAAGTAGAGCTGCGTAATACACATGTCAGGTATTGAGCTGTACGATCTGCTGCAATTAGGGTTTACGTCATCTTGGACAAATCTTTATTTTGGCGCCCCTTAAGCATGGCGCTCAGTACAAACTTAAAAATTTGGCTCTCATTCTTTTGGAGCTATTACTCATTTTGGTGGTCTCTTCAACTCGGCGCTCCTCTCCCCTCCCCCCTCTAATTGTCGTAAAAAGGGTTCACCCTTCTTCAGCAAAAACTGAATGATTTTGCGTATGTGTGTTTACACAAAGTTATTTATTTATAATCAAAAAAGACACATAATAAAAAACTGTCTTCTTCCTAAATTAGTTGGCAAAAATCCCACCCCTACTCAATTTTCATTTCTTAACAATTTTTTTAAACAAAATATATAGTCGCACAGGTTGAATGCACCCTTTGTTTACCTAATTATTCAAACCCTTTGAATAATACGAAATGTTAGAATCCAATAGACGAACATGAGCGGAATCGAAACTAACTACGTGGCCATAAATATTTATATTTATAAAACTTTGTATCAATATTAATGAACAGGAGAGAGCTTCCTATTAATATTTATGTGTACAGAGCATTATGCACATATTTTTTCAACAATACCCATTAAAGGGATGTGACACATGCGGTGCAAAAAAAGAATGGACCCCAAAAATAGCAACGTATTACGTCGAGTAGAGTGTGCGAAATTCTAAATTTATCTCTTTTCTTCCGGGCACAGCCGAGACGGTTCGCGGATTTCTATAAAATTTTGAAATTTGAATTAAGTTCTTTTGAACTGAGAAAAAATTCCGACTCCACGTTTGGGTAGGTCGATTTTTTTTAGTCTCTATGACGGAGATTCAGGATGTATCGCCATTTAGATAATTGAAGTGTTCAGGCATTCTAATACCTTATTTTGAACATGCATGTGTGAAGCTTGGATTATGCCAGTTTCTGAAGAGACCAAAGATTTTAAAAATTAACCATGTAATGGTTGATTGTTTCATATTTTATTTCTTTCCCAGTCGTGCGTATTTTGTCGTGCCTCCAGATGTGTTTTAACTTGCTAATTTTAATTCGTTCTTGGAGGATATTTTAAAAATAACTTGGAGGATATTAGTATATGCCTTAGGGAAAACTTTTAAGTAATTTTGAACCAAATACATTCCATTGTGGTAATATATATGAAAGAACAGTCGTTTAAATGTTAATAAACTGTGGAACAGCTTAAAACCCGTGAAAACAACCATACAATTTTTGTTTGAAACTTCTGAGAAAATTTATTTTAAACACAAACATGAGGGTGAAAAGTTATTCTATTTTTGGCAAAAGGTGTTCAAAGTTTTTTGTTCCTTACACGCATTTATTTATTTTTTCATGTTCGGAATTTCCTAGACAAACATGAACATATTATTTTTAAAATTCAAATAAAATTCATAATTTCGCCCAAAACAGGATAGGTAACCTCAAAAGCATTAATCATTGTTTATAATTGATGCGTTCTTAAAGTAACCAAAGAATGCCACAAAAAAAAACTTAGTAGTATAATTTTTTTCTAAAATTTTCACGGTCGTAACTTTAATGAATTTTTAAAAAATCTGCCTCATAATTAGTTTAGAATTATTATTTGTGTGAGTGCACAGAACAGCATGAGAAGAAGCATTTTGAAAATTTTCAAGTCCATATGCCATGATTTGTTATTTCTTCCCTTTTATTTTGTTATTTAATTTAATTATTTTTATTTAATTTGGTTAAGTGTTTTTAAGAGCCACAAAACAAAAGTCGGGATTTTTTCTACTGCGTTGGAAAAATAAAATTGGTATATAGGCAAAATACGAGCAACATTTTTTAGAAAATATACAACAGCATGTACTGGCATAAAAAAAGAAATGCAATAAAAATAAGAGTTACAATGGATTTAAAATATTATTCTTGTAAAATGTTTAAGAATAAAAATAATAAAAATAAATTTTAAATCTTATTTTCGTAACTAGCCTAAGAATCTGTTATATAAATGTGAAAGTTTGTTTGTTTGTTTGTCCGGGAACGCTTTCCTTACCGTTCGTCCGATCGGCTTGAAATTTTGCACATACATGTAAAACGACATAGAATAGTCCCTAGTCAACTTTAAAATTCTGAAAACTCAATCGTCCCACGATTTGTTTTCGATTTCTTGATAATTTTCACCTTTGGAAAGCGTTTCTAGTTTCCGATTGTCTAAAATAGTAATCATGTGATATAACCATTTGTATGCTGGCGATAGACATAACTGTAAAAAAAAAAAAAAGTGTGTGCGTATAATCTTTACGCGCTGTTGAAGTAAAACTTCTTTGACGTTTACGACACATATCACTGAAATGATTAAACTTTAACTTAAAATAAATATCATATTATAATTTAATTATATTTATTATTCGTGTACTTTACAAAGATTAAATAAATGTTATATTCATATTATTCATTGGAAATAGGTACTTGAATGTCATCATAATTTTTTATGTATGAAATTATAGGTTTGTGGTAACTATAATGTGAAACATAAATTTTACTCTCTAAATTTGCTTATTTTCTTGAAAATACAGCATCTATCGTTGTACCGAAACGCGTTGTTGATTGAAGTCGAGAAGTAGTCATAGTTAGATTAATTTTTTCTTTTAAAAAATCAACTAACGGCTGAGATTCTTGAAAGCGAAAATTGACATTAAAATCTCCAGTAAGAATCATCGGTAATTCAAGATAATTACTTAGAATCCAGGAAGTGTCAATTTTGTAGTGTTATTCTTTAACTGTTTTCTTATACCATTGTTCCGTCTGGAGGTTGGGTTTGAATGGGGGGAATGTCTATAGTCTAGTATTATACTTTAACTGTGTTCATTAACTGATGTTTTCCTCTGTTTGTTGGGTTCGAATGCAGGTAGTGTAATTTTTTTTTTTTTGTTTTTTTTTTTTGTGTGTGTGTTTTTCTATCACAGTATTCTTAAGCATTGATTTCGTCTGCTGGTAGGTTACGAATTATTATTCTGTATCCGTGTTTTTGAACCGCAGGTTCTGTCTATTGTTTGGGATTGATTGCAGCCAGGGTCCGTTTCTTTGTGGTGTTCTATCCCGGTGTTAAAACGTCGCTTGCCCCGTCTTGAGGTTGGGTTAGAATCCACGGAGTGTCCATTCGTTATTCTTTTATTTTGTTCTTAAACCGTTTGCAGCCAGTGTTTGTTTTTTTGTGGTGTTACATACCCGTATTCTTAAACCGTTGTATATATATCATTATAAATATATATATCATTACTATGTATAAATATATATATCATTACATTATATATATCATTATAAATATTACGTTCACACAAACTACATTCTTCTAAATTTACTAACATTTCTTAAAATACAGCTTTTGGACAAAATAATAACAGACATGACATACATAATATTTAGGAGTTTAATGGAGTTTAGTGGCCTAACGGTAAATTTAACTGGCATTTGACAAATAATAATATCGCTTCGCTTCGAAACTATTGCCTATATTCATTACGAAATAGTATTCTAAGACAATAATGAAATTAAAACACATCTGAAGCCAGTAATTACTATATATCACGTTCATAAGTCTAAGTATTTAATTTTTTGAAGTTCTGCTAATTCAACGATCTCCATTTACTTCGCCTCGATGGAAATATAAACAACCTGAGATGCGCAGAAGCAGAAGATGCGCAGTTACCCACTGTGCGTAGCGCCATCTGTTTGCAACAACGGCGTTATCCAACTCTCTAAGAGAAGTGTCCTCTCCTATAAATTTACGTTCGTGGGATCGAAGTAGGATCCTCCAACAGTGTTCTTAAACGAAAATTTCCCTTTGCTGTTTAGGTTCGTTCGTAGCCGCTGTCCCTTTAATTGTGGTAATCCATCCCTTTGTTCTGTCTGGAAGTTGGGTTAGAATCCAGGAAAAGTGTTCTTAAACTGAAGTTTCCATCTAGTGTTCCGGTTCGATTGCAGGCAGGAAATGAGGAATTTTTTGCCATACAAATTGTATATTCTTCACTACATTCTCACACACACGTATACATATATATGAGCTGCAGTAGTCGTGAACCCCCCATGAAAAATTTCTGGCTACTCCCCTGGTTGGATATACCTTCAAAACGCTTATTGATGTCTCAAAGATACGGCTCTTGACTGTTTTTCTCGCCGTTTCTTTCCTTAACAGGTTCCGCGTATTTTTACAGGATGAATTCGGGGAACGGCGAAAGCAGGTCCAAAAGGCAGATTTTTCAGTGGTTCTTCTTTTTGGAGCGCGCTTGACGTGGAATATGACATATACGTCACTTCCTATACTGAGCGTTACTTCCGTCAGAAAAAAAATCTGAGTTAATCCCTAGTCGCCACTAAAAAAGTTTTACTTCAAAAAGTAGCATATTATAAATGAAATGGCTTGTCATTTTGATGTCACGAGTTTAAAAATGCATTAGAAATTTTAATAGTATGTGAAACAGTGATCATGTGACATACCATCTATATGCTGTAGATGGACATAACTGCAAAGAAAGTGGGATATCATTTATTAAATCAACGTCATTTTTATGTCACGAGTTTAAAAATGCATTAGAAATCCTAATTAGGTTATCAAGTTTTGAAAAAATGTTAAACCTCGAGCGAAATAAAAAAACTCTTTGACTTTTCTACATCATATGATATGTTGCAGAAAAGTGAAATAGCGTGAGTTTTCTTTCACTAATTCATGTTGGATATCGCACGTGAGAATGATGCCATTTTGACGTCATGAGTTTAAAAGGAGTTAGAAATCTAATTTGGTTAAAAGGCTTTGATGTAAAAATTTACTATTATAAAAATTCAAAAGTATTTTGTTTAATGCATGAGTTATACCCTTGGCGGTTTTTGAATACCATGGTTTTTCAGCAACCATAGTAACGAAAGGAAACTTGCATTTTTTTAAATTGTGGGAAATTCAAAAGTCCCCACAAGGTGGAAAATACTTATTAACATAATATAAAGTATTCGCTATCGGTTTGACGACGGCCGTCATGTGTATTCCGAAAAACTGCCAAGTTTTGACGACTTTTGGCGGTATATATATATTAGATAAAGCTCTGTTGCAAGTGAGAGTTTTTCAACGTCGTAAATTCAATATTACTTCGTTTGAAAACTACTGTTCGAAATAACCAGACTCAACTACCCGGGTCAGAACGTGACGTCATAAATTAAAAATTGCGTGAAATTATTAAACTCTGCAGCACAGTTTAACCCTTTCTATTCTCAATCTGAGCGATTCTAAATAGCTCATCACGGTTACATGGTTTTATTTTTTTTCACGAGACTGAACCATGGAGGATTTAAATCTTATTGGAAACGGATATTTTCCACCACGGCGATATAAAATAATTTGCTGTGCAACGCCAGTCTGAGAAGAATTATGTTTAAAAATATATGGAGAGATGTTTTAATGGCAACATAAAAAAATGTTCATCGTTTATGCTAATGCATAAATTGCAAAGAATCACCAATGAGTAGAAAAGCAACCATTGGTTTCAAATATCTAAGCTGTTTTTTTAATTGAGCATTAAAAATAGAGAAACGAAAATAGATAATATTAATATAAGTAATAGATAGTATAAGTAATAGGTAGTATTAGTATGTTATAACCTAACATATCTACATATGGATTAAAGCAGAGTATACCACTTTAATAAATATTTAGTGTAATTGAAAATGTTCTATTCATCATTTTTCAATGGTGGTCTTACAACTAACTAAACTATAATCCTATTTCGCGTAAATATATCCCGCGATAGTTTCAACAGAAGGGACTACCTGAACTCTTTTTTTTTTTTTTTTTTTTTTTTTAATTTTGTTACGATCATATTTTAGGAAACTATTCCTTTCCTACCGTGCGAAGAACGAGTACGCAGCTACTATGAAATAAAATATAAATAAAATAGATTTATATAGTTGACTCTTGCTTGGTCGAAATTCAAGAACAAATTATAGTTGTGTGTATAAAGTGTCATCAATTTTACTTAAGGCTAGACAGCAAAGGGTCTGAAATTGACTTAATGTTTTGCATTTGTTAGCTTTGTAGCATGCTCAGATTTCAACTTTAATGTCCTAGTTTGAGTTAGTGTCTTTAATAATTAGGAAAACTAATTTTGCTGCTAATTGGTTGGTATGTCCACGAAAAGATATCTTCTCTTCAAAAAGTTAAAAGGAAAATTTACAAAGTTAAACAAAGACAGCAGTTTTTTAAATCTCAAATTTTAATAACAAATCAATGATTTAAAGTTAGGAAAGCTCTGAAATCCACACAAAACGAGGATTAAAAATTTTCATTTCTGTAAGAAAATTTCCAAGATGGGAGAAATTTGGCAATCATGTATTCTCGAAACAATACTACTCAGCAAATGTCTATTTTGATAGTAAAAATAATTGTTCAGAGCTGCGGTATGTGAGATACTGTCAGTTTGCAAGATAATGTTTTATTCAGTCTGATTGGTAATAGTGATATTAATGCAAATTTATATTGATATATCCCAGATTTTATATTAGTGATGTGATCTTTTAAACTTTATAGCTTAGAAATTATACTTAATCTATTTTTTTATGTGTTCATACTTGAATCTGTACTTGAAAGTTGGTTGCATCCTGTGTATGAAAATACCTTACCTATTTGGAAGAATTTTTAGTTTTAATTTTAACTCGTTACTTTTAAAACAAAATGCACATTCTGTTTTTTTGCAATGAATTTTCTTTAAACGCTGTCTTTATGTATACAGCTTATTGTTTACTTATATTTTTATTTCTGGAGACTGCTCTATGAATAACTAGAGTGAAATATTTTGTAATTTTGAAATAGATATTTACAGGTGCAGAAAAGCCAGTTTCTAATTAAACAGACTTAGAATAAATGTACATTATCTCATAAATAACTATTAATCATTGAAATGGAGCACAGGATTTTGAATCATCTTCATGTAAGCAAAAGATACGTCAATTCTACGTCAACAGGCTGTTGAGATTTGGTAGAATCTACTTTATAGTAATTCTTGAATGGGTACCGAATAACAACTAAGACATTTTCTGATTGCGAAAAAGCGAGTGTTATTGTTCTTGAGATTTTGCCACTTGGCAAAATAGTCACACCAACCTAGATGTGAACTTCCAGGGTTTCACAAACGACTGGTTCTTACGCATATAGATGCCTATTGCTTAGAAGAAAAAAAGGGGAACATTTTTTGAATTTTATATTCTTGCACATGTAATTACGCGCACTTTTAAAATTCAAGTATTCAAGGTGACTGTCCTGCAAGTTCATTACGATTCTGGTACAATCTTGATTAAACAGTTACGGTTCGTTGGTGGTTGTTAAAATGTAGATCCTTATGGTTTATTTCTGAATTCAAAACAACCTGTTTTCAGATAAATTTTGATGAACAATTTCCTGCTCATTTTAATATCGCTGCCATTTTATCTATTTGTGGGCTGGCCGTGCTAAATATATCTTCCACATCCAAGATTGGCAGAACTTCAAGCAGCAGTTGCGCTCGTTCAACTTTCTGTTTTCCAGATACACTCAAAAATTACATGTACATAATAAAGTGTAAGAATTAATGTAATGTTTTATATTAATGTTAGCTTATTCAGCAAGTGGTTGTATTATCGCCTTCGTACAAAACACTAACAAATGGTGTTGATTAAAATCATAATTATATGCTTATGCATTCGGCACGTGATTTCACTTTTGCATTTTAAACGCAAGGCGTAATATATTGTAAAACGAAAAAGTAATTTGATGATAATGTAAAAATTAAACAGTATGTGTTCTGCTCGCTTGTTTTGTATACATGTTTTCGCTGCTGTCGATTTGTTTATCATTTAGTTATGTTAGATAAGGCTAAAAATTATACTGCACAGGACGTAATTTAAAACTTAATGTAAAATTTCAATGCTACTGATGTATTTAGAATGCAGTTGTTTTAGCACGTTTGAACAAGTGTCAACAACTGCGGTTGATTAGTTTTTAATGATTTGCTTATATAATTCTAGATGTGCTTTAAAACTTAATGTAAAATTTCAATGCTACTGCTGTATTCAGAATGCAGTTGCTTTAGCACGTTTGAACAAGTGTCAAGAACGGCGGTTGATTAATTTTTAATCATATGCTTATATAATTTTAGATGTGCTTTAAAACTTAATATAAATTTCAATGCTACTGATGTATTCAGAATGCAGTTAGTTTAGAACGTTTGAACAAGTGTCAACAACTGCATGATTAATTTATAATCATATATAATTCTGGATGTGCTTTACAACTTAATGTAAAATTTCAATGCTATTGCTATATTCAGCATGCAGTTGTTTTTAACACTTTTAAACAAGTGTCAACATTTGCGGCTGAATAATTTTCAATCATATATAATTCCAGATGTGCTTTAACGGTGGAAGATAACTTTGTTTCTGGACATTATGTACAGCTAAAAATTTGATTTAGTTTAAAATGCTAACACTTATTCAATATTATTTTTTATGTGTGTGTAATAACTACTTGCTAGTTGTAAAATTTAATAACTTATTCAATACATTTTTAACGTATAAATTATAGTTGCTTGTTGCCGACAATATTTTTTGCTTAGTCACTCAGTTAAGTTTTAATGAGTATATTGAAATTTGATCAATAACTTATTAATCATATTATTGAAGAAATCTTTTACCTGCATTTCAACGAATGCGATAATATAAAACATAAGAGGGAAGACAGGGAAAATTATATCATATGCAAGTTTTTTTACTCTTTCAAAGTACAATTCAGTATACAATTTCTTCAGTCACATTGCTTCCGATCGAATTTTTAATTTGCTTACTTCTGTATTGAGTTTAAACGTGCACAAAATCTCTTTTTGCATGCAAACAGTACGCTTTTAGTTGTACAGGTTACAGAATGATATATTTGAAGAAATAACTGACATTCCGAAAAATTATTTTTTCAATCCATGGAAATCCCTTTAGAATCAGCAGTGATGCCGGAATTTCTCTCTTATTTGATGAATACCCGTTGCTTTTTTCTCCTGTCAGTTGATGAAACTTCTTCAGATTCAATAAAAAATTTTCCTCTTTTACAGATTTTGAGAAGAATTCCCGGAAATATAACGTTTCCAAGGAGTAAGGAAATTATTCTTTCAAAAATGAGGAATAAATTAGTGTATAAAGACAAGTTTTTCTGAGAGTGTAGAAACACAGATAACAGTAATAAAAACTTTAAAGACGTTTCAAGAGGTACAATTGTATTCTATTCTTCAGCAATCAATCGTTTGCGAATCAATAAGCAGTAGGAAAGCTAAAAGCTAAAAATAAGAATTTTCTTTTTTATAAGGTTCTTACAACTTGCGTTTGGGTTGCAAAATGCTTTCATGAAGAAGAAATAACAACTTGTAGTTTTTGAAACGTGCGAATAATTTTATTATTGTTATGCAGACCGGTTATGTGTGATTCCATGGTAACTCATGCTAATTTTTTAAAAATCGCATTACAAATATGGTGTAATAATAAAAAATGTATTCTTTTTTCTTTCAACAATATTCACGCTGGTTACAAATTGTTTTCTTTTTTTCAATAAATCATTAAAATCTTATAACTAATTAATTTTTTGAAATATTAATTAAAATGGCTTGATAACTCACGCTACCAAAAAAGACATTGTTGTAAAGTTAAAGCTGTATTTCTGCTAAAATTCAGCTTTTTAAATGCTATAATTTTATTGCATGAGTAGTTTGTATGGGATATTTTATAAAATTGGTTATTAAATTATTGAATTGGTATTTGAAGCGTTGTCATTTTGATAAAAAGAAACTTTTACACAAAATAAACTGTTGTCAACACATCTACAATAATTCAGAATAAATTCTCACACAATTTATTAAAAAATAAAAAATTAATTTTAATGGTCATGTCGATATTCATAGGAAATAGCTTTTATGCTATGTGTGAAAGATGTGCACCGCACACAAGTAGCCTAAAAAAAAGGACAGTGGCCAAAATTTACTATCTGCTTCTATATTTCTTAAACTTTGTAATATTTTGTGCTGTAATACTGAAAGATTACTTCACTTATTTTGTATATTAATGCATAATTATATTTTTCTACGTATTGATGTGCATCGGATAGCTGATTTGGCTCTCAATAAAACTCGCCAAACGTAATGTAAAGTAGCATAATCTTTCTCTAAGTATGCTTTTCCATTATTGTTACAAAAGGAATTTTTTACTTTCATGACTATATGACTAAATATATGATTTTTTTTTTTTTTTTTGGTTACTAGAAATTTTGGCTCAATAATAAATGCACACAGGAGGCTAAAAAATACCTGCACACACTGCCGAATATTTAGAACCAGCCTTGCTGTTATGTGTCCTTTTATACAAATTTATTTTGTCTTTAACACCCACATTTCTGAAAGATTTATTTTAGTATGTCCGGTGTCTACAAAATAGCGATAAATTGAAAGTTACTTTAAAAATCTGGATGCTGTTTATGAGTAATCATATTATGAAGATCTTAAAAGAAAATTTTCCTAACTTACAGAATAATGGTAGCTACTTAATGGAAGCATTATTATTATTATTATTATTATATTTAATAAGCATTTCTTATAATTATATAAGAAAGCAACAGGTTTGCATTTTTGTTGTATTCTATTTTTCTATTTATTTATTTTTTTAGTAACAGCGACAACGTATAGTTTAACGCAGCCCACTGAAAAAGTAAACTAATTAAAAAATGAAAAGGGTGCCCGATTTTGATAGATTGTCGACGAGTTTGGCCGTAGGGCTCTGGCCGGAAACAGAAAAAATAAAAGAACTTTTGAATCGTTCTCAGACAATATCACGTTACGTTATGCATATCGATTTCCCAAAGACCGGATGTTTTAAATGTACCTAAAAGAATGGGATTTTAAATCCAATCCGGCAGACTAAACGCGGATTAGTTTTCAGCACCTAGCAGACAATGCTTTTATTTTTCATTTTAGACTCTATGACATGCAAGAGTTTGTATATATATGTATAAAGTATTACCGAGAGTTTGAGGAATGTTTATATTTATGAAGGGAATTCTTTTCTTAAGAGAAAGAATGAAACAAAATTTCCTCACTATGTTATTGACTACCCCTTAACTCAAATTTATGAGCTTAAAAAAGTTCCAGGTCAAGCACAATCTAATTGGTGGGAATTTATGTACACCCTCCAAAAAAAGTATTCGAGCGAGAGAGAAATTTCCTACGTTTGTTTGGCACATTAAAAATTATTTATCACTGAAAATGAGTTAGGCTATGTATAAATATGACTTTCCATATTTCTATCAAGTTGTGCGTTTTTCAAAAACTAAAATATTATTCGCAAATTTAAAATAGGAAATTTATCTCTAGCTCGAATACTTTTTTTGGGGGGTGTATACATATACATAAATTCCTCAACTTCGGAAACAATAAATTGTATTAAATATATAGAAAATAAGCAATTATTCTTTCAAAATCTCAGTGTTTCTATTTATTCATCGACTGATTATGAACACTCCCATTAATCTCTGTCGTAAAAGCTTTTCTCTTTATAACTTACTAGCTGCGTGCCCGTTTTTCGCACGGTAGGAAACGAAAATTTTCCTTGCATGTGTAATTCGAAATTATTCGTGATGTGGAATTAAAAAAAAAAGAGCAAAATTATTTGACTCTTAATGTAAAGTTTGTGTCATGAGTACTAACCTGATCATTGCAGTATAATGACTCAAGAAACTACGTCAGTGTCATTCACTATCAAAAAAGTGGAAAGCTTAATGGTTTGCAGAGAACTCCTGGCTTTCAAAATGTCTTATTCAGGGGCGTAGCCAGAGGGGGGATATCGGGATATATCCCCCCCCTGAAATTTTTGGATTAGTGATGAAATTCCGTCTATTTATGCATATAAGTTCATATACCCCTCGAAAAAATTTCCAGGCTCATATCCCCCCCCCCCCGAAAAAATTTCCTGGCTACGCACCTGGTCTTATTTCTACATCATACTGTTTTTTAGGCTCAAGTTGTAGCATTAAATACCTAAGACACTACACGAAATGGAGCACCATTTATCTCTTTCCGAACGTGTACCATATAAGGAAAGTATAGTAATCGTGAAAAAATTCGACTTCGAGATTTTGGTGTATTGGCAGGTTTTGAGGTCTTCTTAATTCATTTATGCTATTTTCAAGAGATGTTTTTAAAATAGCTGCGCACCCGCTCTTCATAGGGGAAGAAGGGAATATTCTACTACTAAAATCATATCTGCATGTGACAAAACAGAATTTCATTTTTAAAAAAGTTCAAGTAATCTCCTCTGTTGAAATTACTGCGGGATATATTAACCCAAATTAGAATTACTTTTCGTTTAGTTGGTTGTAAGACAACCGTTGAAACAGGACACTTTTAATTTCATGAAATATTTATTAACGTGGTACATTGCGACTTATTCATATTATCTTTAAAAATCTAATAATACTACCTATTACGTCCATTAATACTATCTATATTCGCTTCTCCCTCTTCAAGGCTCCCTTTAAAGAAACAGCTTAGATTATTTGGCCTCAATGGGATCTTTTGATTCTGTGGCGATTCTTTGCAATTTACGCATTAGCATAAATAATAATCATTTCACATAATGGTTGCCATTAAGGAAACTCTCCATATATATTTAATTTATACATAGTTTTATAAGATGGGCGTATTTAGCGCCGCGAACCATTTCATCTTACTGTGGGGAGAAAATATCCAAGGGGTGCCATTTTAACTATCCATGTATCTAATAGCGATATCTTTTATATCCTCCATAGTCCTGTCTCCTGAAAAACATCAAACTGTGTAATCTCGAGGAGCTACTTATTCCCACTTTAATTGTGACAGGGTGTTAGAGTTGCAGAGTTTACAAATTTCACGCATTTTTTTATTTATGACGTCACTGTTTGACTGCCGTAAAGGATACCCCGGTAGGTTGAGGGAGTTAATTTCGATATTTCGCATAATTGTTTTCAAACGGTATCATTAAAACTTTGCGTTATGTAACCTTTATGGAGGAACGTAATTCAACGTTAAAATAAAATTATACTCGCAACCTGCATGCGTATGTTAGGCAACGCCTGCGCTAAATTAAATGCCAAAAATAAAAATAGTAAATAGAAAAAATTTAATATATCGCGCTTTGAAACGAACTTTGTAACTTTTAAAATGAACATTTTCAGCGCCGTGAAAACATTTCAATTTTTAAATAAGTACCGGATTAAAATACCACTTCTAATAATAATAATAATCGTGAATTTCTTAGTTTATTTCTACAGTAAATTTTAATCAAAATATCGTCTCCCTGTGTTGAAAATAGAGCTGGAATAAATGAGTTAAAATTATGGAAGAATGTTTACGTATCTTAAAGCATTTGACGTCATAGATCCTCACTTGCGAATTGAAATTCTGATATCCCATTTAAAAACTCGATTGGTTGAAAAAATCCTTTTTTCTAATCCTTTCTGTGGCAACAACCGAACATAAATTCTCGTGCCGTGATCGCAATGTAATGAATGGCGTAAGTTCGCGTTGATGCTATTAAATTCTAAACATTAGGCTGCATTAAAATTCGTAAAAAATCATCTAATTTACATAATTTTTTCGTTTTTATTTTAAAAGAGGGAGAAAAGAATGTTTCACGATTTGTCAAAATATCTAAAAGTTATGACGGATAGAATTCAAGATGCGACAGTTTTAAAATTATTTTACGAAAAACAATCGCGAAGCAGATGCTTAGTAAAAAAATTCCTAAAAATCGGTAAATCATGTTACGTATTCAGAACAAACTGTTTTTAAAAGAAAATTTCCTCCTCTATCCGATGATATAAATGCCGTTTTGCTGCGAGCGTAATTTCCGCCGTCATTACGAATTAGGTGAGAAAAAATGCCAAAAATCGCATAAAACATAAAATAAAAAAAATTCTAGGTCGAATTTTGAAAAATTCGCTTCGAGGTGCACAACTACATATTTATATCTTCCCGAATACCAAATTTGGTGATTCTAGGTATAGCCGTTTGTCCGTAACGCTGCCGACAGACACACACACACAGAGACAGACACCTTCTTTTATAATAAGTAGAGACTTATTTCTCTTAAGTACAGTTTAAATTGTCTGAAGTCCTTTTATTCAATCTCCTTTCTCTTATTCAACTTCACTTTTTTTAAATGTTAATTTTTAAACTGCATATTTTGTGCAGTTTTAAATAATTGTATTTTAGCTATATGAATGCGGTTTTATTTATTTATTTTTGCTTTTTCTCTTAAGTTTTAGAGGTTCATAGTTTTAGCTAACTATTGAACTTGTTGGTTTACGACATTTAAGATAGTCTTTCAATCAGGGCTAGGAGAACCAGCACCAGCGGCAGACCCTATATTAAATCAGGGTGCTAACATTTTCAGATTTTGACTTTCTTTACTTACATTTAAATTTGATCTAACAAAATTATATTCATCTAAAGATAATCCTTAAATATCGTAAACCAACAAGGTCGCAGTTAGCTGAAACTATGAACCTCTAAAACTTAAGAGAAAAAAAAGTAAATAAAACCGCATTCATTTAGCTTTTGATCCAATGTCCCTTTTGAAGGGCGTCCAATTTATAACATCTGTGCTGCTGGTCGCAAAAGTGCATGAGCATTTTTCTATTTTCCTATTTTAATTTTGATACTAGAAATAGATTTGATTTCTACAAAGTGCTTTCCGGTGACTAGAATATACGAATCTTTCACTTGTTTATATTTATCTTATATAATAAAATCCGAGAGTAAACATTGTATGCATGTAGGTAGGTAGGTTTGTGACCACCGATGTTCTTGCGCGCGTCTCTCGATCGCATTGCGCAGAGACGGTTGGTCGCAGACCTACCGAATTTTGCATACGGCTTCACTGGGACAGATCCTAAGACGCCTAGGAGCGATTTTTCCGAAATTCGAATTAGAAAATGTTTTATTTTATGTTTTGTACGATTTTTAGCGATTTTTCTTGCATAATACGCAATAGCGCCGGTCATTGCACTCGCAATAAAACGATATTTGCATCATCGGATAGAGGAGAAAATTTCCTTTCGAAAACAGTTTGTTTTGACTATGTAACATATTTTGCTGATTTTTGGGAATTTTTAAAAAGAATTTCTCTTTTGACGACGTTTGCGTAAAAATAATTTTAAAACTGTTGAATCTTTCATTCTATCTGTCATAACTTTTTTATATTTCGGCAAAAGACGGAGCATATATTTCGCCCACTTTTAAAAGAAGAATGGAGGAAAAACAAAAATTAGGAGATTTTTTACGAATTTTTATGTAAAGAAGGATTTTGAATTCAATAAAAGCTGTTTCAAGATTTCGGTATGATATCTTCCGCTATGGTTGTCTGGGAAACAGTAACAATGAATAAAATTGCCACTTGAAAAACATAAATGACTTTAAAATAACTGAGTTTCCACATGTGAAATCTGCGTCATTTTGATCTAAAGAGATTAAATTCCCTTTCGAAATTCAATCAAAATAACGGGCTCACAAACAAAACATACGCCACGCACGAAATTATTCCCTATTTTATATTACGTTGCCAGAAAAAGAATTGAATGCTGTTTTTTCAACGATAAATTATCCAGCATTATTTTCGATATAATTTTTAAACGGGACACGTTTTCGAATCGCAGGAAATATTTTACGTGGTAAATACGCCAATCTGACAAGAATTATGCATAAAAATGTATGGAGAGCTGTTTTAATGGCAGCCAGAAAGTGAAATGATTATCGTTTATACTAATGCGTAAATTGCAAAGAATCACCAAAGAATAAAAAACTACATTAGTGGCAAATATCTAAACCGTTTCTTTAAATTAAACATTAAAGATGGAAAAACGAAAATATATTGGTATCAGTAAAGGATACTATAAGTAATAGTTATTAGATACTAGCTGAAGTACCCGTCCTCGACGGGTTAGTGAATGCAAATTTCCAAAAAGCAAGAACTTTCGTCAGCATTGTAGGAGTACACAGAAAGGATGTAGTATGTTGACAAAGTAAAGAAAGCGAAGTTATCATTTTTATGTATTGTTAAAATATTACAGGTTAGAGAGTCACTAAGTAATATCATTTCATTCGCTTTAGTCGTAATTATGTGATGCGCGAACGAATATTTACGCATATTGAAATAATTTTCGCAAAATCTCAAAACTTAATCAACATTTTTGAAAAATTGGAAGCCTAGAATTTAAGTTGAATGACAACCTATCATATCACCCAATTTCGTTTCATTCCATGCTGTATTTATTTCGTGATGCTGGAAAAAAATTTCAGCATTTTGAAACGATTTTCGCAAAATCTCAAAATTTAATCAAAATATTTTAAAAATTCAACGCCTATAAATTAAGATTAGCAGCTACCTATCATATCACTAAATTTCGTATCATTCGTATTAGACGTTATTACTTGATGTTCGAAGAAATATAAACGTATTTTGAAAGAATTTTCACAAAATCTCGAAATCTGATCGATTTTTTTTAATTAAATGCTTATAGTTTAAGGTGAGTGACCACCTATCATTTCACCAAATATCCTTTTTTCACCTTTGCAGTTATTACGTGATGTGCGAACACAAATTTACGCAGTTTGAAATGATTTTCGCAAAATCTCAAAAACTAATCAAGATTTTTTTTTAATTCGACGCCTATGTTTTAAGTTGAGTGAGCACCTATCATGACACTCAATTTCATACAATTCGCTTCAGTCGTTTTTACGCGATGCTTGAACACGAATTTACGCAGTTTGAAAGGATTTTCGCAAAATCTCAAAATCCAATCAAGATTTTTTAAAAATTCTACGCCTATGTTTTAAGTTGAGAGACCACCTATCATGACACTCAATTTCATATCATTCGCTTCAGTCGTTTTTACGTGATGCTCGAACACAAATTTACGCAGTTTGAAACGATTTTCGCAAAATCTGAAAATCTAATCAAGATTTTGTAAAAATTCGACACCTATGTTTTAAGTTGAGTGACCACCTATCATGACACTCAATTTCATATTATTCGCTTCAGTCGTTTTTACGTGATGCTTGAACAAAAAAAGCGTCACGGACAGAA
The DNA here is from genome assembly GCA_038373885.1 of Cheiracanthium punctorium. Lineage (NCBI taxonomy): Eukaryota > Metazoa > Arthropoda > Arachnida > Araneae > Cheiracanthiidae > Cheiracanthium > Cheiracanthium punctorium. The sequence continues at coordinate 592,388 of JAWZYV010004175.1, forward strand.
TGACAGAATGACAGACAGACAAACTTTTTTTTGAGGGTCGCATCGGATTCCCGGGTGCTTGAAACGGATAGAAATCGCAAAATTTTTAAATTCCAAGAAATGTACAGACAAAAGTCTAATTTTATTTATATAGATGCTAGGGCAATATTGATCAAAGCACAATATACCGCCTTAATCAATATTTCGTGAAACTATTCGTTTCTTTTCGTTTTTCAACAGCCATCTTACATCCCAGCTAACTAAACATTAAATAATTCTACGTCGCGTTAATATATCCCGCTGTAATTTCAACAGAAAATTCTGTACCTGAACTTTTTTTTTTTTTCCTTGGAGATTTTGTTTTGTCACAAGTAGTTATGATCACATTTTAGGAAAATGTTCTCTTCTTGCCGTGCGAAGAGGGTGTACACACAACTATTTAATTATAAAATAAAACGGTTCTTCACATTATGTAGTATCTAAGGTATTAATGGTATAACTTAAATCTAAAAAAGAGTATGATGTAGAAATGAGACATTTTGAAAGTTAGAAATTTTTAGGAACCGTCACGCTTTTCTTTTTTTGATTCCAATGACACCGACATAGCTTTTTGTTTAATAATATTAACAATGTTCTCAGATCAGTATTTATACTAACTTTACAAATAACTAATGAGTAACTTTACGCCAAGAGTCAAATGATTTTGTTTATTTTTAGATTCCGCATTACTGGAATCAATTCGAATTATACATGTAAGAAAAAGTTTTGTTCCCTACCGTGCGGAGAACGGGTACGCAGCTAGTATATGTATATTGGCTGAAGTACTTTTTATTCGCAATGGAATGGAGCTTATTTTCACAACAAACAGAAATGTGAAAAGTGGTCCGTAGGTAGATGTTCGAGATTTTTTTTTTCTGTTTATCCATGAAAATTTTAAACTGGTTCATATAACATTGTGTTAGAGACTTTTCTTCAAAGTTAAAAATTGCCAGAAAATTATTAAAAATTTGTTAACGAAAAGGTTTTCCGATTTGTAAAGATTACCTTGTTATTTCTTCTGCATATTTGTGCAAAATTCTAAACTGATTACCAGGGGCGTAGCCAGAAATTTTTCATGGGGGTTACGGCTACTACAACTCATATGTATGTATACGTGTGTGTGATAATGTAGTGAAGAATATACATTTTGTCTGGCAAAAATTTCTCATGGGGGGGTTTATGACCCCTACCCCCCCCCTCTTGGCTACGCCCCTGCTGATTACTATTGCAAAAACTAGCTTAACGGATACGTTTTTTTTCATGCCCTTCTATGTACACAATAATTGTGTATTAATTTTTACTTTCAATTAATCAATTTTGATAAATGACGTGATTAATCAATTTTGTTTGACCTACTAACTGGGGATTGCACTATGTTGTATATGCAGTTCTTTGGAAAGAAAGCAATGTTACAATCTTGGGCACCTGCTCTCTATGGCTAAATTTAGTCAGATTAATATTCTGTGTTAAATAATCCAACTTAGCATTTGGTTGTATGTAAATCGATTAACTAGCGTGAGAGTTATAAAGCTAAAATTTTCATTTAGATGACTTTCAGTTTGGTAATTTCTCTCCAACTATGAAATATATCATAAAGCTGGCTTCATTTTTCGGAAACATATGTCAGCCGCTATATTTGATTGTATAAATTTTTAAAAGTAGCCAAGGTTTGGTGACATCTGGCACGATTTTGAGAAAAGCACACGACTATCGTAGGACCATTAACGAATTGCATAATAGGATGAGAAAAACCAAAAATATTATAACTGCCCATTTTAACAAACAAATTTTAATTAGGGGTCTTTTTAAAACACAAAAGACATTCTCATGCAAATTTTCCATACCCTGCGGTACACTGTAAAATTCGTCATCCGCAGTTCTTTTTAAATGAAAGGAGTTGCGGGTTGTCATATATGTAATGCGACCATATTTCTAAACAGTATTTTGAGGACAAATCAAGCATTGGCCTTATGGTGAAGAGATTGGGTGCAGATGTTAAATTTAAGATTATTAGGCGTTTTGTAATGAAGCAGATTTGGATAGATTACATTAAAGAAAGCCAAATTAAATGATTATTAATTCGATATGTGATCTCCATCACAGGCCTCGAATCCAAGGATATTTCTAATAAATTAATGGAAGCAGGGGCGTAGCCACGGGGAGGGGGTTAGGGAGGTCATAACCCCACCATGAGAAATTTTTGTCATACAAAATGTATATTCTTCACTACATTATCACACACACGTATACATATATATAAGTTGTAGTAGTCGTAACCCCCTCCCCCCATGAAAAATTTCTGGCTACGCCCCTGAATAGAAGTATTTCATTAATTTATAAATATTTATTTAAACTAGAAATATGAAAGGAACACCATGTTGAAATATTGCAATTTATTCAAAATTTAACTCTTGGCATAGTATTTGTATTCTTCAGAAGACATTGCTTTTTACATTGGCTCATTTTGTGATAATTTTTCATGAAACTTTGTACACCCTGTAAAAAAATATTCGAGTGCAAGAAAAATTTCGTACGTCAATTTCATATTTAAAACATAATTCTTCATGAAAAGTGATTAATCATTAACAAAACTGAAATGGGAAATTTGGCTCATAGTCGAATACTTTATTGAATGTCTGTACACGCTACACACACAATGAAAACAAACGTTTTCAGAAATCCAATTTCATTGCTTCTCTGAGTAGAAGGTGTTTTTAGTTGTTTTATTTTTTATTTCTTCAGTTTTTTCTGAAAGAAATAAACTAAACGGAAACTTTCAGGGAAAAAGTACGAACCTTTAAATTTGGGGACTTTTCGCGTCCCCAAGAAGTCAAAGTATTTTTGGGGACAAAATGAAAAAAAAGGACTATATTTGGGGACTGTCCTCAAATTTCGAGGACGTATGGTCACCTTACATTTATGGAGCATTATTACCTTTCGAAAACATTATGATAGTGCGAACTCTAAAAATCCACCACTCTAGCCTTTGTTACTTTTTATAGCTACTGGAGCCTGCCATGCTGCAACTGCTTTGAGCGATGGCAACACTACTCTTTCGTTCTACTCGGTTTTGCAAGCTTCTGAAGCTGCATTCTGCATATAAGCACCACACTTTTGAATTTTTTTCCATGCAGCTTTCTTTTATTTGTAACATATCCAAATTTCAAGAACTCTGAACAACGTTTACCGGTTTACCGGGATTTTTCAATTTGTTGCTTAACTTTTGGAAACTACTGTGATACACGCAAGCATAATACTTTTATAAATTCAAAGTAAATCATAATCAATGAGTTTAAAATGTTTATCTTTCGATTTGTAAATAAACGCAGTTTTAGATATTTAATAGTTACGATTTATTAAAAAAATAATTTTACAAAAAAGAAGCTGCTTTTGTAAATATTTTTAACAACTTTTCCAGTCGCATTGAGTGACTTTTGTCAAAGAACATCTGGCAACACTGTCTGTTGCTGATTGTTATTCATCAGATCTCAAGTGTGACGTTGTAGCTCCTTGAGCACTGACATATTTTGAATACATTAAGGGTGAGCGGCTCTAAATGAGCGCCTATATTAAAAATATTTAAATAAATTCCGAAAACCTACTGAGGCAAATAACTCATGAAAATTCTAATTCATTTTTATCAGCGAATGCCAACGGGACAGAAGTGTTAAGAGGGTGAGCAGTGGATCATGACAAATGAGCGACCAATTTGGGAAATAGATTGTGATGTAAACGAAAAAGAAAAATAAGGTACAATAAACTTAACTAAATTATACAGAACAGTTTATATATTTTATGAATAACAGTTGTTTATTTAGGAAATGGGTAGCATGGAAAGCATGCCAAAATATAAGCACAGCTTATTTTTACTACCGAAAGAGAAAAATGACCTTCACTCAAATAGGGTCCATCTTCTATCAGCAGCGCCGTTGGGGCACTTGCTCATGGTCTACATACTTTAGGGGACCGAAAATTGTGTATTATTTGTAAATTTTATTTTTTAAAAATAATAAATAAATAAATAAAATTAAATAAAAATAAACTTTATTGAAAAATGCTTTAATTTCAAAAGACTAAAAAACAAAATTTTATGAAAGATTTCAGGAAATTTTGTAGTGGTGGAAAACTAGTTTGTTCCTGTTTTTTTTTCTGCAAAAAATGTGAAAATATACTTTGGCTTAGTACCCTATTTCGGCGATAGGACTGCATTCCTTCTCGTCTGCTGCATTCGAAAACAGAATAAATAAATTAATTAAATTTCCCCCCTTTATTTTGATTTTCTTAGAAAATATGATTAACAAGAATTTTAAAAGGCCATTCAATCTTTTTTTTTTTTTTTTTTTTGACTTAACATGAATATAAAGCTTTTACTAATAAACATTTAGTCTTCAGAATTTTCAGCAGCTTCTGTTGTTCAAAACATGATCAGTCTAGTGAAATCTTCATTCAATCATACATTTTATATACGTGCGTTTTTTTTGTTCTGTCTTGTTCTTATTCTGGTATGAAAAGGTCAGCATAAGTTTAAAATTGATCTTTTGGGATCAGATATGCTACCATTTAAAAAGAAGTGTAACTAGTTATTTTATCTTTGTAATGTAATTTTGATTAAAAAAATTTATAGCACTCAATTTACAAATTATAAAATGATCTATAAATTTTCATTAAAACTTCAATGATTAAAATGTTATAAAAATAAATGAGAATTTCAGTGATAAACTCTATTATCATCATCACGAAAAAACAAATGCTCGCTTTAACCTTTCTATTCCTCGCATTAATATCCACAAGGTGTCTTTTCGAGCTAAATCGATGATGCTCTACAGCTTTGTATATAACTTTTATTCCCTATCTCGTTTCATTTTCGAGATAAGAATGCTAACTCCGCAGTTTTCCATCAGGTGGCGCCGCAGGCTGTTTCATCCACCGAGCATGTCTACTTTACTATACCTAGACATCACTTTTATGAATATAGCAGTAGCCGTTCTCTTTGTTAACAGGGGCGCAAGGGGCTTTAGTGGCCATACTGTATAATATTTTATGAATGAAATTTTAAAATTTTCAATTTCTCCTAAAGTCGAAATAATCGGGAAAAACATGAAGAAAACTTTTTTTTTTTACTTTTTCCAAAATTGCCAGTTTTTTTCAGAGCATTCCTATTTCTACTTGCATACACGCATCATAAAATAAATCCCTCCATGCATACATTTTTCAACAAGTTTGTTTTAGTTGTGCAGGGATTGTTAGTTATGAAAAAGTAAATCTCGTTAATAAATACATTTCTTTTTTAAAGATCCGATTTCGTTATGTATTTAAATTCCGTATTTAAAAAGGCAATATGTGTTTCCATGGTTTATATGAACTGAAACGAATTTAAAGACGCAATATTGCTTCCGTAAAATGCATAAGACGCAAGTGCCTAAAATTTTCCATTTGTCCTCGGCCTAACAGGATGGCGTTCAGGCTTTGCACTGGAAAGCTTTACCAGCGAGTATATATTGCAATAAAATACAATTAGAAGAAATACCTAGTATCTCCCCCCAATGAACGTTTTGAAATGAAAATATGTTTATATTACAAAATAAAGGAGATTTTTTTTCATTTAAAAAGTGTAAAAAAGTTTAATAGTAATGTTTGAAATTTCCACAAAAGACAGTACATTTTATAATTTATGCTAGCGTTTTCAGCAACACCCTATCATTTTCAGCACGAACAGTGAGTCAAGTTTCAGGTATTCCTTTTAAAAGGTAGAACGATTTAAAATGACACGAATACATAAAAATTTACCTTGATGACGTAACTTGACGTACGCTGACGTAATTCAGATTGATTTTGATTTTATGGTTAAGGCAAAACTACACGAGGGATATCTGCCTTCAAAGGGATAGTGCATCGAGCGGAGATCTTTTTAAAGGGGTTTTAATGCATATTCGCGTTACATCTAGAGAAAACCTTCCACAACTCCAGGTCGTTAAATCGACATCCGCGCGCTAAGGCCAGAACCCTGGACCTTCACACTTCGGCCATCTACCATGTTTAGTGTCTTATCCACTCGGAGAAGGTCGGTCTTCTCAAAGGTTAATTAATTCTGATGCTCATTTAAACGCTTTTATAAATGCAACGCCGCCTCTAATCCTCATTGGCAAACTTAGTATTTAAGAAATAGAGCTGCTTGGGTAAGTTAATTTTTACATACGATTTAATCATTAAGAAATCTGATTAATGTAATTAAACTGAGGAATTTAATATATATATATATATATATATTAAATTCCTCAGTTTAATTACAGACACACACACACACACATATATATGTGTGTGTGTTGAAATGAATAACAGTCATTCATTTTTAATATTCTTGAGCATTAACTTTTGAAAATTACAGGCAACTAAAATAAAATTATAGACACATTTTTAGGAGAGTGTTATCATACGTTGAAGATTATTTAAATAAAAGAAAGTGTACGGGATGTTACCTTAAAACGAAAAAAATATTAATTTTATGCTGTAAAGAAACTGGGAAATTACGGGACGATTAACAGAGTCAGTAATCGAATTCTTAGAATATTGCCGAACACTTGGTGCAATATAAAAGCAGGAAAACTGAAATCAGACTTAAATTGACAACTTGAATTTATTTTCCTTCTTTTTTTAATGGTCAGAGCAAAATTGAATGCGAATGCAAAAAGAGTGGATAAGAGTGGATTTACATGAAACCCTAAAGGTACCAGATTTCAATGTGAACATGCAGTGGAGCCTGTCTAATGTGATTACACTCTCAAAAATTATTTCTTAAATTCACAGAAATTTTGCAGCAGTGCTGCCGGAATATCTCCATTTCTTTTTTCTCCTATCAATTGAAGAAACTTTTTCAGATCCAACGAAATTTTTTCATTTTTTCTTCAGATTTTCGAGAAAAATTCACTGAAATATTACGCTTCCAAGGAGTACGGAAATTATTTGTTGAAAAATGAGGAATAAATTAGCTTATAAAGACGCACTCTCAAAAATTATTTCTTCAATTCACGGAAAGTTTCTGGCAATAGTGCTGCCGGAATATATCCGTTATTTGATGAATATCCGTTTCGTTTTTTCTCCTGTCAATTACAGAAACTTCTTAAGATTTTTTTTCAATCTTCTTCCGCTTTCATGGAAATATTACGTTTCCATACAGAAGAGTTCACGGAAATATTAAGTCTCCATAGAGAACGGAAATCAATCGTTGGAAAATGACGGATAAAGACGAATTTTCTGAGAGTGCACCTTAGGGAATAACAAAATGGTAACTTTATAAAAGTGGTGTCGTCACCCTACGAAGGCGCTAAAATGTCATTGTTGTAAAGGGAAATTGTATAAAACTGCGGTCACTATGGACAGGTGGTCTCTTTACCAAGGCGGTTGCTTTATCAGGTTCCATTTCACAGAAAAGAAGAAAATGAAAAAAGATAAGTTTGAAGCTGTTATATTCCAACTGGTCACCATGAACTATGCTAAACTGCAACAGAACGTAAGTTTCAAAATTTTACTGAACCTGACTGGAATAAAAAAATCATTAGATTTGAAGTCATTTTATGCAAAGCACAAATATAACTATC